>CM049576.1:31601871-31781861 GCA_027123335.1 Amphiprion clarkii
AAATTCATGATGATTTTTTTTTCAAAGAAAACCTTTCTGGAGTGTTTTTCACGCCTCCTTTACATTATTTCATCATATGGCACGTTTTTACAACATGTTTGAAAAATCGCATTTTTTTTCGACATAGTATAGTAAGGCGTTTTTTTTGCGCCAAAATTCATGATGATTTTTTTTTCAAAGAAAACCTTTCTGGAGTGTTTTTCACGCCTCCTTTACATTATTTCATCATATGGCACGTTTTTACAACATGTTTGAAAAATGGCATTTTTTTTCGACATAGTATAGTAAGGCGTTTTTTTTGCGCCAAAATTCATGATGATTTTTTTTTCAAAGAAAACCTTTCTGGAGTGTTTTTCACGGCCTCCTTTACATTATTTCATCATATGGCACGTTTTTACAACATGTTTGAAAAATGGCATTTTTTTTCGACATAGTATAGTAAGGCGTTTTTTTTGCGCCAAAATTCATGATGATTTTTTTTTTCAAAGAAAACCTTTCTGGAGTGTTTTTCACGGCCTCCTTTACATTATTTCATCATATGGCACGTTTTTACAACATGTTTGAAAAATCGCATTTTTTTTCGACATAGTATAGTAAGGCGTTTTTTTTGCGCCAAAATTCATGATGATTTTTTTTTCAAAGAAAACCTTTCTGGAGTGTTTTTCACGGCCTCCTTTACATTATTTCATCATATGGCACGTTTTTACAACATGTTTGAAAAATGGCATTTTTTTTCGACATAGTATAGTAAGGCGTTTTTTTTGCGCCAAAATTCATGATGATTTTTTTTTCAAAGAAAACCTTTCTGGAGTGTTTTTCACGGCCTCCTTTACATTATTTCATCATATGGCACGTTTTTACAACATGTTTGAAAAATCGCATTTTTTTTCGACATAGTATAGTAAGGCGTTTTTTTTGCGCCAAAATTCATGATGATTTTTTTTTCAAAGAAAACCTTTCTGGAGTGTTTTTCACGGCCTCCTTTACATTATTTCATCATATGGCACGTTTTTACAACATGTTTGAAAAATGGCATTTTTTTTCGACATAGTATAGTAAGGCGTTTTTTTTTGCGCCAAAATTCATGATGATTTTTTTTTCAAAGAATACCTTTCTGGAGTGTTTTTCACAGCCTCCTTTACATTATTTCATCATATGGCACGTTTTTACGACATGTTTGAAAAGTCGCATTTTTTTTCGACATAGTATAGTAAGGCTTTTTTTTTGCGCCAAATTCATGATGTTTTTTTTTCAAAGAAAACCTTTCTGGAGTGTTTTTCACGGCCTCCTTTACATTATTTCATCATATGGCACGTTTTTACAACATGTTTGAAAAGTCGCATTTTTTTTCGACATAGTATAGTAAGGCGTTTTTTTTTTGTGCCAAAATTCATGATGATTTTTTTTTCAAAGAAAACCTTTCTGGAGTGTTTTTCACGGCCTCCTTTACATTATTTAATAATATGACACGTTTTTCCAACATGTTTGAAAAATACCAATTTTTTTTCGACATAGTATAGTAAGGCGTTTTTTTTGCGCCAAATTTCATGATGTTTTTTTTTCAAAGAAAACCTTTCTGCAGTGTTTTTCACGGCCTCCTTTACATTATTTCATCATATGGCACGTTTTTACAACATGTTTGAAAAGTCGCATTTTTTTTCGACATAGTATAGTAAGGCGTTTTTTTTTTGTGCCAAAATTCATGATGATTTTTTTTTCAAAGAAAACCTTTCTGGAGTGTTTTTCACGGCCTCCTTTACATTATTTCATCATATGGCACGTTTTTACGACATGTTTGAAAAGTTGCATTTTTTTTCGACATAGTATAGTAAGGCGTTTTTTTTGCGCCAAATGTCATGATGTTTTTTTTTCAAAGAAAACCTTTCTGCAGTGTTTTTCACGGCCTCCTTTACATTATTTCATCATATGGCACGTTTTTACAACATGTTTGAAAAGTCGCATTTTTTTTCGACATAGTATAGTAAGGCGTTTTTTTGCGCCAAAACTCATGATGATTTTTTTTTCAAAGAAAACCTTTCTGGAGTGTTTTTCACACCCTCCTTTACATTATTTCATCATATGGCACGTTTTTACAACATGTTTGAAAAATGACTTTTTTTTTCGACATAGTATAGTAAGGCGTTTTTTTTTTGTGCCAAAATTCATGATGATTTTTTTTTCAACGAATGCCTTTCTGGAGTGTTTTTCACAGCCTCCTTTATATTATTTCATCATATGGCACGTTTTTACGACATGTTTGAAAAGTCGCATTTTTTTTCGACATAGTATAGTAAGGCGTTTTTTTTGCGCCAAAATTCATGATGTTTTTTTTTCAAAGAAAACCTTTCTGCAGTGTTTTTCACGGCCTCCTTTACATTATTTCATCATATGGCACATTTTTACAACATGTTTGAAAAGTCGCATTTTTTTTCGACATAGTATAGTAAGGCGTTTTTTTTTGTGCCAAAATTCATGATGATTTTTTTTTCAAAGAAAACCTTTCTGGAGTGTTTTTCACGGCCTCCTTTACATTATTTCATCATATGACACGTTTTTACAACATGTTTGAAAAATTCCATTTTTTTTCGACATAGTATAGTAAGGCGTTTTTTTTGCGCCAAAATTCATGATGTTTTTTTTTCAAAGAAAACCTTTCTGCAGTGTTTTTCACGGCCTCCTTTACATTATTTCATCATATGGCACGTTTTTACAACATGTTTGAAAAGTCGCATTTTTTTTCGACATAGTATAGTAAGGCGTTTTTTTTTGTGCCAAAATTCATGATGATTTTTTTTTCAAAGAAAACCTTTCTGGAGTGTTTTTCACGGCCTCCTTTACATTATTTCATCATATGGCACGTTTTTACGACATGTTTGAAAAGTTGCATTTTTTTTCGACATAGTATAGTAAGGCGTTTTTTTTGCGCCAAATGTCATGATGTTTTTTTTTCAAAGAAAACCTTTCTGGAGTGTTTTTCACGGCCTCCTTTACATTATTTCATCATATGGCACGTTTTTACAACATGTTTGAAAAGTCGCATTTTTTTTCGACATAGTATAGTAAGGCGTTTTTTTTGCGCCAAAATTCATGATGATTTTTTTTTCAAAGAAAACCTTTCTGGAGTGTTTTTCACACCCTCCTTTACATTATTTCATCATATGGCACATTTTTACAACATGTTTGAAAAATGACTTTTTTTTTCGACATAGTATAGTAAGGCGTTTTTTTTTTGTGCCAAAATTCATGATGATTTTTTTTTCAACGAATGCCTTTCTGGAGTGTTTTTCACAGCCTCCTTTATATTATTTCATCATATGGCACGTTTTTACGACATGTTTGAAAAGTCGCATTTTTTTTCGACAGTATAGTAAGGCTTTTTTTTGCGCCAAATTTCATGTTTTTTTTTCAAAGAAAACCTTTCTGCAGTGTTTTTCACGGCCTCCTTTACATTATTTCATCATATGGCACATTTTTACAACATGTTTGAAAAGTCGCATTTTTTTTCGACATAGTATAGTAAGGCGTTTTTTTTTGTGCCAAAATTCATGATGATTTTTTTTTTCAAAGAAAACCTTTCTGGAGTGTTTTTCACGGCCTCCTTTACATTATTTAATAATATGACACGTTTTTCCAACATGTTTGAAAAATACCAATTTTTTTTCGACATAGTATAGTAAGGCGTTTTTTTTGCGCCAAATTTCATGATGTTTTTTTTTCAAAGAAAACCTTTCTGCAGTGTTTTTCACGGCCTCCTTTACATTATTTCATCATATGGCACGTTTTTACAACATGTTTGAAAAGTCGCATTTTTTTTCGACATAGTATAGTAAGGCGTTTTTTTTGCGCCAAAATTCATGATGATTTTTTTTTTCAAAGAAAACCTTTCTGGAGTGTTTTTCACACCCTCCTTTACATTATTTCATCATATGGCGCATTTTTACAACATGTTTGAAAAATGGCTTTTTTTTTCGACATAGTATAGTAAGGCGTTTTTTTTTGTGCCAAAATTCATGATGATTTTTTTTTCAAAGAATACCTTTCTGGAGTGTTTTTCACGCTCTCCTTTACATTATTTCATCATATGGCACATTTTTACAACATGTTTGAAAAATGACTTTTTTTTTCGACATAGTATAGTAAGGCGTTTTTTTTTTTGTGCCAAAATTCATGATGATTTTTTTTTTCAAAGAAAACCTTTCTGGAGTGTTTTTCACAGCCTCCTTTACATTATTTCATCATATGGCACGTTTTTACAACTTGTTTGAAAAATGGCATTTTTTTTCGACTGTATAGTATAGTATGTGGCTCAATAAACATCATAGTATAGCATGTCACTCTAAAAATGTCATAGTATAGCATGTCCCCAACAAACGTCATAGTATAGTATGTGGCTCTGAAAACATCAGAGTATCGCCTTTGGTCCACAAAACGTTGTTTTTTCCTGGCCGTCTGTAGTAGGTAAGGAGCAACACAAAAACAGTCCAAACGCTGGTTTCCAGAGGGTTCGACGAGTATCTATTTGAAAGAGTAAGTTTACCACAACACAACAGGTGAGGGGGTTAAAAACAAATGGGTGTTAGTAAAATGAAAATGAATCAACAGAACTGAAAGTGAACTTCAGGTTGACATTGATGGGCATTCCAACCAGGAACAAAGTAAAAGATAATCAATACGAAAAAAAACTCTTCCTGTTCACCTCTTAAACCCCAAAAACACACCGCAGTAGCACCCTAAACTAAAACTACCAGTGAGTTCCCTGTTTTCCTTTCTGAACAATTCAAAGGTCCCTCTCTGTCTCCCCACACATCCACCAACCACTGGAACACATCTCCAAAGTTCTGCTGGACCAGCTCAGCTTCCCCTCAGAAGAAGTTCCGCCAGATGAAGGAGCCTTTTAAGAGGCAGCCGGCATCGTGATTGGACTGTACTTTGGTTTGTTCCAATCCAGCTTCAGCTCCAGAGACGGCAGGCGGGACGAGTCAACGGAGGCTGGGTGGACGACGGCATGCAGCTGAGTACAATCCAGAAAACAACAGAGGAGGAGTGCAGCAGCCCAGGGCCAGAACAAGCAGAGTAATCGTATGTCTCTTAGAAAACATCATAGTATAGCCTTTGGTATGAAAAAACGCCATCATATACATCGTACATTGTACAAATAACAAGTCAAAGGAAAGAGACATACATTGTAGAATTGTAGTAATTGTGGGCTGACTGATTTACTGATTATCACTATTTTTTACTTATTTACAGTAATAAATGATTTAAAAAATGGGGCTACTTTGGCTCTGAACCTTTATCTACCTGTGATCGCTCTGTATTCTGGAGTGATTTGATTGGTTATACGTAATGAATAAAACTCCTTTAACTTAACATCTGTAAACAAAACAAAAACGTATCCACAAAGTTTTCTCTTTAACTCCAAGATTTTAAATACTTTCATTTACTGCAAATGAATATCTACTCCAAATGTCTCACTAATAATCATTATCAGCCTTAAAAACCCAGAAAACACCCCTCTATACTCGACCACACATAGTACAGTCCGGTTCCCCCTTCTATAAATCTGCTTGGAATCTTCCACTTCCTGTTTGTCAAAGTGGCCTTCGACCTGGACAGGTTTTGTTGGAGCTCATGCAACAAACATTTTGGGTAACTGCACTTTAATATGGATGGATGACACTGAATTAGAGTCTGTTTTAATGAGACTGAGTTAAGATGTGTAGCTCTGTCATTAAATAGTAAATTATTTCTCAGAATTCACAGAGAAAAGTCTGAAATGTTTGCTAGGTTAGCGTCCCACGTGTTCTTTGGCTCAGCTAAAGCTAACTCTCTCCAACTTCTGGATATCTTGATTTGCTTGTTGTTAAAATATCTTGCTGTAGGTGCTGAAGCTCAGAAAGTCTGAGATGTTTGTTCAAAATAAGCTCATTCTCAAGTCTGATCTGAACTGTCCTCTTTTGTTTGAACTTTCCCTAAACTTAGGAGTTAATGACAGAGCAGCACATCCAGACTCAGTCTCATTTATGTAGAGATTAAACTTCAGTGTCATTTATTGATGTTAAAGTGCAGTTTTTCAAATGTTTGTTGCACATGCTCCCGACCAAACCAGTCCAGGTGGAAGACGATGTGAAGAGAAAGCTCCAGAGGATGAATATCACACGTTTACGTTGGAAATAAATGTCCTTTAATTAGACATTGTCATGCAAAAGTTGGATTTCCTTTTAATGATGTTCAAATCTTTGTTGAGTGTTTTGTTGATGTTGGTTTCTAAATGTTTTTTGACACTCGGCCCCAAAGATTAAAACCTTCTACGGCTCACAAGCTGCAACAATTCACACATTATCAACTATCTTTCTGACTAAACTAAGATAAAAAGTGAAAAACTGCCTGATTCCTGCATCATGAATGTAAATCTTTTTGGTTTTTTTGACAGTAAACTGAATATATTTGGGTTTGACATTTTATTAACCAAAACAAGAAATGAATTACTGGAGAAAACAATCAACGGATTAATGGACAAAGAAAATGTGTTTTCCAACATATAAGGCTGAATTACTCCAACATTACAAGATACATACAATTTAAATTAAATTTTATTTATATAATGCCAGTTACAGGTCAAATTCTCTCAAGACGCTTTATTTTTATTTTATTTTTTTTTCATATTTAAAATATGGCAAAGTAAGAAACTTAAACCTCTTGACTAATCCAATTTATTATTTGGTTTTTAAGAGACTAATTGACAACTAAACTTTCTCCACTAAAACTAATAAACATGAGGTCAAATAGAAGGAACAGTTTTAAATACTGCAGTCCCACGACAACAAGAATAAAGTTTGTCAACAAAAAGTAAATCTGCTGGTGGATTCCATTAAAGTCCTAATAAATGACAATAAAGTGTGATACTAAAGGTTTGTGTTGCTAAAAATCTCAAAGATATCAAGTTGAACATCTGGATGGAGATTGATAAAAGTTGACTTACCTTCATTTCTCTGGAGTTGACTCCATGGATTTTATGGATGGTGGTTAAAGACCTGCTCTTCTAGTCATCTTCCTTCTAGTCGCTGTAAAAAGTCACTCCATCCTGGCCGACTTCAACACCTCTTCATGACAACTTGTTCTGCCTCCGACCTGGTGGAAACTCCAGAAACTCGGGAAAACCTGTGGAGACTCGACGAACTCGTGGAGACTCGAAGAACTCGTCGGGCGGGGGAAGGTGTGGTGGGCGGTGGGGGGAGGCGGGGGAGTAGAGGGGGGAAGCCGCCACCCACCTCCCCGCCTACTCTCCGCCCTGACTCCACCCTGACTCCGCCTTGGCTCCACCCATGTGGTGACTTCACCAACTACGATGTCAAAGGGAGGACGAATTTATTTCTTTTTATATGATCTGTAGCTCAGTGAGTTAAGGATTTGCCTATGGAGCTGCAGGTCGCTGGTTCAAGACCAGACCCTTCTTAAATTTTTTGAAAATCCTGACAAAGACAAAGAAAGAAAACTGCCACTGGCTGGTCTTGAACCGGCGACCTTCCAGTTACTAGTCTATCCTCTTAACCCCCTGAGCTACTCGCTCAGATACTAATTTTTGTTTTTTTTGCGCATTTATCATCTATTTTTTGTTGTTCTCGAGTTTTTTTTTTAACTCGAGTCTCGACTCGACCGTTTTTCTCAGGAGGTGGGACTTCGGCCTTTGTGCTGGAGGGTGGAACCCTCAGTTCCAAGACTTTCCAAAGCCTCCACACCTCCCGAGTCCTCAGGACCTGAGCTTTCACACAGTCTGAGGGCTGAAATTTTCTAAGTCCCACAGTAGTTCTCTGTTAGTTTGAACCTTCAGACAGTCCAAGGACTGAAATCCTCTAAGTTCTTGAGTAGTTCTCTGTTAGTTTGAACCTTCAGACAGTCTGAGGACTGAAGTTTTAAAAGTTTCTCAGTACTTCTCTGTTAGTTTGAACTTTCTGGTTAACAGAAGCCTTAAAACTTGTGACCATGAGTCTTGATTTCACATTTAGACCATCCATCTGAGTTCTTCTCAGACCTTCACCTGTGGGATTTTTACAAACTTTGATTCTCTTCACTGAACAGTAAAGTTTGTGGAGATCAGAAGGTAACATTAGTTTGATAAATGCCTTCAACTACTAGTAGACTTTATCTGGAAAGCAGTTTTCTGAAATGAGTTCTTAGTAAATCTGTCCGCAATCAAACCAAGAACATAGAAAGAGGAAATGTTTATAGAAACAACTTGATGTTTTCATTTCAGACTAGAAAACACTTTAAGACTTATATCTGTTTTTGCTCTTTTTGATCATTTTATTGTCTCTTCTGTTTAATTTGATCTTCTAAAGTCTAACTGGTGTCTTTTCAAATGTTTTGTCTTTCGTTTGATTCTTCTTAAACGTTTAGATTTGCTCTTTTCTCACCTTTTATTCTTTTCTAATGTCTGATTTGATTTCCAAATGTTTTGTCTTTTTAATGTTTAATTGTTTTTTCAAATGTTTTATCGGCTTGTTTGAGTTTTTTTTTCTTTCCCAATATTTAATGTTTCGATTAAATCTTTAAGGTTTTTCTTTTTAAATGTTTTACCACCTTTTAATGTTTAATTTTCTTTTTAAATGCTTCATTGTATTTTCTGTTTAATTCCTATTTGAAGTTTTATTGTCTTTAAGATGTAATTTTCTATAGAATTTAATTGTAATGTTTAACTATATTAAACACAAAATATTGAATTAGATAATTCAACAAGATACATGTCACTATGAAATTAAACAAAATTTTTAAAATACAAATATTAAAAAGTACAGATAAAATATTTTTGAGAATTAAACATTTAGAAAATACAATTAAACAAGAAGAATATTAAACATTTTTAAAAAAATGCAAAACATTTAATTAGATTATTAAACCTTTAAAAAGACAAAACATTAAAAAACTTAAATGTTTAATTAGAAAATTACATCTTAAATTTCTTAAATCTTTTTAATAATAAAACTTTTTAAAAGTTTTATTGTATTAATTTTTTTTCCTTTAATTGCTTTTTGTTATGTAGTTTATTTCTTTAATCTTCTTTTTCTGTCAAGATTTTAACCCCAACCTTAAAAATGAAACAAACCCTTAAATCACAATGAAAATACTTCTGTTGTCACAATCATGAGTTAGTCAATTATTCAGTTTATCAATTCAACTTTATTTGTTTAGCACCTTTTACACAGATGACAAAACTAAATAAGCAAAGAGAAAAAAACTATGCTAAAACTATGATTAAAACTCAAAAATATTTTTTAAAAAAAGATTTAACATAGTAATAAAATGTGTTGTGTTCAGGGGATGGAGGGAGTTTATTGAAGTCTTCTGGGGCTCACATGGGAAATCATTTAAAATATAAACTTGATATTCAGTCTAAAGAAACTGGAAACTGCAGAGTGACAGAAGAACCAACAATATCTCCTGTTTTCTCCTTTAATGAGTCGACTCTTCTTGTGCTTTCAGACCAAAGAACTACAGACTCTTCACAACCTGCTCAAACTCTTGGTACAGGACCTCACCACACGGCTCAAGAAGGTTTCCGTCTCATTTCTACTCTGAAGCTCACCTTCTCCTGCTCAAACTGCTGACAAATGTTTCTGCTGCTCTAAAGTCTGGTCTCCAGAACTTCCTAAAAACTCTCAAAGTCTCTTCTGCTGCAGGTTGCTATGTAGAACTGTTCCAGAAAACCTCACTAAACCACATGGAGGGGCCTCAAGATAGTCATCCAAATGAAACCGTACAAAAACCAAACTAGTACAACCCAAACACTAAAGTCTCCTGCAGCCTACCACAGAACCTCTGAGAACAGAGAATCAGGACAGGAACTCTTACCTTCTGGACAACCAACGATGGTTCACAAACAAGAATACAGAATGTGTCTGACCAAAAACCTCTGAAGACTCACTACAGCCAAGATAAAGACACAACTCAGCTGCAGCAAATCCACTAATCACTGCACATGTTAGCACCATGTGCTAACTGTGGCTAAAGAACCACATTTACCAAGACAACTATCCAGTCCAAAGCCCTAAAACACACCAAGAAACACATTAAAGATGATTTTACTGCTGGAAGCTGCAAGCCAACGCCTAAAGAACAAACTAAAGCAACGGAGCCAAACCCGGTTCAGTGGTGAAGAGAAACAGAGGAAATGTTTGACTGGAGCTAAACAAAGCAGGAAGACAGTGAGCTGCTCAGGTGTTCCTGATAACACCAAGCAGCCACCTGGACAGCCAATAGGAACACAGCTTACTGGAAGTCCAGGGGGCTGGGTTAGTAAAGGAAATTTAGTTTAAAGTTGAAGCAAAAAGTTAACAAAGAAAGTTGAAAACCACCTTCTGATCCCTGAAATCTCTGAGTTTTCACACAAAGAACACCTGGACATGTCAAACTGGTTCCATAGTAGAACCATCATTGTAAAAACATCATAGTATGGTGTGTTGCTCAAAAAACATTAGGACCCGGCTGTCTAGAGTCGCCGAGGAGCAACACAAAAACAGGACAAACGCTGGTTTCCAGGGGGTTAGGCAGCTATTTATTTGAAAGAGTACATTTACAACAACACAACATGTGAGCAGAAAAATCACAAAGTCTGTTTTTAGTTCAGCTGGAAATAGTAGTTTTTGTCTTTTTTTTAATTGACCAAACTTTTCAGGAAGTAGATGAAGAATAATTAAAGCTCTCATGTAGAAGTCCAACTTATTTTGGATCCTTGTGGAGAGTTTAATCTTAGAGTTTGTAAAGCTGTTGAGTTTTTAGAGTCACATGGATTGTTTTGACATTTAATAAATGAGTCCTGAAATAAAATTACAGTTGTGGATTTCTGTCATTTAGTCTGGACTAAACAAATAACAGCAGCATAAATCTCAAACGTCATTATGAGGAGTCTGGATTGAGGTTTCTCACTTGATAATGATCAAAACATGAAACTTAAGTTGGTTTAAAGGAATATTCCACCTTAAATCTTTGAATGCTGACCTAAAAGGTTGGTTTCAGGAAGTATTCCACCTACAAGGTCATCACACATCCACCTTAAAGGAACATTCCACCAAAAATCCTCGGACATGCACCTAAAATGTTGGTTTAACCGAGTATTCCATCCAAAATCCTCAAAGAGACCCGAGGGGCTGGTTAAAAGGAATATTCCACCTAAAACCTCAAATATAGACCCCAAAGGGTGGTTTAGAAAAAACCCTTCAGTGCAGACCAAAAAAGTTAGTATGGAGGAATATTCCACCTGAAATGTAGACCTGAGAAGTTGGTTTGGAAGAATATACCATCCTAAACATCCTTAAATGTAGACTAAAAGACGGTTTGGAAGATTATTCCACCTAAAATCCTCCAATGTAGACCTAAAAGGTGAGTTTAATGGTATATTCCACCTAAAATTCACTACTGTAGACCTTCGAGGTTGGTCTGATGGTATATTCCACCCAACATCATTTAACATAACCTTAAAAAGTTTGTTCAAAGGAATATTCCACCTAAAATCCTTCAATGTAGACCAAAAAATCTTGGTGTAAAGAAGTATTCCACCTTAAATGTAGACCTAAAGGATGGTTTGGAGTAATATTGTACTCTAAAATCTTCCAATGTAGACCTAAAATGTTTATCTGATGGTATATTCTACCCAACATCCAAAAGGTTGGTTTAATGGTATATTCGCAGAAGAACCCTTGAACATCAGGCTTAATGGTATATTCCACCAGAAATACTTGTACATATACCAAGAAGTCAGTGTAAAGGAAATGTAGACCGAAAAGGATTGTTTAAAGGAATATTTAAATGATTATTTTCATTATTTAATAATCTGTTATCAGTCAGAACCCTGGCAAACTTATTTTCATCAGTTTTAGTGGAAGTCACAAATAAAGGAGCTCTTGGTTTTTCCCGGCGTTACTGAGTCCAAAGCTGCTGTTTCAACACAGACATGTTCACATGCATCCACAAACCTCTCAGCACTCAAACACCCACAGACAGGAGGCCGACTGGGCCGAGGCTCGGTGGCGTCCTCAGACCCACGAGTCGGGGAGTCGGTGAACTTGTTGGTCCGGTTTGAAGGCCTCCGTGTGGTCCAGTAGAAGTCCACTTCGTCGGTGTTGGCTTTGAACCGCAGCGACTGGCAGCCATCAGGTGGACCGGCTCGTCCTCGTAGGACTCCTCCTGTAGCCTTGAGGGAACCACAGGAACATTCAGTAGCTGTTGGAGTTCTTCCTGTCAGGCTCGTGGGAGAACAGCTCTAAAGAATCTTGTACTTGTCTTATCTGGAACAATCCAACAGCCTAAACTGTTAACAACGGTGTAAAGAAGCAAACACACAGGTATGGATTAGGACTCAAACTAGATTTATTTTAGAAAACAAATCAGCTTAGAGGCATTTGTTCACACATGTGGCTGAATAGGAGGCCGTCCAATCAGGTTAGAGGTCTTCACTCTGTAGGTTGGTTGTTCAGTGAGACTCTTGGACCTCCATCAGCTGACGTGGATGTTTGATGGTCTTCCTCTCTAGTGCCAGATGATTCATCCATGAATTCAGCAGCTACAGACTGAAATGAAGCTCATGCTGCCGTTATTGAATTCCTGTTCCAGATCAAATGTTCAGAGCTCACCTTGAATGCAGCCATCTGTTGTCTGATAGATTTCCTCATTGTAGTCTTCAATAAAGTCTTTTTCCTCATGTAAGGATGTGGTGAGACTCTTTCTCAGTCGCTGCAGACGTCCCTCATTGTGCATCTCCAGAGAAGAAACAGAAAAACTGATCACTGCTTCAGCATCACAAACGCTCTCCAGCATTGAGAGTGTTTTAGGAATTCATTCAAGGTGTTGTGAACTTTGAAGAAGCAGAAACTTTACAGCTGCCAAACATATGAGCTCCAATTCTGGATGTTTTAGGGAATGAAGTTCATCAAATGAACACTTGATTTTTGCTGATAACGCTCATTAAATTACTGAAGAAATCTAACATAAAAACCTGTAAACTCTCAGGCAGCTTATGTTAAAGTTTGTCTCTTATTCTATCATCATGTTCTGGAACCAGGACTCTGCAGAAGTTCCTTCAAACAGATACTTGTTTGTTTCTATTTTATTCCTCAGGTTTGAACATACAGCAGAGGATTAGAAAGGAGTGATTTTAATATTTAAATCAGTCCAGTAAATGTTTGGAGTAAAAATGATTAAAATTTAGATTTAGATAGATTTGTGTCATAAATAATATTGTAGTCTCACTTAAATATATCCAAATGAGTTCAGTGTATTTACATTTTATAGAATATTTGATTTCTTAATCTCAATACTGTAGGGTCTGACCCTAAATATTATAATAATAATGTCAATTTAAATAATATTTTAGTGCAGAGTCATAAACTTTAATCAGATAAACTTACATAATAAATATCACTGTACAATCTTAACCTGAACATTTATATTATTGAGGTAAATTTACATAAATCATGATATTCTAGAGTCTTAACTGGAATATTTCTAACATTAATCTTTTTGTATTGTGCTGATAAACAACAATAACCCAACTTTCAGATAATATTTGTTGTCTGTGAGACTAAATTCCTCCACATTCTGGAACTGGACTTCATTTCCCAAAATGGAAACATGGACAGAATTTAACACTCATGTATCCATGGCAACGCTAAAGTTTCTGCTTCTTACCAAAGTTCACAACACAAGTAAAGATTTTAATGTAAAACGTCAGGGATGACTGCTAACCATAAGTATTCTGATCAATACTTCATGATCAATATCAGGGCAGATGTTACAATTCCAGCTGTTCTATTAGACTGCAGTTATTCACAGACAAATTAAAACATCACATTCCTCATAAAAACTAGATGGGACTTTTATTAAATAAAGTTTTGGTGAATAAACAGTGTAAAAAGTGCAAAGCAGTGCCATTAAATCAGGAGATGTGAGACTTCCACAGCATGGATCACCATCTGCTGTGTTGATTCATAGCTGAATGTCAGAATGAACTGAGCTAGAAAAGCTGCTTTGAGCTGCAACATTATGGTCTGACAATCCAACACCATCACAGTTTTCATCTGGTTGTTTTGCTCCAACATGCTGTGAAGTTCAGTTTTTACCTGAATCAATACAGAGATTCTATTTCCAACCAAGACTGGAATAAAAATTTGAATGTTATGAGGTTATTAATGCAACTAAATCCTTTCAGATGGAAGGATTTACTTCTAAGTTCTAATTGAACTTTCAGTTGGAGCACATTGCATTCACAAAGAAAAACAGCGAAACCTTCATAGCAATATTTAATAAACCTAAAGCTTCCCTGTTGGGTAATTGGTGGAGTTTGGTACTGAGCATCTGAACCTTAAATCCAGTGAGAGGACCATCTTCAGTCGAGGCCAGTCAGAGAGCTTCAAGACCTTCCATCGGCTGGACCAGATGTGGCATCATCTCCCTCTGAACATCTGGATGACAGGAGAAAAGACAGAAATCAAACACAGATCACAGAAATACAATTTATTCACTTTCATCATTTTATAAAAGTAGCATGAACTTTATTAAAACTTGACAACATCAGTAATGAAAGTAAATGTTTTTATCTCGTGTTGAAGCTAAATTTAAAGTCAATTTTAATAACAGTTTATCCTGAGAGGAGTGAGAATGGAGCTTTTCTTTCCTTTTTAGAATATTCCCTCAAAATATTCTGTTTATTATTGGCTTTAGAAACATTTTTCTTTACTTATTTATTTTTAGATACCTCAGACTGATGCACTTTGCTGGTTTGCAGATAATTTCATGTACAATGACAATAAAGATCTTCTATTATAACATATTTTGCTAAAACAAGAACTGAAACCTTCTCAACAATCTCTCAGTCTGCAAAATTCCAGCTGCGACAAAGAATTATCTGATGTAGTTATTATTCTAATCTTTACTGAACCAGCCCTGGAATTAATAAAAATCTGTATATGGATATGATTTTCTCTGATGGGATCACTATGGAAGTCGGAGTAATTATTAACTATCCTTTGAAGGGAAAGATTAGGTCTTCATTCAAGTGGATAAAAAAAATGCTCTCCCTAAAAGAAAACAAAAAAAACAAAAACTGCATACAATAAAGTAAATCTCTTCTGCACTGCACACATACTCCACTTTTGTATAACTCTGGATGTCAGAGTAAAGGCAGACAGATCCACCAATCAGCCACAACATTCTGACCACTGACAGCTGAAGAGAACAACATCCATCATCTTGTTCTAATGCAACGTTCTGCTTGGAAACCTTGACGTTCATGTGGATGTTTGACATGTACCACCACCTAAACACTGCAGGACAAACAACCCCCTAGTCTCCATGGCAACAGCAGTCCTTGATGCCAGCTGCCACCCTCAGCAGGACAAACTAAAACTGCTCAGGAGTGGTCCGAGGAACACGACAGAGCTAAGCTGTTCACCTGGATTCCACACTCCCCACATCCAGATCTGATTGAGCATCTATGGGATGGTCCAGGATCAGCCTGGTCTAGGTAGGACCCACCCTGCAACCCACAGGATCCACAGAATCCACAGGACATCCCCAGAGGTTCTGATGAACCACTGGGTCAGAGGAGTTTTAGCAGCATAAAGGGACCAACACAGTATTAGTCAGGTGGTCAGAATGTTACACTGTTATATTGTCATGCTGATTATATGATCAGTAAATGTTACCATCAATTATAACGTCCACATTGATCAGGAAAAAAAATTATCAGTTCATTCAGAAACTGTGGGGTTAAACCTAAAAACACGGACCTCAACAGCAGTTTGTTTCAAAGCAGAACACCAGCTGGTTTTCACTAAAGAAGCTTTCAAAGCAACAATTAAATGACAGTTTTGTTCTCATTAAGTTCACAGAGTCAGAGTCAGCCAAAATAATGTACACACATAGGGAAAAGAACATTTTTTTAATAGATATTTCATTTATATAAGTACTTCTATACATATAGATACCTCTATCTAAGTTTGATCAAATCATGATAACTCTGTGTTCTGTTGTACGATGTTTTCCCAACAGATGGCGCTACCCTCATGAATGGAGCATCAACAAGTGACATCTACAACACAACAGAAATGTCTGGAAGCCAGTGGCCTCCACTTTGAGCACCTCTTGTAATTGTAGAGGCCAAAGATAACTTTTATTAATCTTGTGATGTCTGAATAAATTTGGTATTGAAATATTTATGCAAGTTTTTCTTTTCCTGATGTGTGTAAACATTATTTTGGCTGACTCTGTATGATGGATTTCTGACAGGTCACCAGGCAACATCTTTTTATAATAATGACAAACATACCTGCATTCTACAGGAGTGATTTTCCTCATGTGCAGGTAAAGATGTGTGAGGAGCTTAGAGATGACAGGAGCAGGAGTCATCCTCACTAATTCAGCTTCCACCTAGAAACAGAAAGACCACAAAGAAACACACTGATATACTCTCAAACGTTCAACCTCACAGCCTCAAAATATCTGTTTAGGAGGTGTTGTGTTTCTAAATTCTGTTGAAAGCATTGGCAGACATTCTCTTACAAGGTTGTGTAAAAAGCAGCCTGTCCTCTGAGCTACTGAGAAATCTTCCTGAACAAAGTTTCTACGTGTAAACCAGCTCAACAAAAATTAAAGCCTCAGTCAGAGATAACAGGTATCGCAAATTATAAGGAACTTTCTTTGTTAACTCAGACTTTCTGCTTCAACCTCACATAAAAAGGGAGTTTAACTCATCAGGTGACTGAAAATGAACGGCTTGTGCAGTTCTAGATCCAAAAGTAGGATGTTTCAACTCATGTTTTACTACAAATACATGCAGTAATAAATAAATACAATGGCTGGTTGTTAGTTTATTCACTACTAATGTCATTTTATATACTGGATTGAACTTGAGCAGTGAAAGAGAGAAGGAATTTAATGAAATTATGGAGATTCAGAGCGATAATGTTGCGCAATGTTAAGTTAAGCGCGATTTAATTCAAACCAGCTGAATGTTAAACTTCAGTGCAGCTGAACAGGTTTCAGTTAACCTTAAAGTAAAATAACTTTTTTAAAAGCTAAAATACACAGCAGAGAAACACAGGTTGAGGCCATTCTAATGATGACAGCTGCGACAGCAACTACACAGGTGTTCAGGGGTAAGTTAGCCACCTGTGTTAATTAGTCCGCTAGCTAACTTAGCCGCTTAGCTAGCTAACGCGTCCGGACCAACTGCGCAAACACAACAAAACACAACTCTTCACAAGTCGCTGACTTAACGTACAACAAAACAACGCTACAGGTTAGAAGTATTTATCTTCTTACCGTGTTTTACTCCAAAAACAAGGTCAACAGCAGCCAGAGATGCTACCAGACGTGCCGACCATACATATACATAGAAGACTAGATACGCTAGCGCGCTGTCTTCCATACACGTCTATGGTCTGCCCAATCACTGCTCTCTGGCTCTCAGTCAGTCTGACCAATCACTGGCTCCGCCCTCTGAGAATCTATGGTTTGGCTCCACACTTGCTGATGACCACTTCCGGTCTCAGAAAATGAAAAACGGACCTTTTTTCGTTTCTGTCTCTTACTGATTTTATTTTTTTGTTATTCTAAATATAAAATGAAAATCAAACCATTTTTTAAATTTCGTATATCCCTTTTTGATCATAAAAAGGAAAAACGCCTTGTATTTCAATTTTATTTTTGTATTCTAAAACGAAAATCAAATAGCCGCTCTTTTTTTGTTTTTCAATACCCGTTTCAGAACGGAAAATCCAATTGCCAAAATATACACGGACCACAAAGCTTCATCACTGTGTTCGCTGTTGCTTCATGGTTGCAACCAAATGCATACTTGGAAAGGGGGGTGTCAGGCACTTAAATTGTCCTTAACAAAACAAATATTAATTTTTTTTATTTTATAAATAGACAATTACAAAACTAATTTCCACTGATAGAGTTTCTAAAAGGAGAACATATTTAAGATACTTCCTGGTGAATATTTTGGGGGACAGATTGGTATTTACGCTGCATTGGAGGGACAGGATCACCCTAAACAGGGAATGGTTACATCCAAGTCGTGGCCACTGTGGGAATATTTTGTTTCAACTTTAGTGGATGCTTCAGATGCCTGCTTTGTTTGCCTCCAGGGTTGCTTATGTGGAGTTTCTTTTTATATTTGTAGTCTTTGAATCTTATGGAAAGCCCGTTTCTGCCAGTTGATGAGTTTTTTGTATTTCATAATTATGAGATAGTAAGTCAAAACTGGGATATTTAAGTCATAATTATGAGATTGTAAGCCATAATTATAAGATTGTAAGCCATAATAATGAGATTAAGTCATAATTATGAGATAGTAAGTCATACTTCTGAGTTTTCATCTCATAATTACGACAAATTAAGTCATAATTATGAGATTTAAAGTCATAATTTTAAGATTGTGTCTCATAATTATGAGATAGTAAGTCATAGTTATGACATAGTAAGTCATAATTGGGATATTTTAAGTCATAATTATGAGATTGTAAGCCATAATTATGAGATTTTAAGTCATAATTATGAGATTGTAAGCCATAATTATGAGATTTTAAGTCATAATTATGAGATTGTAAGCCATAATTATGAGATTTTAAGTCATATTTATGAAATTAAGCCATAATTATGAGATTTTAAGTCATATTTGTGAAATTAAGCCATAATTATGAGTTTGTAAGTCATATTTATGAGTTTTCATCTTATTATTATGAGATATTAAGTCATAATTATGAGATTTAAGTCATAATTTTAAGTTTGTATCTCTTAATTATGAGATAGGACTACATAATTTTGAGGTAAGTCAAAATTATGAGTTTTTATTTCGTAATTATGAGATATGAAGTCATAATTATTGGATTTTAAGTCATAATTATGAGTTTGTATCTCATAATTATGAGATAGCATGTGGCTTTTTATAAGTGGCGGAATTGGGCTTCCATAGAATCTTTAGGTTGGATTGAATCGAGATTTTTCCTGATTAAATTTACATTAAATTGTAATTCAGGCTTTCTTGGTATATTGTGTGCCTGCAGTTTCCTCCACACTGCTGCCCTCTTCTCCTTTCAGAATAACTGTGTCTGCAGGGCGTCATCTTCCAACCAACCATAGACTGTATATACAGTCTATGTAACCAACAGACACTTCAGTGCGCACCGGAGAGCGCAGCGCCTCTTGCGTTTCTCCTCGGGACGACACCCTTCTGAGACACCGTCCTGCCTGCCTCCGATCGCGAATGAGCTGCTGCTGCGGCGGCGTCCCGTCCAGCTCAGCTCGGCTCGGATCGGCTCGGCGCCTGAACGGATGCTTTGCGTTATGGACGTGCGCACCAAGAGCGAAGCAGCGCGCCGCGTCCCCCAGATGGCGGAGTGAAGTGAGGATGCGACTCCCCAGTTCCATCTTTGTGTCGGTGTCTCTGTTCACGGCCGAGACCACGGCAGCTCTGTACCTCAGCTCCACGTATCGCTCCGCGGGAGACCAGATCTGGCAGGGACTCACGCTGCTCTTCACCCTCGTACCGTCCGTCCTGGTGCAGCTGACCCTCACCTTCATCCACCGGGACCTGAGCAGAGACAGACCGCTCATCCTGCTGCTGCACATCCTGCAGCTCGGTCCCATCGTCAGGTCGGTGTTTATCCCCACTAATGATTGCCTCATGCAGATTCCTCCGTATCTCCAGTGTGTCCATAGAGCACCTACAGGTGTAGGGGTGATGGCTGTTCTCTGAGAACACGTTCCTCCTGCCTGCATATAAGCTGCTTAAGGCTTGTTTTGGTGAATGCGTGGCGCACATGCTGTTGTTTTCATGTTTTCTGGCCTTTTGTCTCTGCCTGGCTGCATACATGGTGGTGCAGCAGCCATATGTGTTTGTGTGGTTTAGTTGGGAAGTGCAGGGCTGATCAATACAACCAGAGCCCATCGATATGTCCCATATAGCTGCCCACACAGCTGCACTGCCAGCTACGGAAAAGACTGCCAGCCACAGAAAAGACTGCCAGCCAGTCTTTTCTCACATCTTCTCCCAGTTTGATCACCTTCACTGGTGGCCAAACTGATTTATTCATGACCGCTGTGCCTGAAAGGACCTTAAACACCAGGAACCCAGCTGGAGCTCACCAAGAAGCTCAATGCTGCTCACTGAGGAACCTTTAACCCCAGCAGGCCTGGTCTTCTCTCTCCTTAAGCCCTGGTCTGGCTGGACCATCTGCCTCAGCTGTAGCAATCTGAGCCTAATCCTGCATCTAGAGAGCCTCCCTGCTGTACACACAGACATGGGACTGTCATCAAATACACAAACAGCGGGAGGTCGGACTCTGGAAAACCCATTAAAACCCTCTCATCCCTTAAAACATGGGCTGCAGCTGATGCAGATGGTTGATTAATCGATTTGTAGATGGACAGAAAGGCAATCTGCGACTGTAGCGATGATCCATGAATCATTGCAGCTTTTCAAAAGTAAGAATTTGCTGCTTTTGTTTGTTTTACATTCTAGTGAACTGAATTGATTAGAGTGTTGGGTTACTAGTTGGACAAAAAAGCAATTTAAAGACAATCACTTGGTGCTTTTCCTTGTTTCCTTATGTTTGATTAAACCAAAGGATTAACAGATTAACAGGGAAAGTGAACAAAACGTGCACTTACTGGTTTAGTTGAACCTTTTAACTTTATTCTGATGGATTGAGTTGATGGAATAATGCTGGTAATTGCATCAGCTTAATATTTTGTGTAATTTAAACTAAAATTTCAGAATTTGTGTGTTTACCACTGGAGTAACTTTAGTTTTTTTTTTTAATTTACAAGCTTAAAAACTGGGGTCTATAATTATTGTGATTAAGTACAAAACGCTGAAAGGTTATTTCAAAATAGTGTGTAAAAACTATTTGGAACAACTTAACTTTGATGAGTGATCAACTTAAAAACTTCTGCCAAATAGCTAGTAAATAAAAATACCATACTCAGTGTAGTTTGTTAGTTTAACATAATCTCATGAGAAGTTGTTGTAACTCAAAAAGATGAATCCAAACTTTTTTTGTTGTTGTTGTTGTTGTTGCCAGAACATTATTTTTTACAGTGCAGTAGATCCAAAAAAGGATGCAGGAGGAGTTTCCACTTTCCAAAAGGTACAGCTTCAAGGGCAACTCCAAAGATTTTACTCTAAAAGTTCAGTTCACTTGTCAAGTAAAAAAAACAAACCTATAATGTCGTCTGTAGCTCTGGAAGAAGCTTTCTGAAGTCTGCCATGATAAATGTCCAAATATATCAACTTCTGCAGCTTATTTTAACATCTTTTTTGATCCAGTTTTGTAGTTTTGTACAAATGCAGCTCTAAATAGCTGCTGCTTTAATCAACTGACAAAGACTCATAGGATGCTGTCTGTAATAATCACTTGACGTCACGCTTGAACTGGTGTCTAACTGGATGCATTTGGGTTTGGGGCAATTTACTGGACAAAAGCTATTTTAATGAGTAAACTTGGGCTTTTTTCAACTGTTCTGACATTCTATAGACCAATACAATACTAGATTATTCAGTGAAATAATGGACTGATCTATTGTATGTTTTTTGCTATCATAAATTGAATATTTTCTTGACATTTTTGAGATGTCGTTTTGGGCACTTTTTCAACAGACCAAAACATTAGCCGATAAACCCCTGATAATAAAATAACTGTTATCTCCAGCCGCCCACATGCAGTAATTCAGACTTTTTATGATTCCGCCTGCGAACAAAGTCTCAGTGAGTTTATCCTTTGACAGAGTCGGTTATATTTACGACTCGGTGACGTCCATACTTTTGTTTTTCTCTCCCAGCAGTGTCCTCTGAAACTCTGACCTGCTCGGTCTGCTTCCCTTCCAGTGTGCATTCGAATGATTAGCGTTCAGACTTCTACATGTCTCCTCCATGAAGAGCAGATCTAAGAATAGCACATGTCGCTGCCGGCTCCTTATCTCTGACAACACAAGCTGAGAGGGGAAAGTCTGTCTGTTTTTGTAGGCAGCGCAGCAGCACTTCCTCTTCTCGTTGCCCAAAACACTTTATCAGTTTGTGTCACAGCAGCAGTGACACGGCAGGCTGTTGCGGGGAAAACGCTCCTCTTGTTTATCTTTTTTTTTTGCATTCTGGCGTCATCTCTCATTAGCAGCTCTACTGTAGTTCCTCATGAATCTACAGGGATCATTTCTTCTTTGACTCAGAATCTGTTCGGCATCAAAGTTCTGCAGAATAGTTTGATAGCTCGACGTCCACTTCCATCATTTGTTCCTGCTGCTTTAAACTCTTTAAAGTTGCTCAAGTGTGAAAGTCCGCTTTCCTAAAGTGCAGCTTAAACAAGTGTGATGTGGCAATTTAAATATTTTTTTGTATTTCATGATGACCTGGCAAGAGGCCCCAGCAGGAAGAAAGATAACAAATAAGCAATACGTCTACAAAAAAAGGACACACAGGTGTTTAAAGAGAGATTAAAAACATCCTAGATTATTGCTAGCAATTCGTCTGGTATAAAGGGAAGGCCAACCTACTAGTTTGTAAAGGTCACAATGGTGGATGGAGAAAGGTGCACCAGTAGCAAGACGGATGGCTGAGTGGTGAAGGACATCAAGCCTGTTAACCCTCATCAGTACACGTGACAAAACCTGCTTCATCCGTACACTTGTACGGTACCCAGTAGTATTTCATCTGTTTCATATTTCTGTACCTGTCCGTATCCTCTCAATGTACATTTTCCTAAAACGTGTGTCGTCTGTAGATATAAATATGAAAGAAACAATGAAATTACTATTGATGATTACAAGCATGCATTGCTTACAATATTAGTGTAAGAACTCCTGAACTGAAATGAAACACAATGCAACTGAAGCGGTCATCACAAGAGCAACATAACACAAACATACATAAATAAAAGATGCATAGTCTGGCTGGGGTCCCCATGGACCCCAAATGATTTTTCTATGTAAATGCTACAAACCTGGTTGGAATCAAATAAGCTTTGGTGTATGTGATGGCAACTATGTGGGTAACAACTACCTTAAGGGACTGAAAAATCCAACTTGTAAATAAAAAAATATGACAACTTATATACCCCTGTGGTCTGCATGGACCCCAGGTGTACTGATGAGGGTGAAGGGTACACTTCGGGGCCATTTTATAGGTGACATCGCTGTAGTCGAACATGAAGAGGATGGTCGTCTTGACAAGAGTGTTTTTTTTGCAGAGTATGTAAAGGAGGCCTTGTTATGGTAAAGGAACCCCAGTCTAGATTTAATTTTAACCTGTAGAATATTTATTTGAGGAGAGAAAGAGAGTGAAAAGTCCAGCCAGAGACAAAGGGTACTTGTAGGAGTTGACGAATTTCAACACTTGCACACACATGCAGCCAGTAAAATGCAATTATAGCAGCTTTAAATCAATATTTATAGTTACAAATGTGACAATGACAATATGAAAGGCATCGATCATAGCAACAAAACCGAAGAATTCTCCTACAACTCCTTACAGAACTTTACATCTAGTTTTAGCTCATCATTCAGATTGCCAGCCTGCAGTTTTATCATTTTTCATGCTTATCTTTCACTTGCAATGTCATTTTTGGCTGCAGCAGATTTCCCCTCAGTTTGTAGACACCAAACACGGTGGCCTCTACAGAGTCAATATTGGACTCAAACACACCAGGTGACCAGGAATGCAGCTCCAAATAAATATCATTTTAGCAGCACAAGTGTCATATGAACTGTAATGGTGAGGATGTGGGCAAAAAAAACAGTTATTGCAGGTTTAAGTCAAGCCTTCTAACAACACTTTACCCTTCAGTAAGAGGCATGAACACAAACCCAGCAAGCGTTTAATGAGAAACACCACACTAATGCTGGGTGGAGCCTCTCATAACAGTCTCAGTCCATTGCGTCATGGATTCCGCAAGATGTTGCAAACATCGCTTTGAGACTCTGCTCCCTGGTGACACGATTGCATCACATCAGTCCTGTACACTTGCCAGCTGCTCATTCATGCTGGATTCAGACGTAGTGGCTGAGGAGCAAAAATGAAACCAGCTGGAGGAGACTTTTGCTTTGTGACACGGAGCCTCATCCAGCTGGAAGTAACCGGTTCGATATATAATTGAGGGACTTTTGAAGTCCATGGGATATATCTTGTGTGGCACTTGTAATGGAAATGTGCTACCATTAGGTGGGCTAAGGGCTACGCTATGGAAAAGGTTCGGCTCTGGGAGCTGTGTGAAAATTAATTAACACAAGACACACAGAAATTACCGGTAATGTATTAAAAATAATCAACAGGAAATACTTGAATGTATCGAGGTAGAGCAATGATCAAAATAATAAATTAAAACAATAACAGAAAAATCAGAAAAAAACCAAACATTCACCTGTAATTCAAGCAATTCAATCATAATACAGCAGCTTCACTTCAAGCAATTTAAAGTGACTGTGTGCTATGTTTAATTCAATAATGCAACGACAGTTCTTAATTCAGGTGAGTGTGGTTCCACTGTTGCCAATGGTGTTAATCAAAGTAATTCATCCATGAAACAAGTCCATGAACAAATCCTAACAAGGTGAAATAAATCCAAACAGGGTGAAACAAATCTAAACAAGTCCTACCACACCACTGGGGAAGGGATGACGCTGTACAGCTTGAGGCCTGCCAATGACTGGGGTGGGTGAAGGGGTGAATCTTTCGAGGGTAGCTCGCCATCAGTTCAAATCATCCATAGGAGCCTAACTTGTTTAGCAGACAGGCTTCATCATCATCATCGTCATCGTCATCATCATCATCATCATCATCATCATCATCATCATCATCATCATCATCATCATCATCATCATCATCATCATCATCATCATCATCAGTGACTCATCACATTTTTCATTAGTTGCTCACCAATGTTCAGCAAAATGTTGGGTTTATGTTGGTGGAATCCAGAAGTCCAAGAGCTGGTTGTGGAGTTGAAGGCCTGTTAGCATTAGCAGAAGTATTAGCATGATACCAAACAGCTTCAACTTGCTTCACATGAATTTTAACTCACTTTCTTTGATGCTGTGATTTCCAAGATTCCAGGCTTGTGAAAAGTGAATGGGTTTCCAGAGATGAGTGAATGTGGGGTGATCCTGCTGTTCAAGTGACTGTGTGTGACTGAGTGAATCTGGATGTGCTTCAAACAAAGGAACAGGGGTGGATTCCAGGTGGGAGAGAGACTGCTGGTGTTTGGCTCAGGTGTTGTTAGTGACAGTGAATGGGTCCAATACTGTGGAAGTGACTGATTGCAGTGGTCTGTTCATGTTGGGATTCTTGATGGCCAACAATGAACTATTGCAGAGTGAGTGCATACATTTTATTAAAAGTAAAAAAAAAAAACTAATAATAATGGATTAGATTTATATAGCACTTTTCTATTAAGTTAAAGTTTTTATGTTCATTATGATAATTTCTTTACAAATTCCATAATTATTTATCATGGAAACAATCACTTATTAATAAAAAAATGACTGGATGTCACTAAAATGTCAACTAAATAACCGTTCCAATTTAATAACAACCACCTTCTAATTAGCTAAACAATAATAAAATGAGCTGATTCAAGAACTGTTTTGATTATGTTCTTTTTGTTAAATTGAGATAATCATGACAGATATTTCTTTGTTGGCAATATATCAAATTTCTGTCTGAGAAGTCGCTTTCATCTAAGTTCCCCATTACAAAAACACGTCTCAAGGAAGTGTGTTAATTCCAGATCACATGACCTGCTCCACATGATGTCATTTTCTACTGAAGAAAAGCCTGGCAAGAGTCCAAGGCTTTCTGAGTTATTTAATATAAAGTAGTGTGTGAGTCAAGTGTCAACGGGTTTACGACATTATCTTTATAAATAACTTTCAATTTCAATTTTACTGAATTGTATATATAATATTTAGAAGAATCTTTCTGTAAAAATGCTTAAGCTTAGATGTGGTTAATTTTCCTGATGAGACCACACACAGTTAGTTCATGGACTGCCATAAGGTGAAAATCTAGTGATTCTGCTCTAATAAATGGTGTAATTTTGGTGATTTTTGTAAAAAGCTTCAAACCTTCCAGGGATGGTTGTGGTGTTTAGGAAGTTAAAGGGCTCAAAATGTGTCAAGAAAACATTCCTTCCATCGCTACTGTCAGTAAAATTCTTCAGTGGAGTCCTGACGTCTCCAAATTTACACTCAGTCGTCTCTCAAGCCAAAGCAAATGTTTTACTTACACAAGTAATGACATGAACAGAACACTGTGTGGACAAGTGACTGACAATATAAAGAAAGAGTTTAGCTTTTATACAGACACATAAACAAGTTACATTACCTTGAGTTACAGGACGTTTGTTTGGCAGTGGTATGATCAGTTTCTGAGCAGTCAGTTTCAACCGGCTACTTGCAAAACCAACTTGTTATATGTTCATGGTCAAAGTTAATCATGGAAACTTACTGAGTGCATTGGGTTATATGAGTTCACAGTCACACAGTTGTACAGTATTTTGAAATCATAAAGAGCATTTAATCATAACATTATTGTAATCTATAACAGCTACACCACCAGCAGCAGCCTGGACTGGACACAACCCATGTTGGGTCCATGAAGTCTTGCCATTGATGCAACAATTTGACCCTTTCAGCAGCAGCAGCAGCGTCAGCAGAAATCGATATTCATTGAACTGGGCTACAATTTCTCCGTCTTCAGCTGTCTAGTTTTGGTCATCCTCGACCTACTGTAGCCTCAGGTTCTGTTCCTGGTTGACATGATCTTCTGCTGTTTGGATGTCATCCACCCCAAGGTTGGATGTGTTGCTCAGCCTGACATGCTTTTCTGCTCGGTACAGTTGCAAACGTTGTCGATTAATTGGTTGTTTGGTCTATAAAACATGTTGATCAGTGCTCCCAGAACTTAAGAGAAGTCTAAAAATGTCTCGTTTTTTCCACAACCCAAAGATATTCAGTTTACTGCAATAGAGGAGTAAAGAAACCAGACAATAATAAAAATTTAAGAGGCTGGAATCAGATAATTTGAACCTTTTTCCTTAAAAAAAAAAAAAAACTTGCTCAAAGCAATTAATTGGTTATCAAAATAGTTGCTGATCCATTTAATAGTTGACAACTAATTCATTAACTGTTGCGGGTCTAGTTGTAAACACTGATTATCTGTGTTTCTGTAGCTGTTCTGTCAGCTCCAGTCAGTCTGCTGTTCACTGGATGTTTGTTGGTTTGAAAATCCAGGAGCTCAGCAGTTTCAGAAAAACTCCAAACCAGCCCATCTGCTGAAGTCACTGAGTTCACACTATTCCTCCCCATCCTGAATTCTGATGTTCGATTCCCTGGAGCTGCTGCAGGACTTCCTGCCTGGATGATGACTGTCTGATGTGGTAACTGGTGGTCGGCTGTAATAACTCCCATACTGAGCTCTGCAGAGAAGCACCTTTATCACTTCTCCGATCATTGAGATTCTGGGTATTATTTCTTTCTTTCTGCTAAGTCAGTGATGCGTTCACTGTGTGTGTCACTGCAGCGTAATTCATGCTGATAAACTGTCAGCACCCGTGTGGCTTAAATCCCGCTGCCTTGCTGTTTTATTGGCTGCGTCTCAGCGCCGCCTCGACCTCTGGCCCTTCGCCCGAGCTCTGCACTTCAGACTCTTTAACTCGCACTGACAAATAACCGACTGCGACTCCCTCAGAGCCAAACGCTGGTTTTTACGTATGAATGGATGCTGATGCTGTTGGTGAAATTAGCAGGTTACAATGAAATTTGGTGCTCGATCTCTTAGGCTTTTATTTCACACGATCCCTAAGGTCAAAATGCTGATCTGTTCAGCCTCAGTTGCCTCTTTATGCTAAGTGCTAATAAGCAGATGTTGGCATGTTAACACACTAAAGATAAGATTAGATCAACTTTTTTGATCTGTCACTGGGAAAATCCACAAATTACAGCCAATAGATACAAATGAAGCAAAGCATGAAACAAGACAAGGAATACAAATGGACAATAAGGATAAAAATAAAGACTATGTACACTTTGCAACATACATCAGTGTATAATCGAAGGTATGTGTGTATTCATGTTGTCCGCCAGGCCTGCTGTCGTCATGGCAGCTAGTGCATGAGAAAAGGCCTTTGTTAGGATCAGTGGTGTTTGTTTGTAGAGAAGAAGTCTGCTGAGAGCAGTTGGGGTTCACTGCATCTGTCAGTTTCATAGGAAAACTTCTTCATTATTCATGTTCTGACTTGTAAATGTGTTTCTATATTTTATCTATTAAGCAGAAATGGCTCCAGTAGTAACCGTTTTTGTCATCAAATGAAAGCACAATTTGTGTTTCCACCGGAGCACCTTTTTTTTTTTTTATTGTACTTTGACTGCGTTTATTTTACTACAAAGCTACTTTAGATTTTTTCTATTTGCGGCTGACATCGGTTCCACTGGTGACGCTCATGTCAGTAAATCAATCAGCTTCAACTAGAATCTTCTTCAAACAAAACTGTGCCATTTAGGGAGTAAAATATACTGTTTGTGATTTTGATATGGAAGCTTAAAATCCCTAAATTTGTCTTTAGTTTCCTGTTTATGCTGGACAACTCCGCATTGGATTTGAATCATATCCTGTTCTTTGAAAATGGTAGTTTGATCCATTTATGACCTTTAAAATACAGCAAATGTTACACCTGCTAAACATCTGCATGTTACTGTGGTGTGTGTGTGTTTTTGTGGCCTCTGGTAGCAAATGAGCAGATTCCAGTAAACCAAATGAAGCTGTGAAGAATAACTATTTGTATTACTAATACTTTGTTGTTTGAAACAGTTAAAAAAGGTGGTAAGGCGTCACTGCTGCTAATCTGCCAGCTTGTTTTGGAGTTCTGTTACCATTTGGTGGCCAATAACCGATGAGTATATTTATTTTTGTTCTAAATGTGAGTGGGCAGGTTCTGTCCTGAAGTAATTTTAGTTTGTAGTTGCCTGAACCAGAGCATTTTTAAATGATGTATTAATTGATTAGTATATTTTGAGATGTTTGTAGCGGGCCTAGCTCAGCTCAGAAATCTTCTATTCACAATTTTCGAGTTATTTTGGATTTAAATCAATGTGAGATGTGAGACACTGCGTAGGCTGCTTTCACAAAATGAAGAAAATTAAGAAAATAAACACAGCCTGAGTCTCATTCAGCTTTGTTAGAATTTAGATTTATAGCAGCGAGAGTAAAACCCAAGACTGAAGCAGTCTGATGCCAGATTATCTGTCGCCAACACTTTTCCCCGTTTTGAAAAATGAGCAGCTCTGGTCTCATAAATTCTACTTGTACTGTTTGACGGGAGCTGCTTTTGCGTATCTTATTTATCTCTCTGACATTTTCCTCTGCTTCACCTCTGTCTGTCAAACTGCTGCTCTTCTGTCAGTCTCTTCTCCTCTTTAGTGACCAAATCTGTCATTTTTCTGATGTGATGATTTGTTCATTTACACGTTATTTATCCATTTTTTCAAGACACCAACCAACATATATCATATGGGTCTATGTATAATTGAGGGACTTTTGAAGTCCATGGGATACAGGTTTACTACAATATCTGTATAAATAACATTCAGTTTCAATGTTATACAATTAGATATATAGTATTTAGAAGAATGTTTCTGTAAAAATGCCATGTGGTGTTTGGTTACAGGCGGTCATGCTGATATTAGGCCTAAAAACAGCAAAAAGTCAACTATGATACCTGTCAACTATGTTACAGAAACTCCCACATTTATATATTGGTCCTGATACAAATGAAGCAAAGTGTGAAACAAGACAAGGAATACAAATTTTCAATAAGGATAAACATAAAGACATATTAAAGACTGTGCACACTTTTCATGGATATGGCCAGACTGTAAATACAACAAATGTTACACCTGCTAAACATCTGCATGTCACCGTGCTGTGGTGTGGGTGTGTGTGTGTGTGTCTGTGTGTGTGTCTGTCTGTGTGTCTGTCTGTGTGTGTGTGTGTGTGTGTGTGTGTGTGTGTGTGTGTGTGTGTGTGTGTGTGTGTGTGTGTGTGTGTGTGTGTGTGTGTGCGTGTGTGCGTTTTGTGGCCTCTGGGTGGAATCATCTAGCAAATGAGCGGATCCCAGTAAACTAAATGAAACTGTGAAGAATAATGAAGCAGTTAATGAAAAGCTATCTGCCTCTAAATGACGCCGCAGGAGAAGCGTGTGCATCTCTTCATGCTCTCCTCCTGTTTCCAGGTGTCTGGAGGCGTTCTGCATCTACGGCAGCGTGGGCCGCGTGGAGGAGCCTTATGTCAGCATCACCAGGAAGAAGCAGATGCCCCGCGGGGGGCAGTCCGAGGAGGTGGAGCGGCAGGTGGGGCAGGCGGAGGGCAAACTGTTTACACACCGAGCAGCCTTCGCCCGCACCTCCGTCATTCAGGCCTTCCTGGGATCGGCCCCCCAGCTCACCCTGCAGCTCTACATCTGCGTCCTGCAGCAGGGGGTGTCCATCGGGAGAGGTGAGGGGAGGAGAGGCGAGGCGGGGGACGGGCTCTTCAATTTTTACGCTCAATCCGTCCGAGTCTGTCACCGCCGCACAATAACGTGGGCTGATCAGCTAAGTGCCATATTGGAAATAAGAGGATGGTGTTTTCATGAGTCAAAGTGGTGTTATGTAACCGCCTCTGTGATACTGAGGATGGAAAGTGGTGATTCTCGCTGCCAATTGGTGCAGATCTGGGCTCAGGCTGTAACTCTGTGTGAGTGTTTGTGTGCGTGTGGGGGTGTTAGTGTGTCTATTCTTCAGAGAGATTTAGTAAAAAGGTTCACAATGAGTCAAACTGGGACATCTGCTCTTCAAATTAGGGCGAAACAAAAGATGTTATAAGTATATTATTTCCTGTGCAGCTGTTCGTCTGACACTGAGCTTCGTGGTCTTAAATGAAACTTCAGAATCAGACAGGTTTGTCCTCAGTTAGTATGCACATTAAAACATCATTTCTCTGCTTCATGTCAGCTATTTAAAGATCCCATCATTCAGTGCTGTTAGTGGACAAAATCCAGAGTCCTACTTCTGTGCAAAAAATAAGCCCAAAGTTAATCAAATCAACTGGTTATGATCTAGATTCCCTGTTTGCGTGACTGTTGAAAGCTCATAATAACTTCAGATAATCTTTTTTTTTGCATAGAATCTGGATTTTTGTCCTTGCGTCACCTACACAGAATGAACAGGAGAAAAAAACTACTTCAGTGTGCAAATGAGCATTTTATTTTAAGCCTCGGGAGTCTGATTATTCAACTGTGAACGCACGAGATGTGCTTTATTTATCCTAAATTTATTTAAATATGGTGCAGAGATGAGCTGAGAAATCCAGCTGAAAGTGGTTCTGTGTGACTAAAAGAATGCCTGTAAATATTTTTGAAAGAAAACTTTGAAACTTGATTATTACAAATAGATAAACTGTTTTGTAGTGATTATTTTAAGCTGCAATGACTGAAATTATTACATATTTATAGACACCTGTTTAGTTTTTCGGAAGTTCCTGAGATCCTTCATGCTTTTGTTACTTTATTAAAATGAAAAGTCAGAATTTGGGATCAGTTTGTGGGATAAATAAAGATGCATGTGGGAGAGAATAGTTAAAAAGATGAAGACAAAAACTCTCGTCAGATGTTAAACTCTGGACTAACATCTCCTCAGATGTTAAACATCTGGACTAAGGTCATCCTGTAAATGTGTGATTTGATGAAATGATTTTAGGCCCAGTTTTGGTTTGGTTTCCTCATGATGTTATAAATCTGATGGTTCCTCTGTTTTCTGGATTTTTGCTTAAAAATGAAGCAAAATCCAGCTGGACTTCAGAGGATAGATTAGAAGACATACATCTGCTCTTCAGCTGATATTTCCATGTCTGTTTGTTCATCCAGGTACTCTGATGGTGATCTCCCTGCTGTCCATCGTGTACGGAGCTCTGCGCTGCAACATCTTGGCCATTAAGATCAAATACGACGACTACGAGGTGGACGTCCGGCCGATGGCTTATCTGTGCATTTTCCTGTGGAGGAGCTTTGAGATCGCCACCCGCGTCGTTGTTCTGGTTCTGTTCAGCTCTGTGCTGCAGCTCTGGGTCCTGCCTGTGGTTCTGCTGAACTTCCTGGTGTTCTTCCTCTACCCCTGGATCCTGTTCTGGCAGAGCCACTCGCCGTTCCCCGAGAACATCGAAAAGACTCTGACCCGGGTGGGAACCACCATCGTGCTCTGCCTGCTCACCTTCCTGTACGCGGGAATCAACATGTTCTGCTGGTCGGCCGTGCAGGTGAAGCTCAACGACCCGGACCTCATCAATAAGTCCCAGAACTGGTACCGCATGGCCGTGTACTACATGGTGCGCTTTGTGGAGAACGCCTCGCTGCTCCTTCTGTGGTACATCTACAAAACGGACTTCTACAACTTCATCCGTGCCCCGCTGCTGGTGCTGCAGCTGCTGGTCGCGTACGCCATCGCCATCTTCTTCATGCTGGTCTTCTACCAGTTCTGCCATCCGTGTCGGAGGCTGTTCTCCTCCAGCATGACCCAGGGCCTCTGGGACTGCTCCTCCCTGCTCTGCCTGATGTGCACCTCTGCTTCCCCACAGAGCCGGCCGATGGGAAAGACTGTCCTGGAGCCTCCGAGCCCTTCGACGCACAAAGAGCCTCCCGGTGAGCGGGCCCACGACTCGGCCAGCAACTCCACAGACGACATGCCCAACGACACGACGTACGACATGCTCAATGACACGGTCTACGACATTCCTACTGAGACGGACAACAATATAGGAGGTGGAATCAATGGTGACATTAGCCACACTGTATCCTGCAACGCTTAAAGCATGACAGCGGTTTGTGACGTGCCATTCAGAGACAGTTATCATAACCTTTTAAGTGCCACATGGATCCCTCTGTGAGTTGAGTTTACGCTCCCATCGGTCTCATCTCAACTCCTACATGAAGCAAATGTGTCCTTAACTCGAGACTTTTCCTGGTTGCAGATATGATTCTCATGCAGAGGTGGTGCTCACCCGTCTTATCGGCTAACATACTAACCTTTCATCATGCAGCCTTTAATACCAATAACGATGCCACCATTACTTCTTCATTTCTGGAGCCTGTCCACTTATATGCTGCATTACTGATCACAAGGAGCCATGCATTTTGCAGCGATTGTATTTCTCTTTGGCATAGAGGTTTGCATGTACGGAGCCTCACATGAGGTGTAACCGTTTCTCTGCAAGGGGGGTCTTGAGTCCATTTGGTACATTTCTTTTGTTGTTCTCTCAACCCTCTTGCTTGTTTTATGGCTGCAAGCAATCAGCTTTTTTACTCCTCGATAAGAGCTTTATGAATAACACGCGCTGCTTCTGTGATGTGCTTTTGCTTGATGAAGAGATGATAATCTCCACACATTTTTGATCACCAAACATGTCACTGTAAAGCACGGACATTTCCAAGTGTGTTGTGTTTTTTGCACGTTTACAAAAAGGATTTAAGTGGCTTCGGTTGAACCGTCGAGCAGCAGCAGTCGTGATGTGAAATGCTTTGTATGTTTGTATATTTGCGTTTCTCTGATTCACGCCTGTCTGTCAGCTCTGTGTCTGTACGTCTCATTCGTTAGAATATTTACACCGACTGCACACAATTGATTATATCCAACTGAAAATGCATCAATGTTTGAAATTGTAACAAGTATTTTTGCTTATGTTCAACCTTTATTGTATAAACTGTCCGTGTGGGTGACTGTGTGTGAGAGAGAAAGTGAGTGTAGATGTTTTTGCACTAACTCCTTTTTGCAATGTAATCTGCAGAGGGATGATGACCTCGGGAATCACATGAATGCTCCTAATATTTGTATAAATATCACAAGCAAAATCTGAAGCAAAAAATAGAATATTACAATGAAGACCTATTAGACCCATCAAACATTCTTCTGTACAAAACAAGAAGCATTTAAAGGATGAAATCCTACCTAAAAATCTAAATAAATTTATATTTATATGTGAAAACTGTCCAGATCATCTTATTTTCATGCAACAAATCGCATATTATCCTGTGCTGACCTCTAGTGGACGATGACCCAAACTGCAAATTAATAAGAATACTCTCAGAGTTTGCAAAAACTGTAGATTGTGGAGTTAATTTTATAACTGCATTGGAAAAGTTTTAACAATTTAATTCATTGAACAGCTTTAAACAGTTTAACAAACAAATTCAAGGATTTTCTGGCTGTTCAGACTCATGAACATGCCTGCACAGACAAATAAATTAGTAAAATATCAACACGGACTAGTAGAAACACTTTACACAGATAGACATGTAACTATCTACTAAATAAAACAAAATGACTTTTCTTAAACACTTCTCACTACTGGAACAGTTCATTCTGTTTTATTTGGGAATGTCCTGAAGGAGATAAAGCTGCAGCGACGCTAGCAACACTGGAGGATTGAGCTTTGAGATAAATGCTAAGATTATTGTGCTAACATGCTGATAAATGTACCTGGCATTATATATTTATAATACCAGATACCACAGAGGCTGATGGGAAAGTCAATAGTTTCGCAGATATTTGGTCATTAAATAAAAGTTACAATTTTGACCTGACGACGGCGCAACCTGAGACATTAAAAACTCAGTTAAAGGTGTGTACTATTAAAGAAGAGCAATCCATCAAATACATTTTTATATATTTCACTCAACACCGCAAATATGAACATCCCGGACCGACCAACCAACGTTACCGATACCGTTATCGCTGTCGTGGCTAAAAAAAGAGTCTGTTTCACCTTATTGGAAATGTAACAGTAATTCTGGAAAATTTCTAAATATTCAATGTTCACTTTTCAACCAAACAGCATGTTGAAATGTGACATTTTTTTTTTTTTTTTTTTTAGCAAGTTAATCCATCAGACTCACTCTCCATGAGCACGGCTTCGGCCCCGTACAAAAGAACATTTAGTCACTCGCACATTTGCTGCCGACTCACGAACCGAAATTGTTTTTCCAGCCTGCAGGGAGAAAAAAAAGCTACTTGTACATCAGCTTCTACCAGAGGGGATCATCAGAGGATCTTCGTGGCTTCTTGGTCAGGGTGCGACTTCCAGCTTGGCTTCAGACATCACGGCTCTGTGCTGCCGTCACAGCGCCACAGCTACAGCAAACACGCTGACCACGCAGTACATGGTGCGATTCTCCCACCGGACAGTGCAGCTTCCTGAAACATGCCAACACACACCAACATCCATCCATTATCTATACACCGCTTAATCCTCACTAGGGTCGCGGGGGCGGGCTGGAGCCTATCCCAGCTGACTTGGGCGAAGGCAGGGGACACCCTAGACAGGTCGCCAGTCTGTCGCAGGGCTACATATATAGACAAACAATCACTCTCACATTCACACCTACGGGCAATTTAGAATCATCAATTAACCTCAGCATATTTTTGGACTGTGGGAGGAAGCCGGAGTACCCGGAGAAAACCCACGCATGCACAGGGAGAACATGCAAACTCCATGCAGAAAGATCCCAGGTCCGAGCTGGGACGTGAACCAGGGATCTTCTCGCTGCAAGGTGAACGTGCTAACCACTACGCCACTGTACAGCCCCAGACACCAACAATCACACCTAATTCTATGTTACATTGATTTTTGTATGAGGAGATTTGCAGTGATTTTGTTTATGCAGCATTTATGTAGGCAAGTAACTCAATAATTCTGCATGAATGAAAAAAATAAAATAAATCAAGAGTTTTGGATAAATAGTATCTATCTATCTATCTATCTATCTATCTATCTATCTATCTATCTATCTATCTATCTATCTATCTATCTATCTATCTATCTATCTATCTATCTATCTATCTATCTATCTATCTATCTATCTAAATGGGCCCCAAGCAGTTTCTGACTGTAACATTTTTCACTCACTGTCGCCTTTTTTAAATCTGGAATATAAAGTCGTGCACCTCTATGGAAACACAATTCTTTTATGCAATATTCCATGAATCATAAGGCAGGGAGAAAACATTCATTTTACCAAAAACAAAACTGGAATCAACAAGTACAAAACTTTCAGTGCATGATTAGAACACTGGGAATATATAGTGGCTCTACAAATGTATATTTTACTACTTTGTTTACATACTTGTCACCTATCTGCTCTGTGTAAACGCAGCCTGAAATTCAGTCAAAAAGTCCCTGAATTTTTGTCACCTAACTGTCGGTAACAGTTGAGTCAGTATTGGCTTCGCAGTTGTACAGAAGAGTCAAGAATTTTTTATTTTTTACAGAATCTGGTCAAAAAAAAATGTTTATTTTGTGCGCAGTTTTAAATGAAACACATAGAATGAAATGATTTGGATAATTTATACCAATTTTAAGTTTTGCTATGATTGTTTTTCCCTAACAAAGCTCAGAGTTGCACATACTTAAAGGACTGTCAGAAAAGAGAAAATCTAATTCAACCAGATTTTACAGTTCCTTGCTATGACAAATGGTGGAATTTTGGCATTTAAAAAAAGTTAATAGCATGCCTTTCAAACAAGCTAGTGGGTTTTGAGGTTATCTGAAAAAAACAGCCTTTTGAAGACATCATTTTCAAAAACTGTGATAAGCAATTGATTCCCATTGATACCAGGCCTGATAATGAATGTAATAAAGTGTCTCTCACCATCAGTGGCAGTGTCCCAGTAGCAGGAGTTGGCTGTGTGGAGTCCAGCACCGCTCTTCTGCATGATGGTACAGTTCACTGAAACACATCGGAGCCTCGTGTCAGACGTGCTAAGCATACAAGCAACATGCAAACACGTGAAGCTTGTAACATGGCAACTGGCTCACCTATGTATTTGAACGGCCGTCCTTGTTTCACCAGGTGAGTCAGTGAATGCTCCACGACACTGGCCGTCCACTGGTTCACTTTGCTCTGGTTGTAGTCCGTTCCACCGATCACACCTTCGATGCACTGACACAAAGCAACAAACAGGAAGTCATGCACACCGATCACTTTCAAATGCAGCTCATTCATTTTTGCAGGGATCAACACGTACCTCTTTAACTGAGATACTGGCCTCATCTGCGTTGAACACGACCTGGAGGATCATTTTAAAAAGAAAAACACAAAGTATTAGCGCCAGGAAAGGGATTTATTCAACACGGTAGTCAAATGCAGCATTAAAAAGTGTCTTTTAAGGAGGCAAAGTTTAACCCTCCTGTTGTCCTCATTTACGGGCACCAAAAAATATTGTTTCCTTGTCTGAAAAAATCCAAAAACTCAGCAAAAAAATTCCCCATATTTATGAAAATTTGCAAAACCTTCAGGAAGAAAATTCCATTCATTCTTTCAAAGTTTCCCTTAAAATTTTTATTTAAAAAAAAAAAAATCCCACAAATTTGTCAAGAAATTTCTTGTAAATATTTTCAAAAACTGAGTAAAAATCTTCCAAAAAAATCCTAAAAATATCTAAAATGATTACATATATATCAGTAAAACTTATAATATTTTCGATAAGAACATTCACAAAAAATCTACCAAAATCCAGCGAAATTCGCTGGATTTTGGTAGATTTTTTGTGAATTCTCTTAAACATTCTTAATATAGGTTCTGTCCTAAAGTAATTTTAGTTTCTAATTGGCTGAAACAAAGCATTTACGGTCTCATTGATTTTGTACAATAAGCCACTAAATTTTTACATCCAAATTTGAATACAAATTTAAGCAAAACTGGACAATACATCTAAATATGTTTGTTTTGGAAGACATTAATTGTGAGTAAGGCAGTTTCTCTCTCTCAAGACAACAAAGTGGAAATAGTATAAGTGATGATTTAATTTGTGCAGGTGTTCTGGAGTCTGAAAACACTTATTGTGAATCACTCTGGGTGACGCAGCTGCCAAATGAATGTAGTGTGATGTGTGCCAGCGTGGCCAACTGGATGGAAAATCAAATTATAAAACAATCACAGTAAAATCATCCAAAAAACTCTTACTATATAACACTTATTGGTGTTAGGGTGCTGTGGGATCAATAAAGGTTTAATCTATCTATCTATGTTAAAAAAAAAAAAAAAAGTTGGTTCTGGCATTAGAATGCCCTATTTTACTCTTGTCAAAGTAATTTGTGGTCACACACCTGTCTGAGGGCGTCTAGCAGCATCTACCGCAATATGAGGTGTTGAGGGAACATCTGTAAATTCAGTGTCTATCAATAAGCGGATGTTCAGCCAGTGAGGTGTTTCACTTTTGACAAGGCAGAAGATGCAACCAAATGGGAAAGTTTGGTTGCACCAGTGCTGCCAGTGGAAAAAGTTAGTTTGGAGCCCTGTTTTTTGGTAGTTGTTCTCTCTCCTATTCATTGAAAGAAAGAAATGCAAAAATCACATCCTTAAGTTTATTTGTTTGCAATAGGTAATTTTTTTTTTTTTTTTTTTAATGATCATGTGTTTTAAATCTTCCACACAATAAATACTGGCCTGAAGCACTAAAATATTACATCACAAATCACAATATGTGTTAAAAAGAATCATATTCATTCGCATATTTTCCCCAAACAGTTCAGCCCTAGAAGGAAATATTGTTACAGTTTCTCCACAATGCGACATCCAGAGCAACAAGTTAATTTGCAGATTAGGATTTCTTTTTTAACAATTAAAATGCTGCAGTGTTATTTGTACATAAAGTATATAATTAACCTGAAATAGGATAGACAGTAACTGTTGATTATATGTTAATGTCTGACTCCAACAGTATGACAAACAACAATAAAGCACTGAGGGGTCATTCTCTACATGGACAAGTACATTGTTATGAAATTTCTAGTTCTTCTTCAGCAAAATTTTGAATGAAAGTCCTTATAGTCACTCTATTATCTGTCAAACCATGAAAAATCTTCTAAAGAAGAACTGCAGTAATGCTGCAGTTTTGATAAACGTTCTAACAGTAAAAGATCTGTCAAGTCATTCGTTAGCCCATTTAATCAGTCGATTACTGGTTGACAAAAACATGACACCACAGTTTCTGTAACCGCCACAGTCAGTAGTTTTAATGTCCTACTTAGTAAAATAACGTAACAATATTAAAAACATGGTTAAATGTGACTGTCTGGAACCACACCCCGGCGGAGATGCTCGGCTAACCGGCTAAGCTAACGGTCAGCTAACAGGCTAAGCTAACCGACTAAGCTAACTGAATAACTTTGAAGTCTTGACCGCGACAGTTTGGAAAGATACTATTAAATTAATTTCACCTCGTCTCCAGGGTTGTACTCCTCCATCGTTGCCGGCGCAGAAAACCGTCTATGTTCTTTGTGTTAACCGGCGTCTTCTGCTGTTATTGTTCCTGTTCAGCTCCTTCACAGTCAACGAGCGCAGAAAAGACGTTTCCACACACGGACTGTTTCTCAGTGTGTCGCCTCCTAGTGGTGGGCGTCTATGGAATCACTGTAGAGCCACAATAAAATATAAATCTGTTAAAAGATAAGGAAATAAATGTGTAAATATAAAGAGAAATAAATAAAGAAATATATAAATCTGTTAAAAAAAATAAGGAAATAAACGTGTAAATATAAAGAGAAATAAATAAATCTGTTAAAATAGTGAAATAAATGTGTAAATGTAAAGACAAATAAAGAAATAAACAAATGTTAAAAAATAAGGAAATAAATGTGTAAAAATAAAGAGAAATAAATAAATAAATCTGTTAAAAACCATAAGGATATAAATGTGTAAATATAAAAAAATTCTCCAAATTTCTGAAAATTTGCAAAACCTTCAGGAAGAAAATTCCAATAATTCCTTAAAAGTTTCCCTTAAAGGTTTTATTTTAAAAAAAATTAAAATAAAAAAATTTAAAAAAAAAATCCTCCAAATTTGGCAAGCAAATTCTAGCAAATATTTTCAAAAATGAGTAAAAATCTTCCAAAAAATAATGAAAATATATTAAAAATATATATACAATATGTATGAAAATATAATTTTTTTGGTGGAAAAAAAAAATGTTAAGAATGTTTAAGAGAATTCACAAAAAAATCAACCAAAATCCAGCGAATTTCACTGGATTTTGGTAGTTTTTTTGTGAATGTTCTTAAAGAAAATGTTACAAGTTTTACTGATATATATACGGAATCACTTTAGATATTTTTAGGATTTTTTTTGGAAGATTTTTAATAATTTTTTTGAAAATATTTACAAGAATTTTCTTGCCAAATTTGGGGGATTTTTATTTAAAATAAAACTTTTCAGGGAAACTTTTAAGGAATTATTGGAATATTCTGGATTTTTTTTAATGAACCTGGTTTGGTGTATGCATTTTCAGACTGAGACAGAGAAGAGCGTTCTCCAAGCCATAAAGACAGGAAAAAAACGCCAAAACCCAGAGTGAGTAGAACCATGTAGAGAGTAAAGTAGACCATGTAGTGGATCATTGTTCCTGGAGGTCACAACCTGAGGATGCTCCCCTCAGCATCAGCGGCTGCACAGTGCAGAGGGTGGACAACATCAAGGTCCTTGGAGTGCAGATCTCACAGGACCTGACCTGGAAAAAGAACACCTCATCCATCTTCACCCTCATGTTGTCCTCATTTACAGGCACCAAAAAATATTGTTTCCTTGTCCTAAAATTGAGCAAAAAAATTATCCAAATTTCTGAAAATTTGCAAAACGTTCAGGAAGAAAATTCCAATAATTCTTTACAAGTTTTTTTTTTTTTTTTTTTTAAAAAACCCAAATTTGGCAAGAAAATTCTTGGAAATATTTTCAAAAATGAGCAAAAATCTTCCAAAAAAAATCTTAAAAATTTCTAAAGTGATTACAAATATATCAGTAAAACTTCTAATATTTTCTTTAAGAACATTCACAAAAAAATCAATTTTTTTGCAAATGGTTGAAGAAACATTTTTAACATTTCTTTTTTCACCAAAAAAATGTTCAGATTCCCTAAAAATGTTGAAAATGTGGACATCAGAAATTTCACTGTCAAAATATTTATTTTTATACATTTTCATACTTTAAATGGGTAAATTTTGACCCACAGGACGACAGAAGGGTTAACATACTTTTCCTTTTCTTTGATGTTAAGAGTGGTAAAATAAATGTGATAAAAAAAAAAGACAGGACTTCAGGACACCATGAGTGGATTAGATTTTCTTTTGAACCCTTTAAATCCCATGGGAGCGGCACCGCTCCCGTTTTACGAGCGCTCTTTAAATTACCGTAGCTCCTCAATCATTTGTGCTAGAGAGAAAATTCAAGCGGTTCCTGAAAGAAGAGAAGATGCACTTTACAGGGTATTACAGGGTGTCAAAGGAACTACGTGCAACAACATCCATCACAAAATTCCACGAGAGCGGCACCGCTCCCATTTTACAAATATTATAAAATTAAAATTTTTGTAAATATGGTAGTTCAGATTTTACATTTTTTGTAGTCGAATATTTTATTCATGTTGAACTTTAGTTCCTAATTTAGAAAGATCCTGAAAAATCCAAGTCAGTTTTTTGTTTTGTTCCACTTTAAACTATTGTTACATTGTCTAAACTCTGTTTGTCACATATTGCCAGATATTGAAAGCTTAGGTTGTTCTGAAAAAACAAGGGTAAAAGTAATCACTCATAGTATGATTTCTGACTCTTTTACAGCCCAAATAAAAATTCCAGGCAGCCTGCATGACCCTTGGGTGTTCAAGGGTTCCTCACTCACTGCCTCTATGTGGCAGCATCATGCACCATTTTTATATTGTAATATGTATTAATCACATTAAAAATCCAAACAGAAACTGAGAGATAAGCTCAAGAAACAATTAAAATCTTTATTTTTACTATAAAGAAATGACTCTCCAAGACTTTACAAACGATTCTCTGGGTTCAGCATCTTCAGAAAGGCTAAAGACATAATTAACTTCCATTTATCTCACTATCAGTCAGTAGGGATGCCAAAGAAATGCTGGAACATGAACAGCAGCTTCCTGTATTTTCAGACAGCTCAGCAGACACAAAACAACAGGAAGTCCTGCGTAACATCTGGCTGAGGCAAACAACAACAAAAAAAAAAAACTCATGTTGAGGTGCAGTTTCTATGCATCTGGGTTGTTTGTGCAGCTCATACCAAGCTGCACTTCCGATTTGCTTATTATTAAAATATATATAAAAATATAAGCAATTCACTGTTGGTCGAGGAAAATTTGGAAATAAAAATAATTAGATTCAAGTATTGCAGGTTTAAAGCTACAAAGCAAGACCCTAACTGAGTACTAGTGCACAACTAACCCATTTATAGAAATTAAAATGATATGCAGTGCTTTGGAGACATCTCACAAAAAGATGCAAAGCTGCGTCTTTAAACTAGCGATGAATAAATGACTCGGTGCAGTGGGTCTGGAGAAGGTGTGAAGTTACAGGGAACATCACCCACCTCCTCTTTTCTTTTCTTTTTTTTTTTTTTAAAGAGTTTTTGCAGTTTTGGTCTTCTGGCCCACCAACTCTGCTCTCACCAAATCCGTTTCTAGTCTCAGCAGGAAGCTCTTTTCTGCACAAAACATCAGACAGACGAAGATATGAACTATCTGTAAACATGAGGAAGCCAGAAGTATTTTTCAGAGGCTGGTGGAGACCAAAACAGAGCAAAAACAAACAGTGAACTTTGATATGCGATTTCTTTTTCTAACTACTTCTGTAATTTCTATGGTAATAACATATCAATGTAACATTTCAGCTTGTCTTGTTGCCCTCAAAGTGGCCAAAAATAAAATTATGTAATTAATGCAGCATTAAATTAAATTAAATTTAAATATTCTGTTGCCCTGCAGTTGAGTTTAAAGAATCCAAAGCAACAGGCTCAGTGATGAAGTTTACAAGAACTTTTTGTGTCTATCAAGACAAAAGCAGAAGATTCTGTCGTATCAGTTTGGCTCATCCTAATAATGCTTCATTTCTGTTATGACAGATTTGTGCCTCTAATTCAGATTTGTAAACTAATTCAGACTTTAAGACCCTTAAGCTTACAGCTAATATCTGATCTAAGGCACGACTAAAGTTAAGCTGAAATGCAGACGGCAGTGGTTTAAGACGACTGATTGACAGGCAGAAACATCCATCTTCATTCTGCCACTCACTTTTCCTTGGTCAGTTCAACCACACTAAAGCACCCAGTGAGATCATTAGATAGTTTCCCCGACACCAACATCATGTCTGAACTAAGGCGTCTGTCACACACAAAAAGCAATAAATGGGACATAAAATTTGACATTCTGTCGGCAGAGAAGCAACACGTTAATATCTGTGAGCAGAATTGTGGATATGTAGAGAAGACAGTCCCACTGTTGAGGCTCCTTTGCTGAAAATCCACCGACGTTCAGTCGCTTTCACTGCCGGACTCACTCAGCTGGAGGTCACTCTCTGCAACACAAGCAGATGGAAAAAGACTTCTGTTCAGACTAATTGACTGTAGACTTTTGCTCCTGTGGTTCCTGTGTTTACAAACCAAAAATCTTCTGGTAGAATTATCAAATTGAGGTTGGATGAGTTGAAGATGGCATCATTTTAAAACACTTTAACCCCAAAGATTGAACTAAACGTTGTTTATTTGGTCCGACAGGAGATTACAGTGATATGTACTAGTGAAACTATAAAACAGCCTTGGTGCTGCTTTCCTCTTAATTGCGATATTGACTTGAATTTCATTAACTGTTCAGCCATAATTTACAGCCTGAAAAGCAGCAAAATTACAGGAAAAAAATTTGGTAATGAAAACCACTCCTCAGGATCAAAACACAGCTGCGGTGTTCTTAATTAAAGCTGGGGCCTTAAATATCACAATAATCTCTTTCTGTGGGATTCTTCCACAACTTAATGTACAAAGAGCTGACTAAACATTGTTGTTTCTGACTAAAAAGTGTTGAGTAATAGTGAAACACAATTCTTGGCACTTTCCTGTCAACATCTCTGACATAGCAGCAAATATATGTAACGTAAATAAAAATACTTTATGAATCATAAAGGGGAAATTCTGTCATTACAGTAGCAAGCACAGAGAGTCAAGTGAACACTATCACAACAGAAAATCTAATAGAAAAATGCACAAAGATACAAACTGCACAATAAAGTGTAAAATATACTCTAAATAAAAATACTACTAAGTTGAGAATGCACATAAAGTGTGAAATACTAACAATAAAAATATACAGCGAATGAGAAATTTCAAGTCTTGTAAATGTGTAAATAGTGCAACTGTATAAATAATGCCAAATAATTACAAGAAATGCAATAAAAAACACTACTCACTGAGGGTGTTCATGAGTCCTCCAGCCTCCTGGTGGCTGCTGGTGGTGATGATGGGCATGCTGGGGTTGATCGGTGCTGACGGAGGGGCAGGAGTCTGGTCGTCTTCTGAATCACTGCTGGAGCTGTCGCTGCTGGAGGACGACGAGCTGTTGGAGTCTGAGGAGCTGTCGCCGCTGCTCATCTCGTCCATGACCCGGGCCTCGGCCATCAGCTCTGGGACACAAACACAGGAAGAAGTGGTCAACAACTGTCCAACACTGAAGGACGAACTGTGTGACAACTGTCCAGAAGTTAAGGAGGAACTGTAGGACAACTGTCTAAAATTTAAGGAGGAAGCGTGCGATAAATGTCCAAAATTTAAGGAGTAACTGTGCGACAACTGTCTAAAATTTAAGGAGTAATTGTGCAACAGTCCAAAATTAAAGGAGGACGTGTGTGACAACTGTCTAAAATTAATTCAATTCAATCTTATTTATATAGCACAAATTACAGGTCAAATTGTCTCAAGACGCTTTACAGAACCCATATGCCTGAATTAAAGGAGGAACTATGCAACAACTGTCCAAAATTTAACAAAGCAGTGTGCGACAATGGTCCAAAATTTAAGGTGGAAGTGTGCAGTGTCCATTCAGAATCAGATGCTGAAACATTCAATAAAAACTAGTGGTAGGATGTGATTTTAAAAAAAAAAGTAATTAATCTAAATGCGATTAATCCAAATAAATGTTGTTTGAGACTGAATGGATGAACTGACATGTACGTGATCTGAAACAACAAAAATGTTTGCTTCATTTCTATTTATCTGTGTTTTTCATCTGTCTACTACAATCACAGATTACTGCAAACTCAAAGTGCCATTATATTCAACATTTTAAGACTTTTTGTAAACGCAAACACTTTCAGTGTCTTCGAAATCGGTCTATTAAGGGATGGCTACACCGTTAGCCGGTACCAGGACTGTTGTGTCCGTCAGCTTCTTGCATCCATTCATTGTCTGTGTTTAAAATTGTGCTATGGCGCCCCAGAGCTCATTTACATAAAATAGTTTATTTTTATTTTATGCAAACGAGGGGCTGAGAGCGGAGGTACGACGCATCGTGAAACTTTCATCAAACGTCTAAACCAGCTGTTGCTGAACTAATAAAAAGGACAGATTCACTATAGTACGTCCTGCACATCGCTTCATGGCTGGAAAACAGATCTTAGGTTCATTAGCGCCACCTACTGGGCTGGACTGTTCAGAGTTACCGGTGGGACAGAAATCAGGGAACTGAGAAAGGTGCGATTAAATGCCTTATTTTTTTCTGTAATTAATCAGTTGAAATTAAGGCGTTAAAGTCCTGCTAAAAACATGATGTAGATGCTCATTAAAGGCGATATAATTAAAAACATTTTTGCTTCACATGTCGTTACCTCTCTCAATGTCGTCCATGGGGGATGCTGGGGAGGTTTTCTCTTTGGGAGGGGAGCTCTTGGAGCTGGTGGAGGTCTTGCTACTGCTGCCGCTGCTGGTCCTCATCTGCTGGCTCAGGCGACTGGTCTGCTGCTCCAGGCGAGAATAAATCTTACTGCTGCCCTCGGCCCTGGAAATGCACGTGAACAGGACAGACAACAATGTGGAATTTTTCTTTTATTATGCTGCACAGGTTTAAATGCACCTTCTTGAAATTTCAGCATGTTAAATGTGAACCAGTGCATGTTTCTTTAAACTCCCTTTATCGCTGCTGTTCTTATCTTTTTTGGAATTATTGATTTCTCCACTTCACTCAGGTTTTAAAAACATGTTTGAAGCTGCAATTTTTTAACTTACGGCATCTCCACCCAGGTTTATATGGCAAAACTATCCATTAAATCAAATGGATTTACACCGACACTTCTACGGACAGTCAGGAATGTAAATGTTAATTTTCCACCCACCTGGTTTTCTTCACAGCTATATTGCTGTTGAGCTTTTCCAGTCTGTACTCTCCTGTATCATGGTTCACGATGAGGATGCATTCCTTCATATAAGGCCTCTTGGATCCCTTGAAGACGGTGACTGGAGCACTGGAACCCTATGAAGAAATAAAGGAAACACAAGCAGAGCTGTAGACAGCATTTTGATATATTCTGAGTCCCTTTCCTTCCAGATATTTTGACTGTTTGGCTTCTCATCTCAGGTACAAACTTTTGGTTTTCTTACTTTACAGAATGACGAAACAACTTGGAGAAAATATTTAATGGCAATTTTTCTGACAGATATTATAATTCAATGTTTAAAGTAAAGCTTCCTTTCAATATTCACTGTGTTGTAAATTCAAAACGTGTGACAGAATCTCACTTCATCAGACCTTTAAAAGACACGTCACAAAGGTGAAAGGGAAATGTGTGAGTATCTAAAAACACTAATGGAACAGTTCAAACCCTGGATTTATACCTGCTCCAAAATGAACAAGGTGTGGTCTGAACTTATGACAAGGGGCTGAAGTTAGAGTTAAGTTAGTTAGTCTGTTAGACAATAGTTAGAAGGGAGTCATTAAACAGTGCTTGACTGAACTACAAGATTTATACTGACAATTGGGAAACATGAAAAAAATTATTTGTTTTAAATAAATAAAACAAAATTATTTAAAAATCACACAACCTATATCCTCAATGTCATCCTTGTTTCAAATAGCAAATTTGGTTTTAAATCTATTCATTATTCAGCCCTAAAATACAGTCTGAAAAGTTGATGAATTAAAAATATTTAAAGTTTAAAAAAAGCTTCTTAATGGAAACCACCCATCAGGATCAAAACATCTAATAAATAAAAACATCATCAGACTTCAGTGTGAAGCTGAGGCTTTGAACACAAATATGGCTTTAAAATACTCTTTATTGACTTGTGTAAACACATATTTGCAGGGTTTCTGCAGAAATCAACCAGTCAAATTTAATGCTTTTTAACACCATTTTAATGCTAGACTGTAAAAATTTTAATGCCACGACCGTGAACTCACCAAATTACACAGGCGTGCTTTTTTTGTAAAAGATGATTTTTATATGAAAACTGTCCCTACATTTCACCATTTCTGAATCTGGAAACCACCCCTGACCACAACCGGGCTGTAGTCATTCTCTGAATTCCACGTTTTCTAGCCATTTTTGCTTGAATTTTCGTTTCCTCATTTCTCAGCTCTCCTCCACCTGGTCCAGCCTGCCAGCCACTTTCCAAACATGCAGTTTTTGGCAATTGTACCCGACCGCCCGGAACAATTATCGCAATGCTTCGGCATGTTTACGCAGATGCACATATCTGATGAATCGCAGTCTATAATTACATATTATTATGATCAAATATTTTTCTTTAAAACCGCAGAAAGAATTTTTAATGCCACTGAAAATCAAATGTAATGATTTTAATGCCATTTAAGGCCTTAATTTTCACAAAATCAATTCAATGACTATTAATGTTTTTAATGCCCTACAGAAATCCTGATTTGGAAGCCCTGGACCAGCAAATGCTAACCTCTAAATTGGGTAAAGTAATCGTAACTTGCTCTCCTTTGCCCACTTCAAGCTCCCCTTCACAGGTCGTATCAATGGATGCTGGTTTGAAATCATCTGTGGCAAAAGAAAGCAAGAAAATTAAGCACTTACACACTTTCAAACACATTAAATAGTAAATAATAATATATATTCTAAATCACATGGCTGTCCTGTTGTGCTGCAGTTCTTCACCGGCACCAGCAGGTGGGGATAGTGCGCAGGCCAACGCAGTGCTAACAGATGCTAACATTTTCATAGCTTCAAGCATCAAATACTCACAACAGTAGAAAGTTAACTAACTTCCAAACATAAAAACTACAATTTTACCAAAGCGTGCCAGGAACAGAGGCGCACAAAAGAACTGCCGAGGTGGATGGAGAAGCCACCGGACATGTCAAACCTCCGGAGTTTGAGCTAACAAGCTAACTAGCATGCTACTGTTAGCTACCACACGGAACCAAATGATTCAAAACTCACATCGCACTGTGTGGTAGGCACTTTTGGGGTGTTTCTCAAACGTCTCTCCCAGCTTCAGGACATGTTCTTGATTGTCAAAGTTGGAGTATGCTGTCCCGTTCATTCTGGGCTTTCATGAGGTTTAAACTTTACTTTCTGCTCTTTTTTATCCTAGAACCAAGTAAGGCAGAGTTCCACTAAGTCCCGCCTCCTCCTAACTCATCTTTGTTGCGATTGGTCAATCGGACAGCATCGCTTTCTGATTGATTTAACGCCTGTCAATCAACATGTTGTAATGACAGGGCAGCTTCAGAGCAAAAGTCACATGGTTTCTTTAACCATAAAATCTGTGGTTATAACCAACATTTTGAGCCCAGTGATGTATACTGGTAAGTTTTTATACTGATATAAAGCAAATTTAACTTACTGTGTAATTACTTAGTTCAAATAAAAAAGAAATATATTGAATATTCACACACAAAGGCGTTAGGATCTGGAAACACTGGGGATTTGTAAAGTAAAGTAAGTAAAATTAGTATAAAACCTGAGACACTGGCAAAGAAAGGTCATCCCACTTTCCTTCTGTGTGTCGTCTATGTTCTGCATTAACACAACAGTGAGTGCAGGAGAGCCAGACCAGTGGTTCTTAAACTGTGCACCTTAGAATTAGTCATATTTATTATTATTTACAGCGATATTATCGTATATCAAGGAGTGCCTTGGAATTAATTGTTTTCCTAAAAATTTTTCCATGTGAGAAACATGTTTGAAAACCACCAGGCTAGATGAGATTAATATATCTCATATCCTACTAATTAGGAAAATAGTTCCTCCCTTGAATTCCAAAACGCAGTACCCCAAATCCATAAAAAATAATATGACTAAATTATATCTGTGTTTAGGTTAATGATGACTCATTTAATTACAGCAACTTATGAAAACACAATAATATGTATTTTCATAGATACCAGGCCTTCTGTTGCCGCATTTATGTAACTTAAAGATTAGAGAGGACCTGTTCTATAAGTAAATATGGAACGCAGATTTGAGATGACGGAAAATAGTTTGACTTTAGCAAACAGACTGAACTTTTACAGTGAAATTAAAACATGTTGACAGAGCTCAGAGCCAACCTGAGATAAACCATTATATAACAAATGATTTAAATGCAGCTTTAAATGTGACTCTTTGACCGCTCATTTATCTGAAGTGGAAAAAAAGTTCACAATGTCATAATCAGGAGTTGTTTGGTCAGAACCTGAAAGTGGGTTAAGGAGATTACTCTACCTCCACCTCCTCTGGCTTTGCATACTAGTTTTCAAAGTATTTTTATTTTTGAAAAAAAAAAGGGCCTAATAACACCACTACTCAAACAGCTTGCTGCACAGTGATGCCAAAAGGACAGACACTGTAAACAAGTAGTTTTATTTCAGATTTACATATGTGATGCACTAAAAGTACTGCAAGATAAAGATTTTTAAAAGGCAAGTGTCAGACTGGCAGCTGCCAGGCCTAGATAGTGCCCTGTCCCTCTTTTCTCTGCCGCTTTTTCCTTTTTAGGCTTGTCAGCGGTGCAGTTGCAGCAGCAGGTGTCTCTCATTAACAATCATCATCAGCTGGTGCAGGAGCAGGTGGAGAGTTGCCAATCAAGCTCCACTCACCTCTCAGCACTGGATCGTGACACGGCCAGTACTGAGTTCTGCATGTTACTTCTGCTACAGTTCCGTGTTCTCGTTCTCTGGTAACTCTGTTTGTCCTCCTTCGTTTCAGTCCTGGTTCCACCTGCTTCAATGCATCCTGGTTTCTTCGTCACCTCCGGTATCCTGTTCCGTTCAGCGTTCTGGAAATACTCACCTGTGCCGTTTTCCTCCATCCTGGCGTCCTTCCACATTCACCTGTCGCTGCAACTCGCCATTCATCATCCTGACTCAAACCACGTCTAGATCCACTTGCCGCTAGTCATGAGCCCAGTCCGAGCATCTTCGTGTCTGTCCTAGAAATCTGAATTTAGCTTTGTTTATTAGAGTAGCAGTTCTTGAATTTTGAATCGAGCCAAGTAATAATCTTGAGTCTCAAATCTAGTTAAGTAATGAGTTCTGATTTAGTACCTAGTACCTAGTGTTTTTGTGAATTGAGGATTTTGAATTTGGTTTTGTTCCTGTAGTTTTAGGTTAGAAACGATCTTCCAATTAGTCTCGGTTGTTATTGACTATCATTCAGGCTTCCTAGTTGATGCCTCGCTTTAAGTTAAACCTTTTTGTATTTTTATTTCTTATATTCGTTTTCTTGCCTGGGTTATACCCAACGTGAGTCAGTGTATTTGATTTTTTTGTATTTAGTCGTCCCGCCTCTAGTAGTTGCCAGGAGATTTTTAGAGGGCTTACGTTATTTCCGGTTTGTAGTATCTCTGGCAGAAGACCTAAGTTTCCATCTTGTAACCCCTTTTTGAGATTCTGTAAATAAACGTCCTTTTTGCATTTAAACCTGCCTGTTCACTTATTGCGCCTCCTGGAAAATTGTAACAGCAAATCCATGTTAGGCAGAAGTTTAACAGATTTTAAACAGGGGGGAAAAAAGTATGGAAAAAACGTATTCATGATACATCCATAATCATCTTCCTCTATGACAGTAACCTGAATGAATTTGGGTTGTGGACGTGTAAGGATGTCATCCCGGACCATTTTCTGACATGTTACATGACAAAAATTAATCAATTATTCAAAAAAATAATCAACAGAATAATCGAAAATGAAAATAATTGTTAATTGCAGTCTTTCTTGGTGAGTTTTTTTCAAAAACTATCACATATGTTTTATTGTGGCATTATTTATTGGTTCATGTGTTTTGCATGTTGCTGTCTTGTGAATGCTAGTCTCCTATGTGTTTTAGGCTGTTTTTACAGTCTATGTTTAGCATCTAATACTCATTTCTTTGTGGTGTTTTAGTGTATGTTTTCATTTCAGATGTTTTATTGGATGTTTTACTTGTAACTAATCAGAATTTCAGTTTGATGGCTGCTTTTATTGTTGCTCATTTTTTCCCTCTTGGCCACTGATCAAATTCCTTTCCAAAGACGCAAACAGAATCTCCAAATTAATATTGGTGTCCACAGCAAATATTAGAGTTTCAACACTGACAATAATTAGCAGCATGACTGGGCTGAGCTGTAAACCTAATAACCGAATTAGCCAGAATAGCTGAGATCCTGAAGGTCTGGCTAATGAAGTGGTGCGGTAACACTTACTGACTGCAGTTTCACGCTCGGCAGGCTGCAGGCCTCTGAGCTCCACCAACCGTTGTTGCAGTGAAAATAATCTCTTTTCCTTTCTTTAAACTGTTAATGATTCCTAAGCCTTAAATTCCTGCCCCGCCTGCACTTTGCTGGGCCATATGCTCCGCTGCCTTCAAACATTAAAGGATCAACATCTGACACAAGTGGAATGTCCAGATTACACAAGTGCATTATCACCAAATGCTCCCAGCAGAGTGGCCTAGTGTGGACGGTGTGGAGGTGGAGGATGGCTGGCAGGTTTGGAGAATCAACAACAACGGCAGAGAACCCGAAACAGTACTGAACAGACAGAAGGATCTAGACTAACCACCTCTGGAACCTCTGGCCTGTGGTGGAAAGATAATAATGACCTCATTTAGAGTATAAAGACATAATAGTAAACCAAAATACCAAATAGCATCAGAGGGGGGACAGAAATGGGGATAGAATGATTGTTAGCCTGGTCGATTATCATGACTAATATTTGGAGTTTTATCGATTATCGTATTGGCAAGTTATTGACAGATTATTGATAAATTAAATATTTCAGGTCTGAAGCAGCCTCCTTTCTCTGTCTGTATCACTCTGTGGTCTCAGAAATGTCTCCCAAGCAGCAAAAACTGAACAAGAAACACAAACCAGGAAATTAGCTTGTCTCATAGTGGCTAACGGCTAGCGGTTAAGTTGGAGAACAGCCACAGATTAACCTGAAACAGAGTCTGGAAAACAATTATTAATAATGATTTAAGATCTGGACCTTAGTGGGCAATTAAAGTGACAGAACAGTGAATAATTAATAAAAACAGAAGAACAGCAGATGCAGCTGTGGGAAACTAACTGATCAATCTCAGTCATACACAGAGGAGAGTTTCCTAATTTAATCACTCCTATTTCTATTCTACATATTCAGTTACAGTCACCTTTATTTATAAATAATCCTGGTTATGAATGACAGGTTTTGTGCTCTCACATGCTGTTAAAACATTACATTTAATGTATATCAGTCATCAACAGTGATGATCAGCATCAATATCAACCTTGGAAAAACCCATGAGTCAATCCTTAGACAGAAGCAGTATTTTTTGCAACATTCACGATTTTAATTGATTTCTTCCCCTCATTTTTGTTGCTATAGTCCTTCTTTAAACTTGACAGGGTGCTGAAAACCAACCAAGATGGATTCTGAAAGGAGAGGAATCCTGTTTCCCATGTGAACAGAAGCCAGCATGGGTCTGTTTCCATGGCTGGAGGCAAACAGAGGCTGTCCTCTGGTGATATCGGTTCCTGTAAGGGTTACCCCCAGACTGTGGGAGGTGAGCTTTACTGTCTCCAAGCAACTGTCCACAACACAGAGCTCCCGGGTTTCCAGCCAGAGGTGGCGGTGAAAGAATTGACAACAGAAGTCTGCAGGGGGGGAGTACATGTTCAGCCTTTAGACTGTAAACAGCCTCAAGGATTATTATTATGATTATTACAGTTAAATGTTGTCCCAGCTACAGGCCGACAGTATAACAGAATAAATGAAGGAAGCTTTTGTTATTGTGTCATGCATGTAGACACAACCCAGCCAGAGGTTCAGGGCACATTTGAAGCCAATATTGTGCAGAAATAAAGAAAAATCTATTTGAGTAACTTTTACATTCACATTTTTAGACTCTTATACCTTCAACAAAATACATAAATCAATGACAAACCATGAACTAGAGAAATTAGACTTAATATTAAATAAATAATCTGTCTTTTGAGAGGGAAAGGAGCAACCATTCTAATGTTTGATGACTTGTACACCAGAATATTTTAGATTTTTGTTCATTTTATACAACATTGGCAATATGAAATCATTTCCTTATGCAGAAAAGAATCAGATTCATGTTTTCTCAAACCACACAGCTAACAGTCTGTTTTCCTCCTAATTATTTCTGAATCAGCAGAAGAACATCAGATGTGCAACCAATTTTTTTTAAATTCCAGATATGCAAAATATAGCTTTTAATTAAAATGCTTAATATATAAATATGTCCCAAAAACATATTTTAAAGCATTTTTTTTCTTCAAGCAAATAAAAATAAATTAGCATCTCAACATAAATGATCATATATTTCTTCTTTATATATGCATAATATGGTTTAAATTTCATCTGTATGTTTCAGGAAAATAATACTTGTGGTGAAAGTTGTAATGCTTTTATTTTATGTGGCTATATTCTGTGCACTTTTGTAGTGTTTCACAGTTTTTTGAGTCATTTATGTTGCATAGATTATTGTGACAAATGCGTTAATGCTGCCTTCTTAGTCAGATGTCTCTTGATAATGTGATTTTAATCTCTGGAAGATGTTGACCTCATTAAATAAACAAGTAAAAGAAAGATCTTTCATGATTGCACATAAAGTATGTGTGTTATGATTCTGCTCCTGCCCCTGTTCCTTCTCCCTCTTTCTCCCTCTTTCTTTCTTCCTCCCTCCTTGTTTTTCTGCATCTATTTTGACCTGTTTTCCTCTGTATCTGTCCTCTTCCTCTCTGTCACTCTTGACTCTGTCTCTCTCTGTCTCTCTCCCTGTCTCTCTCTCTCTCTGTCTGTCTCTCTCTCCCTGTCTCTCTCTCTCTCTCTCCCCCTGTCTCTCTCTCTTTCTGTGTCTCTCTCTCTCCCTGTCTCTCTCTCTGTCTCTCTCTCTGTCTCTCTCTCGCTCCCTGCTCTCACTGCCTGAACTGCTGATTGCAGTAATGCACATCAGCTGCAGTAATTAGTTCACTCTTTTCACCTGTTCTCCACCTCACCTCCAGCTATTTAAGCTCTGTGCTGTCATTCACTCCCCGCCAGATCATCGACCCACGTACCTTCAAAAAGTCACATCCTGTCACGGACTCAGTACACTCTTTTGGATTTGCTTCCCCACCTTTTGGGCTCTGTTTTCCCCCCTCCTGGATTTTCTCACACATGCACTCAGTTCTCCTCCCCGATTCTCGTAAGCCCTGGTTAAGGCCTTGTCCACACGTAGCCGGATATCTCACAAAATGATGATATTTTTCTACGATTCGGCCTATCATCCACACGAAAACGCAGATTTACGTCATCAAAAACGATTCTTTTTAAAAACTCCGACCAAAGTGAAGGTTTGCGAATTCTCCATTTTATGCGTCTGCATGTGGACATCAGTAACCGGGGTTTTGCGTTTCGAAACGTCACCGCCTGCGACAAAATATGTTCTTACGTCACATATGCGACCCGTGTTTACATTCGGTAACAGTATGGAGGCTCTCACAGGGGTTTTGGCGCTGTTTCTTGTACAGGCGCTTTTTACTTGCTTGTTTTTACAAGCCCAGATACTGCTCCACATTCAACAACACAGGCGAAGGACGACGTTAAGGACGGTTATTCTCCACCACCTTGCTAGGATTTGGGGAACTACTGCCACCTAAAGGTCCGGCATGCTTATGAATGTGCTGAAAAACGCACTTACGCGGTTAGGTGTGGATGAAGTTTTTTTCTAAAAACGAGGTGGTGTGTACGTAAGTTTTTTTTCGAGACGGAGGGGGCAGGATATTCGGTTTTACAAAAACCCTGCTACGTGTGGACAAGGCCTCAGTCTGCAGGGATTTGTGCTGGTTTGTTGTTGGTGAAGAGGATCCAGAAGCTGGCAGGTCAGCGACACATCAGGTCAGAATCAGGATCTGGGATCTCTGCCTCCTCAGGGGGGCCACAGAGGGACATATGGGCTGAGGGGGGTGCAGCTTTTATCATCCGGACCAATCAGAGGCAGAGACAGAGGGCTGTCTTATGGCTAGTGCTGCCTTCATGGCAGTAGGAGATATCAAAGTGTAAGAAAACCCCTCATCATACATATATATATATAGACTATCACAGAAATGTTATAAACAATGAAGAAGAACAACAAACAGTACTGCAAATAAGAAAATTGACTGAAATAAAGACAATAAATAGGGATATATATGTGAATATGTGAATTCCTGTTCATCACCCTCTGACCCAACTTCACAATTCATTGAAACACATCAGCATTGTCAGTTCTGTCTGCATTTTAGTGTTATTTTTTATACACCTGCACACCATTTTACAAAAAATAGAAAACTGTAACATGACAGATGCAATTTCCTTTATTTTTAGGCTTAAAAATGTTGATTTCACGAACAATATGATGTTCCCTTATACTGTAAATGTATTTAAATGCATATAATCTCTTATAATCCTGAATCCTGAGTCATAAGCTACAAAAGAATTCCGCAAAATTTGACGTAGTTGCAAACTGGGAAAATGTATTCATGTCTTTTTTTTTAATGTTTTAGTTTTTATTTATTAAAATCAATTATTTTCTTTTGCTTTTAAAACATTGAGTAGATAGTCTGTCATCTCTATAGGCCTACTCATAGGGTTTCCTAGTGCTTTTAATTTAATTTTAAGGATAAAAAAGCCCATGTCAGAGCCACACAGAACCGTTTTATGTCATAGGACGCTGGATGAGACATTTCATCTTCTGTTCTTGGGTTAATATGCATTTATTGTTGAAGTGGGTTGCCAAAAAATAAAGAATGACTAATATCAAGGCCCCAAAACGTCTTTTTAACATCATTTTCCACATTTGTTGCTATTTAGGTTGCATCACTGTCATCCTGGGTCGAACGAATGAAGTCAGCTGATCTACGTTTCAGAATGGGAGACTCAGTTGTACGAGCAGCACCTGAAGGCAGCACAGTTCCCAAGGAGAAACCAAAGGAACGAGGTCGTGAATCCGGGATCCTCCGATAAAAAAAAACCCCAAAAACAGCACGAGGGGAGGAAGGAGGATAAAAAAAGACGAAGCAGAGCGGGTCGGTGTCAGTGCGGTGACCGAGCAGCGTGCACGGATCCCGGGGTAGCGGTCTGCAGGAGCTCCGACGGTCTGGATCCACAGAGAAGCGGGACTTGTTCTGTGTGATGCGATGGAGGAGAAAGCGCCCTGAAGTAACTTTGAGTGAGTAGATTTTATATTGAGTGTTTTGTGATTAAAGCAGCAGCAGTTTGTTGAACCAATCACTGATGGAATTCACCTGAAAGATCCTGCAGTGATTTCTGTGTTTGTGGTCCTCAGATGTTATTTTAGGCTGATTTCTTCTTCTGTTATTACAGCAGTATTTATACCCAGATTGCACAGCAGCTCAGTTCAATGCACCTTTATTACCATTTTTAACATTTCCACTCACATTTGAAAGTTTTTTTTCCTCTTTATCACTCCTGATCCTGTTATATTTTCTGCAAATATGATTATAGAGTAATTTATTCATAATTTCATCATAGGCAAAGCTCCTAGTCACAGTTTAAGGGTACCTAAGTGCCATATACATTATATTGACATTAAATCTGAATATTTTATGGAAGTATGGCTAAGAAGGCAGCATAAAAGCTTTGCTAAAACAATATGTGCAACTCAAATGACAGAAATAAGTAAATAAAACTACCACACCCCACATATAAATTAAAGAAATACAGGAAATGTAATCAGTTTGACCCAGACTGATTTAAATTTGACCATCCTGCATTCTGTTTCTCTTTCTATATCTTGCAATCTAAATATATATTGCAAAAATAAAACACAACTTACATATATATGTGTGTGAGAGTGTGAAATTCACATTTTATTTTCCATTATTGTAACTAAAAGGTAAAGTATTGACACATATTGCAGCTCTGATTGACCTTGCTGCTGTTTTGTGCCTCAGTAATGAAGCTTCAGCTGTAAATGTTTCAGCCTAAATGAGCCACAATCAACTATACAATCCTCAAAGTGCTCATAAAAATGGAAATTTGAACCTTCACAATTCATTCTCCATTTATTTAAAATCACTGAAAGCTTCAGAGCAGCAGCTGAGTGGAACCAAGACATTACATTTGGAGCGTTCTCATAAAAGCAGCACGTTTAAATGGGGAATTTGTGATATTTTAGCCTTTAAATGACATAAACTATTGATTGCTTGACTAATTCTAAATGGACCAGCAATCTGTGTTAGGGTTGGGGTTAGTAGTAATTTGGTTTCTGCTTTGCAAAGCTCAGGTTGGACCAAAACACTGAAGAACTTAACGTGTTTACCTGCATGGAAGCAGAGAAAGCGCTGCCAGGTTGAACTTTCTTCATCTCTGAAAATCGTCCGACAGCCCGAATACTGTCCTCAACATCCAACAGGAAATTTTACCTGTGCTGTTTGTAGGATTTTACCTGTGCTGTTTGTAGGATTTTACTTGTGCTGTTGGTAGGATTTCACCTGCTGTTTGTAGGATTTTACCTGCTGTTTGTAGGATTTTACCTGCTGTTTGTAGGATTTTACCTGTTGTTTGGAGGATTTTACCTGCTGTCTGGAGGATTTTAACTGCTGTTTGTAGGATTTTACCTGCTGTTAGTAGGATTTTACCTGTTGTTTGTAGGATTTTACCTGCTGTTTGTAGGATTTTACCTGCTGTTAGTAGGATGTTACCTGCTGTATGTTGGTTTAATGGAAAAATCCGATAAACAGCTGAGGAACTTCATTTGGATGATTTATACCCTGGATGGGAGAGCGTGAAGCTTCATTTTCTGCTCTTTTTGTGATGCCATTTAGTAAATGAAATAGGAATGCAGTTACTCCTTATTTCTCTTTTGGGAGTCGGTGAAGCCTCTGGGATTCTCCTGGGACTCCTTCAGAACAACATTTTTCAGCGTGGCTGGGCAGCAGCAGCAGGCAGGTGACTGGAAACGCCCCCAGGGCTGATGGGAACGCTGGCCGACTTCCAGCCTGCAATCAGATAATGATAATGAATAAAACTGTTATTTGCTCTCTAGCAGCAGTTTCAGTGTTTTCTAGGAATGTAAAATCCTGTATAGTGGAGCTTCAGGCCTGCTGTGCATAAATATTTGATGAAAACTGACTTTTTTTCCCCAGGATGAGAGTCACGTGACTGGAAAAGCATCTGAACTGTCAAAGGCGTTTCCCCGTAAATTACTGCACCTCGATGCTCTTCCTGCTCAGCGTTCGGCACGTTTTAACCAGAAACGATCGACTCGTTAGCAGGAATCAAATGCTTGACTAATGGATTGGTTCTGCTCAGAAACACTAACAGTGACGGGCTCTTCTGAGGAATTTAAGCGATAAGCTGCTGATGTAAATGAACACATAGTTGACTGGAATTTACTGATGGATTCACGGAGATGCAGTTTTATGGTATTTTTAAGGACGGTGCATTGTAGGCTTGTTTATTTCACGGCTTTAGCAGCTTGGATTTGGTTGCAGCAGCTCTTCATGAACCCATTTATGTGAACTGTAAAGGTTAATATTTCTATTTTTATGTGCACTTTGAGGATTTCTTGTCTTGCACACATGAGCAGAACTTAACTTCCTTAGCTTCCTGCATCATAAATATTGCACATACTTTTGTTTATACTTTTTTTACACTGTTCTTATATTCATATTTGCCTCCTTAGTGTGTATTAGTAGATGTGAGTGTGTGGGAATGAATATATTCTGTAAATAGGTTAATCAGAGACACAACAAACTAAGACTAGATCCTTACACTTGCTGCTTTTCTTTTATAGCCTTTGAATTAATAAGTTTGTGTGTACTGGAGACAGAAGTTCTATTATTTTGCATTTTTTTTTACATTTTATTTCATGAGTGATCAGCAGAAAACGCTCTAGGTCAAGTGAATCTGTGCACGTCTATCGATCTTTGAATGTGTGACTGGCCATGCTGCCTGTGCAGAAAAAAAGAATCCAAATCAGCACTCTTCACCATTTCCAGCCAGTATTTGTTGTTTTTAGGTCAAATCACTTATTTTCTATGGTTCCACCAAAATGTAACATCATCATTCGCTCAGCCAAGTAGAATGATGACGGTAATCACCTCGTCCTGGTTGTGGCAGCAGGGAGAGGAAACCAGGATGTTTGTCAAGAAAAAGCAACATTTATTTGTATAAATATGTTAATAATGAATGACTGAGCTATTTATAGGAATCTGTAGTTGTCTAAATGTTTATTTTCTGGTTTCTACTTGGTGACACGCTGGTTTGAGCTGAATATTTGGTGCTTCATTTGGTTTTGGTCTGACCTCAGTCGGCTGTTTGAGCTGCTCTCCTGTTGTATGGAGGGTTCAAATGTAGCTCGTTGCTTTCACAGTTGCTTGGTTTGTTTTATAGTGTTGCCAGTAAATGCAGTTAGTGAAGGAACTTTACATCAGAGTCTGTGTTGAAATCTTAAAAGCCGCTGCTGGTCAACAGAGTGTGTTATCCTTTTATAGTACCTACTATTATTAGTTAGTTTGGTAGCTGAACTTACTAAATGTAGTAGTTTGGACCTGTTATTGTTTAATTAGTTTTCACTACATTTAGTAGTTTGGGGGGGTTTCAATGAATTAGTTAAACTTTATTAGTATTCCACCCTTCATGTAGCCAATGACTGATAAACTATTTTTAACACGGATCATGTAGAGCAGGAGTGCCCAACCAGTCGATCGCGGTCTACTGGTCGACCGTAGTTGTTAGCTGATCTCCATCACACCTGATGGGCCGCACCGGTGGGTTTATTGCACTGTGCAAAGAATGTGAATCTTTCCCGGATATCCTGAATTATCATTGTATAATTCACCAGCAAGCGTTGTGTGGAAAGATTTTAAATATGAAAGAAGTGATGGATATTGCGATGAAGACTTTGTGCTCAGTTCGAGCCAGGAGTCTGCAGAGAAGGCTTTTCTGTTCTCACTTGGAGGAGAATGATGCTGAGCACACAGACCTGCTGCTTCACACTGATGTTAGGTGGTTAAGCAGAGGTACAATTTTGGCCAGATTTACGGAGCTGTTGCCTGAAATCAAGGACTTCCTGAAGCTTTCAAAACATGTGGATTACCATAGAAAGCTAGAGGACCACCAGTGGCTTTTAGATTTATCTTTCCTCACTGATCTGACTGGCGAGCTCAATGAATTGAATTTAGAGCTGCAGGGTAAAGATGTAGTCAACATGATGAGTTCAGTGACCACGTTTAAAAGCAAGCTACAGCTGATGTCCAGCAGGCTGCAGCGTGGTAACCTGCACGACTTCCCTCACATGCAAGCAGAACTACAACGTCAAGGTAAAGGTGTGACACAGCTTGACAGTGCACGTTATGAAGAGCATGTTCAGAGCATCTCCTCAGAGTTTGAGAGACGTTTTACTGACTTTGCATCCATCGAGCCTGTAGCCAGCTATGTGTGTTATCCATTTGGTGCAAGTATTGATGTTGGTGACATTGCCGCCAAAGTCAAATCACTTTTTGACTTGGAGAGCCTCGCTCTTGAGGATGAGATTCTGACATTGCAAGATGACATTGAGATCAAAGCCAGATCAACATCCGCTCAACCTGGAGAGCATGTGGTGTTCTGGAAACTACTGGTGGAGGAGAAGTATCCTAATCTCAGAAGATGTGCCTTGAACCTGACAGCTCTTTTTGGATCAACTTATTTGTGCGAGTCTGCTTTCTCGCACATGACAATCATTAAGTCCAAGCACAGATCAGCAATGACTGATGACCACCTTGCAGCCTGCCTACGCCTTGCAACCAGCTCCTACACTCCTGACTACGAGAAGCTAGCCTCCTCCTCCCAGTGCCAGGTCTCCCACTAAGGTAGGAAGGGATTTCCTTTTTTCAAACTCAGAGATCTACTTGTTTTGTACCTCGTTTATTTTTCTGTTTAGTTCATATTAAGGTCACTTATGGTTATTGCTCACCATGCAGATTGGCATGTGTGTGTGAGAAAGAGGAGCAGAAAGAGTGGGTTTGTGCTACAGCGCACTATGCAAACTGGCAACTGTGTGAGAGGAATTTGTGTCTGTGTGTGTTTGAGAGAGGGAGGGTTTGTGATGTGATGTCGAGTGGTTTTGTGACAACAAGAAAAAATGTTGTTCGGTTGTATACTGCAGACTGGAAACGATGTGTGTGGGTTTGCGATTTTGACACTGGACTGGTAGATCTCGGGAGGTTGGCTACTTGAAAAGTAGAGCTTGGGTCAAAAAACGTTGGGCACCCCTGATGTAGAGAGTGAAATAAAGCTAGATTAAAACAGAAACTTTCAATATTAGATAGAATAAAGTGCAATGAAACCTAACAATATAAAATAAAACTGACAAAAAATGAAATAAAAGAAGTTTATCTGAATATTATCTTTGTATTTGCAAACATGAGCAAATATTTATTTCAGTTTGTGATTTTAATTCACAAACATGTGGAAAAATGTGGGGAAAAAGTCCAGAAACTGTTCTCTTTAAATGTTTCTGTAGCTATAGAAACATTTTCCAGATTAATTTTGTTGAAGATTTCTCTCATGAACTCTGGATTTCCAGAATCCTCTTTCCAGTCCTGATTGAGAATCTCAGTAGCAGCAAAGTCTTCAAATTTAAACTCGCCTTGCTCTCAGAGTTGTTTTCTTTGGACTTGATGGACTAATGTTCACCTCGCTGAGACACTTCACACTGCAGAGATTCATGGATTTTCCTCCACGGAGCTGCTTTGTTGCTCCTTATCTGATCTCTGCGTGGACTCAGTCAGGGCGGTGATGTGATGAAAGGTCAGGCAGTGGACACACACACACACACACACACACACACACACACACACACACACACACACACACACACACACACACACACACACACACACACACACACAGCCATCTACACAGGAGTCAGTTACAGCAGATTTAATGAGACGGGTCTCTCTGTCAGGCTAAGCCAGCAGTGTGTGTTTCAGGCATCCTAAGGGCCCCTCATGCTAATGTGGACGCTAGCGACAGGCGTTCTAATGGACTGGTTTTGTTTTGGAGACTGGACAGAGTGTAATTACCTTCTATTAACTCTCTGACATCAGGTGCTTTTTTTTATTTACTCCACTGACTGGTCATTAAAAGATTAAGGCTGGATTTAAGAGCTGCTTTTTTTTTGCACAGCATACAAATAAGTAGAAAATGACACCAGTTTATCTGAGCGTTGTGTTGACTGACATGTGGTTCCTGTTAGTATGAATTCCTCTGAATGCTTGTACAGCTATACATGACAGTTTCAGTACCCAGTCTGTCGATCAAACTGGCTTAAAACACAGATAATAATAAGCTGTACTCAAAAACACAGAGTCTGGTTTTGTATATTTTTGTATTTTTAGCTAACAAACTGCCTCTTTAAGCTGATAGATGAAAGTATAATGTCATATTGTGGATAAAAGTCTTCCAAATGAATGCTTTTGTGCAACATTAAATGAGCTAATGTTTAATTGGTTTAGATAGTGGACATAGCACCACTTCAGTTTGATTATTTCACATGTGAATTTGCATTATCTGCATTGTGGTACACAGTCTTCAGTTTTCTGCTGATTGAAAGTGCAGGAAAAAGCTCCTAGATTTGGAGCTCATTTATAAACTTTCCTGCAGTGGTCGGGGGTGAATCTGAGCATGAATGGTTTTCTGTGTCAGCCCTGTGATAGAATGACAGTTTGTCCACCCAGCTTCTCATCCAGTGTCAGGCGGCTCCAGCCTCCATGACCTTCCAGGGGATCAGCGAGTATAGATAATGGATGGACGATTCCAACCGTGTTCTGGACATGCAGTTCAAGCAGTTTTCTCTGACTTGAGCATCCGAAGGGTAAAAATCTCACCTCGGCTGTCTCAGAAATACCGTTTACTTCTGAAGCTGCAGCTCTTTTGCATGTTGGGAGATGATTTAGCAGAGCACTAAACAATTTAGACGAAAGTGCTGAATGTAGAAACCTTCTACTTTGTGCTGACGTCATTCTGAAGGCCTTGACTGGAGGAATGTGAACCTTGATTCCAGAGCACAGCGATTGCACCTGCATGAAATACTGAGAAAATGTGAAGAATCTCTGATCCGCTGCACAAGGTTTATGATGGGAACATTTTTGGAGGCTTTTATTTTGGAATTCAAGGCAAAGCGACCAGCGTGAGTGGAATAACATTGATAACGAGAGAATATTCAAGGCAGCAAAAGAGCATCGGAGCTCAACAAATAAATCAACAAAATACATTTATGCAACATTTTGAATGTCAAATCAAATCCGGTTCATTAAAACAACCAAAGGGCCGGACAGGTTAACAGCCAGCAATCAGTTTGGTTTGAAGAACTTTTATATGCACAAAAAACTACTACTTTAAACAGGTAAGATTAGATCTGCCTTCCCACCTGCTACAAAGTAGTTAAAATCCAGTTCTAGACTGTATAATAATGTAAATATTTCATGATAAAATGCATTTACTTGTGCAAAGATCAAATCACATTTATTTAAACAGCACATTTAAAACAGTCGGACACGTTAACATCCAGCGATCAGTTTGTGAGAATAGAGACGAGAATAAAATAGTAAAAATATCAAAACAAAGTAATAACATGTTATAGAATCAAAGTCTGAGGTACAAATAAATGTTGAGACTTAGGACCATGAAAAACAACCAATAGTCAGTGAAAACATGAACGTCTTGAGATTCTTGTTAAAAATGTCATTGAAGGAACATTTGATTGAACCCCTTTGTTCTGATGTCCTGCCTGCAGGATACACTCTAACCCCCTGTGTCCTGTTAAAACATCAGTCACAGCTGCATGCACAACCATCCTCCCTCCTCTGTACCACTGAACACAATCAACCAAAGAGACGTTGTGGGTGGATGACAGTCCCTATCCCAGTCATGGACAGCCCCTAATTACCTCTGGAGTGATTAGAACCAGGCAGCTGCAGCAACATTGAGCCGCCTCTGGAAGTAGAACAGTTCATTTACACCCCTTTTTACGCTGGATGTACACACCCTGGAAATGTGGCTCTCAGAGACACGGTGTTTGTTGCTCAGTCAGAATAATCCGAACGGTTTTGAGTGATGCAGTTCAGTTTGGGTGAGAGCTATTTATGGTGCGCTTTCTGAGGGGAAAGGGAAGGCAGCAGCGAGGAAGAAAAGCGTTTCTCAGAGGCACAGTGAAGAGCAGAAAGGTCACTTGATAAAATGCTAATACGAGTGTTTGGCGTGCGTGCGCTGTCAGTGTGACAAGGCTGGCTGGTTTGGCCGAGAGGTTTCTTCAAATAAATGCAGCTCAGATCGAGGTTTCTCTCTGTCACATAATGAAGGACATGGACAGTTTATCAGCCTCTCTGCACACAAACACACACACATTCTAACCCTGAGATTCTAACCTTGGAGGCTGATATCACTGGTGGGATGCGTTCTCTCTAATCTGGTACTTAGATACAGCATTGCAGTATTTATACTCTCATTTTCAGGTATTTATATTTCAGAGCTTACTCCGCTAGATTTAAAAGCCAGTAGTTACTTTAAATTGCAGTTTTAGACTCAGTTTTTATTTTTTTTTTTGATTTATTTCAGAAAATAAAATACACAAAACATCTTTATTTTATAATAAGTTTATTGGATGTAATGTAGTATTTTATGTGCTACCACACACTTATACACAGCAGGTCAGTATAAACAGTAGAAACACTGAACAGTTTAATGGACATGAGCCTTTTAAATTCAGAATGTGACAGTTATTTGCCAACTTTGCTCTTATATAACTTTATTTGAGGTGTCCAGCTAAGTTTGTGATCCAGTAAAACACCTAAAAATGTATTTTCTTCCATGATCAGATTTATCAGTCTTTATCAGAATTACAGTGTATTTTTCGATTTTTTTTTTTTTTCGGATTTAATGATGATTTTGCCATCTCTGTTTGAACTTTAATTAATAACATCTCCAAATTGACTAAACTACCCAGCAGCATATTAAAGAGCCCATATTATGCACATGTGCATGTTTAGAATGTTAGAATATGTTTAATGTTCCAGAAAGACATTATTTTTCTCACACTCTGGAACTGTCACACAAAATAATGTACAAAAAGTAGAGGTCACTGAATCTGATTTAAAACAAATATTCTGTGCACGCTGACCATCTCTGTTTCGGTTGTTTTCTGCCCTCGGTGAAGCATTTGATTGTCTAAACCCCACTATTTCCAGGTTTTACTTGTTTCCATCCTTAATTTCTAGTGTCTGTTTGCTCCCAGAGGTGTAATCTTCTCTAATGTGGCCCTCATCCAATAATGTTATTAAGTGGATTAGGCTGTATAATCCAATCGGGTTTATTAGCATACAGTAGTACAAAACCTGCAATTCTGACACAGCGGTAAATCCACGGGCAGATTTAAAGTACAGAATAACACCCAGCAAACACGAAGAGCCAAACAACAATAAGGTTTCATCTGTAGTGTTTCATGTTCCTCATCACCACCAACAGTATAAAAATGTCACTAAAATATTTCTAATTTGACCTATTATATTTACCTCTTTCTAAAGACAATAGGGCTAACCATATTGTCTTTAGAAAGAGGAAAACACCACAGGGCTAACCCCAGCCCTGTGGTGTTTACCTCTTTCTACATTCTTCTTGCTTATATGTAGCATCACCTGGAAACCTGACTTTTGCATGTTAACTGCTGTGAGGCAGGTTTCTAGCAAGTCAAACAACAGAACGAGGTTGTCCTTAGCGAGCAGCAGCAGCTTTCTGTCAGTGCAGTAATTCTTTAAAAGCATAACCTTGCTGACAGCCTGTGGCAGCGTAAAAGCTCCCTCAATGGTTGGCCTCTCCTCCCATCATCTGGTGTAACCGTGAGCAAGGCTTCAGACAGACTTCCAGCTGTGCTCACTCTCCATCCAACCCTCTCCCTCCCTAACAGCCATTTCTAACTCCACTCTCATTTTCTACACCTCCTTTCCCAGCTTCTTTCACTACGTGCTCCGATATTCCTGCATCTTCTACCTTTTTCGAAAGTGTAATTTCGCCTCCCTTCCATTCTTTTTTTTCTTTCATTTTTTTGCTACTTAGGAGGAAAAGAACTGGGCACAGCTGAAGATAAAGTGAGCAGACTCTCCATTAACACCCATGTTAAACACATTCCATCAGAAGTGAAGCAAACGTCAGCAAAACTGTAGACACAAGAATTCAGATCGTGTCTCTGGCTTCATATTACACTACAGACTTGTGGTGGGAAGCCAGATAGGGATCATGTCATTGTTGCTGTATTTGCAATTCTTCCTGGCTGCAAATGGAGTGAAAGCAAATAGGAGTGGATAGAAGTGAACCATTTCCCTCCAGGGTTTAATTCTGCTGCACAGTTTATGTGGAATTAATGTCGCTTCAACTTTTGTGTTTGCATTTATAGAGTTTTGCAGAATGTTGCAGCTCAGTGAGCTTAAGGGCTTTATGGCAAAAGATTCAATACTTTGACATGTCAAGAACTGAACTCACTAGATTATTCATAACAGTTATTCTGAATAATAATTAATCTACATGTAGTCCATCATGACTAGCAGTTGCAAGCAGTAGCTTTCACAAGTCAACAACAGAACCTGTCAGACGTGTTTTTGCGACAACTGCTGGGTTCACATTTGTGATTTCTCAGAGGAAACTTCTCATTCTGTGACATTCAGCCACCGGCATGATCCAGACTTTATGTCAAGGATTGAAACTGGTGGCGAGAGGTGGGTCGACAGCTACCACAAGGAGAAGAAGCAGCAATTTTTACAGTAGAAGAGCTCCTACTTACCAAGACTATGCATCCTGAGGCACCTGATTGAGAACAACTGACCTGAACTGAATCTACAGCAACACAGTCGTCGCCCTCCACCCACCCTACGAGACAGATTTGGCTCCTCATCCTCTTCCACCAGATGAAATCTAAGTTGACCTGCTGCCATTTTTACACAGTTTAGGAGATTCAGTGGCATTACACAGGAGGTGCATGACATGTTTACATAATGGGACTTCCAGGGAGTGTTTCAAGCACTGCAGAAGCCATTAAAACACTATCGCTGCACAAGGAGACAACTTTGATGGAAATGTAGTTAGATTTTTACCAACACAGTCTCTGAACTCTTTGATCACATCTTGTAGTTATCATAGAGGAAGATGAAGACAGAAATAAAACACCTTCCATGTTTTTCTGTTGAATCTGTCAGGAGTTTGTAAGCTGACAAGCCAGATGATTTGTTGCACAGAAGCATCCTAGAAGCTCTGCTTAGAAATTGTTTTACCATTTACAAGAAATTAAAAAAAAATACTTGGCAGTGAGACCCAGCCAAATCACCTGCTACCTGAAAACACACCTGTAATGACAGCAGCTTTTCCTGCAGTTCTGACTGGACTGACCACAAAGGCATTGTTTGAAGCATTGTAACGTCATCGTGATCTTTCAAATCCAAGAATCCAGCTTCCTCAAGATAAATGAGTCTGGTGTCTGCAATATATTTACACCTTTGACTAACAAAACCTTGTCACGCAGTGGAAGTATTTTCTAAATCTGAGCTTTGGAGGCTATTTCACAACAAAAATTCAAACAACTTAAGTCATCTGAAGATCAAGTTTAGGTATTTGATTGCTATTAGTTTGATAGAATTTGCTCAAATACAACAAAAAGCTTAAAAAAAAAGAAAAGAAAAACTTCAGAGCATCGTGTAAGCACAGTGAGACCTAAAACAACACACAGAAGGACCAAAGCAGGTAAAATGACCTGGTTGCTTTTGTCTCTTTTCCTCTTAAGAATCAAGATTTGAGTAATTTTATGTTGCAACAGGCTGAATATTGGTTTGTTGCTGATGCTTTTTTATTTGGTCTCTGCACTTCCATCCCTCATTCTTTCATTGTGTCACATTTGCCGCCTTGCAGCAGATAAAAAATACAGTAATATTGCAATAAAAATCACAGCCGGACCTCAAAAATGGACTTCTGTATGTCAGATATTTTCTAAAATCTTTGTATATAGTAAATCCTATTTGCAGGAAACATGTTCTACAGGTTGATTTCAGGTTTCCACATCTGTGTCTGTCATCACCTGATCTGACCTCAGCTTTGAAACAGACACATTCAGGCTGCAATATTTTCTTCCCACAATTTATTCTGACAAGAAGAATCGCTCGCCAAATCCCTCCCACTGGCGAGCCCAGAAGTGATCAAGCATTAGTGTCTGCTGCACAAAATAAAAACACAAAAATAGCTTTCTGATTTAGTGGATTTTTGCCCAAGAGCATTTTTCTTAGTGAGGTATTGTTCTCTGAGATTTTCCATCCATACAGTGAAGGCAGTGGCATTTTACCGCCAAAATAAATTTCTCTCAGAGGAGATTGCTCAGTGTGTGTGTGTGTTTGTGTGAAGCCAGATGCAGAATGTTAATGAGACCGCAAGCCTGCATGTTACCTGACAGCTCGAAGACAGCTTCTGCTCTTGTGTTTTTCGTTTTTTTGCTGTTTACGCCCAGAACCCACCGCTGGACTATCAGGATTCAGGTCAGAGAACATTTTTACCAGTAGAAAGGATGTAATCCTGAAAGCAGCTGAATCGACATTCAGCCGTAGAGGTTGGTTTGTTAATCAGCCGAGTCCCAAAGGAAACAGTCTGGTTCAAGAGGCTGAAGACCCGGCGCTGACTCTCAGTGTAGCTGCTTTGCCTTTAGCAATTTGGTTGGAAAAATATGGATTGAACTCTGCACGTCCTCCCACCTCTTTCTATCTCTGTCCTCTGGATAGTGCTGAAATAGAAAATTCCCTTTCTTCTTATATATATATAAATATATAAAATATAAAATATTTTTCTGTTAAACGCTCTTGTTTCATGTGAACTTAACCCCTAGAAAATGAAGGGGGTTATGATTTGTGAAAGAAAGTATCATATTGTGAAGCTCTATGAGACTACACTGACATCTTGGTTTTATCCTCTTTTACCTTATAAACTGGAAATCTGCATTTTCTTGCAACAGGAGGCCATAGTGAAACTGTTGAGCACCACATTTTACTGCATTTATTTACTCCTTTTCCTTTATAGCACCTTACAACATCATTAAAGAAGGGGCTATACGAGTAAAAATTATTATTATTACTTGCTAATATGCTGCATAGTGTTTTTTTTTGTCTCAAATGGGTCTTTGGGGGTTGACTGCAACCAGACAGTGAGTCTGTATTGCCCTATGTGACAGAAATCCGTGAATGTCCCTCTTATTTCTGATCATTTGATGAACAAAAATGTGTATTCTTAAGTAAATTAACCCCAGTCTTCCAAATTGACTGAAAAACAATTTAAAAAACAAAACTATTATAAATATTCATTACATATTCACATTCTTATCATGTTAGCAGTGACAATTTTTGCATTTCACTCAGTATTATTCTCCCCTTTGGCTATCTGTGTATAGCTGGTTTCAAAATCAAATTGTAAATGGCTACGCATTAAAAATGTCTTGACAAGAATTTAGATTAAGTCCGATTGGTACTTTCAGTGAATTATCCATTTTAATGACAGCTTTCACCTCCCAAACCACATCATGCCATCTGTACTTTGCAGGGGCACCATCACTGCATCCTGGGCTGAGCATCACCCAGAACCATTATAACTGGTTTAACCCTCCTGTTGTCTTCATTTACATGCACCAAAAAAATGTTTCATTGTCTGAAAAAAAATCCAAATATTCAGCCAAAAAATTCCCCAAATTTCTGAAAATTTGCATAACCTTCAAGAAGAAAATTCCAATAATTATTCAAAAGTTTTATTTTTATTTTTTTTTTAAAAATTGCCAAATTTGGCAAGAAAATATTTTCAAAAAATGAGTAAAAATCTTCCAAACAATCCTAAAATCCAAAGTGAATATATATATATATATATATATATATATATATATATATATATATATATATATATATATATATATATATATATATATATATATATATATATATATATATATATATATATATATATATATATACTTCAGGGGGGCCAAAATAATTTCTCTATGCAGGAAAAACTGTTACTTGTACCCCAAAGATACCGCCTCAGGGTTCACCAGATTAGTTCATGTACCAGACTGTAAATCCTCTGTGGGTGGGGATTCACTGTGTGTCTATAGAGGAGGCGTGTCAGCTTTCAGCCGTTTATCTCACTCTGTTTTTAATCAATTCAGCTGTCAATATGCACTGTATGACTGCATGTTTTCACTCGTGCTGTTTGTCTGTAAATGTGACGCAAAGCATGAAAAACATGTCCACGTCTGTTTCATACAGTTTTAGAAGCATAACTGCAGTGCTTGCAGTAATCTGACTACATATTCTACGGTAAAAACATCCTTTTTATAGCAACAGCTTCACTGGAGGCTGTACCTCGTGGTACAGGGACGCTGCTCTAATGGATTTCTGTGTGACCTTATTCAAAGTTCAGCTACTTTATTTGTTACCTGTTCATTCCTTGGACCCTTGTTTATGACTGTCACTGAGTAATCCTCCATGTCTGACGCTCCACAGACCTGCCTTCAACACTTCGCTGCTTGTTATCTTCATTCAGCCCAAGTACAGTGCAATTGAGATTCAAAAAGCCGTGCCCACCGCGTGAATATTCTGCATTATAATACGTCTCAGCCAGCCCCCTCCATTGATGTGTAAATGCTGATGTTTCTGAAGTGCGCCCAAGCTTCCTACTATTACTATGAAGATTGCAGCGGCTGAATATTAATGGCCAATGTGTTTTATTTCTGCCTCCCACGCAGCACAGGCTTTATGAGCAGTTGTGTCTTGGGAAAAGAGGGATAATGTTGATCTCTGTGTTTCAGAGGCTAATCTTCCTGTGACTGAAGGTGATCCAGCCCTCTGGCTTCCTTTTGGATGCAGAATATCCACTTAGCCCACTGCTCCATCTGCAGGTATGTGTCAAAATCTGTGAGTTTACTGTTTATCTGTGGAGGTGATTCATTTAGACTGAATATTAAAACAGGCTCCCATTTCTCAGATGAATGAAGCTCAGTCATATTTCTGCATCTCTTTGGCAATTTCCTGTTTGCCTAATATCTATTCAGATGCATGCTGGTACGTCTTCGCTCTGGTGTTCGTATCAGATGAAGCAAGCAGTTAAAAAGTGCATCTCTTTTAATTTCCCTGTGGCGATTTTTCAGGCACTGATCCAGATATTTGGTGTCGAGGCTGATGAGATGGTGCACAAGAGATCCAGCTTTGAGAGGGACTGTAGGGGAAACTTTAGAAAAAAAGGGACGGATAGACATGGAAATTGGATTTCATGGGTTGGGTTCATTCAGCGTTCTCTGTGGCTGCAGGCCTGTGGATTATGATAGCATGCTCTCCTCTCTTCTTTAAATCAGCCAATCCAGGATCAAGAGGAAGCATGTGCACACTCGCACTGCATCCGCTCACATTCACATCCGAGAATATAGGTCACAGAAATGTCTTTATGTAACACCTGACACGCACATTTAATGGCGGTTCTGCAGCAGCTTTCCTGTCAGGCGATGGAAAATTAAATAATGAATGAGGTTAATGGGTCATGATGGACACATGTGGCCCTGTTTTCCATTTGTTTCCCATTTTCCAGGCAGGTCACCTGTTCTAGTGCTCTGCCTGCTACAATCAATAAACGCACACATGCACTAATAGCAGAGCTGGATGTTGCTGAGCAGAGCAGGTCATGTTTGAAAAGGAACCGACAGCAGAAAGCCGCTGCCTTGGTGTGGATATTGGTATTTGTAGTGTTGAAACCATTAATCAATCAACAGATTTGTTGAGTAAAGCAAAAGTAACTGATAACAATGGTGGTAATTAATTAGTTGTTTTGGTCATTTAATGGACATTTGCTTTTAAGTCAGTAGAAACTGAAGATCTTTGGGTTTTGATTGTTGGTTGGAAAATAAAACATTTGATTGCATAAATTAACCTACTGATCCCAGAACAGCTGGTGAGGTAATTGCTAATACAGACAACTATTGGCTCCAGTCCTCAGTGATGGTATATGTAACGTACTGTATGGTATGGGATGCAGGTTGTGCACTCTCAAGCACATTGTGAGTGACGGCAGCTGCAATTTTTGCTGAGATATGTGAGCTTTACTTCCCCTGAGACGCCTCATCTCTTCAGCACTGCAGGTCAGAATCTGTTTGAGTCCACATAACTGTCCTACTGTAAGACTGGTGTGGGTTTATATCCAGGAGAGCCATCAGGAAGCAAGAGTCTACTTTTACACAAGTGTCTCTGTGATAGCAGTGCTACTGTAAGTGCAGCTTTAGATTTAATTTTAGTACACAGAATGCAGTCCTGAATAATGGGAATGGCTTCAGTTTTGCAGATGTGTACACATTACACACCAAAGTGTTGGATAGATTAAAATGTTGACCTGATGGTGGCGCTAGATGAAAGGTCAGATATTGAGCAAAGCTTTTACGGCTCATCATGAGGGCAGTTTATCCAGTAGCTGCACCAGAGAAATCAGCAAATTCATGAGGTTTTAATCATCTTGGTAACATGAATGTCTGGATAAAATTTCATTGCAGCGCTTCCAATAGTTGTGTTGAACCAGCTGACTAAAGCTACGCATCGTAGTTTAAATATATGGGATAAAACAATCACAGGAAAACTGCAATGCACCAAGTGTTCAGGCAGCTGTAAAATATGGAATCAGTTAAATGTGGTGCAGAAATGACTGAGATGTGCTGAGGCTAAAGTCATACTTAATTACACCTACCCCTTATCACAATGTAAAATTAACAGACTTAATTAACAGCACAGACTGGAGGCAAGCCATTTTTTTCCTGATTTGCGCTACACTTTTTAAATTCCTCCACAAATTCCCCTCATAATGAATAGCTCAGCATTCAATTCTTTTAGACATTCACTAAGTTTTCAAGTCATACTAATGTCTCTTTGACGGCAAATGTGATTCAAATGCTTGATTTGATGCTTTTCACTTTATTTGGGCAACACCAAAGCTTTCAATCTGATGAATCTGTTTGATAAATGGTACTAATGGTTCAGCATATCATTAAAGAATAAAAAAGAAAAGCCTCTACACCACTAGTGGCGTGTAGAAAAACATCTCCCCAAAATGATGTTCCCATGCAGCTTAACTATATATGCCAGATTGCATTTTACTAAACATATCTTGGCCATTTTTTGAAAATGCATTGCTTTAATGTCACTCCTTTTCACCCAACCAGTCGTATACTGGATGGGGTAGGACTAATCAGAACTCTGAAAATCCATGAGAAGTCTTTATATGATGTGAAAGCGTTGTAGTTTTACCTGAACTGCGCATTTTTTCTGAACTTAACTGTATAGTTTTGGTGCCTAAGCAAGCAGTTTTCTGTAGTTTTCATGTCTATACCTAACCAAACAGCGTGAAAACAAAAATTTAAGTCTTTATTTTTCTGAATGAGGTTCAGTTTGTGGACTTATACCTCCATCCTGCCTCCTCATGTTCAACTTGTGGCTCTTTCAAACTGGATGCCTTTCACTGTAAATCACTTTAACTTTAAGTTCTCCTGCTGCCTTAACCATATGAGTTAACACCACTTTGATCGATTAATTAGTCCAGATTCATTTTAAGAGTTATTTAAGTGTAAAACTGACTGTGGTAAATGAAACGAACTTAAGAAAACAAGTTCCTTAAACTTAAGGTATGAAGCTGAATCGGCTACTCAGGAGTTTTAACTCTCTAACAATGAATCCCAGGAAGTCTGCTGATATGTTAGTTTTGTTTTCTATAAATTTATTTTATTGGGCTGAGTGAACTCTCAGCTGTTTTCTTGAAAATGTGTTTTTAAGTTCTAAAGCAGGACATTTAAGTTCAATTAACCAGGAATGAGCAAAACAATTAATGAAACTAGAAAAAGAAAAGTTGCTTTAACTAAATTCCCCTATGATAAACATAGCTTATCTTATGATGATTTAGCGTGTACTACGTCCAACAATATCTTTTTATAAACCAAAGTGTACAGTTTAATTGTACAAAGTTGAGAAAACAGAACACTGTGACTCACCAAACTCTCTCAGGTTAATCTTTCTATCAGCAGACAAAGGCCCAGCTAATGGTGTAAATATAGTTCAGTGTGTCGAGCCTGTGGCTACTATTCCTGGATGTATGTCACTGTGTTCCATTGTGCATTGTGACCTCCATCAGCCTCCGCCCAGTCGCCCATCCTTCTGTTGACTGTCAGCCATCAAAGGAGCTCTCTGTGGCCCACAATGCCATTGTAGTTGCCAAGCAATCAGGCTCCAGATAAACTGGCAAGGGAACGTTTTTACGACATCCTGTATTAACGCACTCCTCCCCCCTTTCAAATGTAAACATTTCCAACAACAATGCATTATTCCTGCCTGGGAGACCAACAGTAGCCAGCATTGTCCAGCAGTGATGAGAACACCCTGCTCATATGCTCTATTAGTGTTCATCACATATAGACTAATGACAGCGCTGGTTTGCTTCCTGGTTCAGGGAAACCCTGGTTTTCAGCAGGGAGCTTCATGCTTTTGGGCTTCCAGGGTTACTTAGTCAACACTAAAAGCCGGTTCTCTCTCCTTCATCTCCTCCCCTGAGTCACGGCAGTCGTGCTAAATTTAGCAGACCTCAAAAAGTAATGGTGTGGCAAGTTCTTATTGACTCTCCCTCTCTCTCGTCGCGTCTCCGTATATTTTCTCGGTAAAAGGCTTGTCCGTGACTCACCCTCGGCAGTGAGGTGCCCTATGAATTATTGAACCGATGGTGGAGCCCTCATAAATTATCTAACCGAGCGTCGCCGGGCGAGCGGGGCAGTTCAGTGCATACATCTCATCAACCCTTTGGTGTCAGAACCACATAGGCCTCTGTATGGGTTCAATAATGGGAAAGGGCCAAGGTGGACACACACACACACACTCAGCATTATGCATTCTGCAATAAAGGCTTTCCATCTAGCAGTGACAACGCACAAACTAGAACCCTGCAAGCCGAAGTGCATCAGCACAAGCACCAACAGTCAGTAGATGTGCTTCCTGTCATGAATAATGTCTCAATTGAAAAAAAACTTGCAGAGATGCAGACATTTACACTTCTATCTCTGCATCTTTGTGGAGCCTTGGAGCCTCTTTTAGTTCCTTGTTTTGGTTCCTCAGCTGGTAAATTCTGCTTTCCTCATGAAGCAAGCTTTAATAAGCCCACTGTACACTTCTGACAAAGTTAGAGACTAGTTGATTAGAAAAGTGGAACATTTAGCAGCTAAAGAGTCACATTTATGTCATATTTTAAGAGTTGTTGGCACCAAAACAGAGCTTAGAGGAAGCTGAATGTTGGATTTCCACTCATCAGCTGGACTGAAGCATTGACATGATGATAATGTGGAGGTCTTGTCCTCTCCAGTGGCTCAAATAATCAATGAATGCAGGGTTAACATCATGCAAAGCATTTTATTAGAGACTTGCTGGAGTCTTGTTGTCTGGTATCCTTGTTGTAAAAACAAAGACCCCACAAACCACAACCTGTTGTTGTTGCCTTTGCTTTGTATATACTTAGAAGAAAAATATAATTTCCATGTTAATTAATGAGGTTGGTGCTCAGCTACCAGTTTCCAACAGTTTCCAGTCTGTAAAGCTAACGAGCTACTGGGCGTAGCTTCATTATTTAAACATGAGCGTAGTATTGATCTTCTCGTCTAACCGTTGGACAGAAAAGCAAATAAGAATGTTTCCCAAAATGGTGAACTATTGCTTCAGCAACTCAGCAACAGATTTATTTGCTCATAATAGAGAAACTTTTTCTCTCTACTGTTTTACAGATTGTAGTGTGCTCAATCTTTAACTCAAACAGGGTTGCAAAAAAAACCCAAGAAAACTGTCCTTTCCAGCAGTCAGATCTGACAACAATACAATGAAACCTCTGGTCTGCCGATGCGCCAGCAGGCTAACCTCACTAATATCAGGTTGTGTTGTTATTCAAAGGTTAAATTAAGTGACGAGTGACACAAACATGTCAACTTTCAATTAATCTGACAGTTATTCCATGGTTTAATGACTAATTACTTGGCAGTTTATTCCTTTTTGTATGTAAAATCGTGAAAAATCATCAAGACATGGCTTGTTTTGTGCAGCCAGCTCATCAATACATTCACTGTAACTGCATGAAAAACCGGTTTCTGTTGTGTTGAAGGCTTGTCAGGTTATTGAGACGTCATTCATGAAAGCCTCCATCTGTTTGGAACTCGAGCAGCAGGGTCACTACAGATTCTGTTAATTCATGTAAAGGTGGATTTCAACGTGGCCGATTTGGCAGCGATTACATACTGTATATTCATATGCTTGGCCATAAACACCTCCCTCCGTCCTGCGATTAATTCTCCCTGCAGGCGACATATTGATTGTTTGAAGTGTGCTGGAGCTGCTAAATATTGGAGAAACACTGTAGCAGCCTTGAAGGTTTTCGTGTGTTTCTGTGGATGCAGAACAGCAGGTGCTCGGTGAACAAACTCCCTGCACTGACCGCTGATAACGGTTTCACCAGCATCTGATATGTTTCTCTCACTGTAACACTTGCCTTTAAGGTTGATAAGGGAATGAGAACAAGATAAGCAAAGCAGAAAATGTGTTTTTAAGCTTTGGCATGTACAAAATGATGAAAGTGGTTGGTTTTTGGTGTAATTTGCCACTTTAAGTGACAACAATCTGGTATAAAAAGCTGAATTTCTTTTAGGGCATTGCTTTGTCGTGTTTCTTAGTCATTTCTGGCTCAGTCTGCACTCCCAAATACACCGAGAGCCGTCTGATGCCCACATGGTGTTTCGTGACTGTTATTCCCACAGGAAGTCGGGGTTGTGGGACGGAGTCTCTCCATATGTCTGGTCGAAGCCAAACACAGCAGACCGTTGTCATTTCAGCCCACTGCAAAGAAAAAAAGACAAATAGTGTAGCAGCAGAGCCTCAGCTTTGCACTAAAAGAGTTACGCAACATTTATGCATGTTTGATGCCGTTAAAATTGTTCATTCTTATGACACATGTTTCCTCCGACAGAGCAGAAGATCTGATTAGATTCTGAACATCCTGCTGGGTAAATAAATGTGCATTTTAATGAGGAAAATTTGGATTTTTATTGAGATGCAGACTTCATTTTAAAACCCCTGTGTTTCATGTGAAAACCAAGTGTCGTATGGTGATACGGAAATATCTGCTAATCTGTTCGTTTTTATATTTCATGGTAGGTGAAGGAATTCTACTGATTGGCGTCTATTGTTTTCTTCCTCCTCTAATGAAATTCTACATTGTGAGTCATGATGCATAATCCTGTCTTTCAGAGGGAATAACGCTCCTATATTTTGTCATTTTATTTATTTATTTTGAGGCTTTTTTTAGCCTTTATTTGACAGGAGAGTGAAGAGAGACAGAGAGCTCTAAACACTCAGCTGTTGGGTCACCTCAACGCTCATCTTTGACTCAAATAAAAACAGGTAGTTAGCTTAGTCAGCTGTATTCTTGTTATTGTAGAATTTTCTCAGCATTAGTACATTTAGATATTAATAACACATCCTCTAAATCAAGCAGCATAACTGATTAGTTCATGCTTTCCGGAGTCACCATACAGGATAAATGCTTTAGTTTAAGACCTGCTTCAGTTAAAATCAGATTTTTTTTTTTACATTCTAAACAGGTTAATATGATGAAAGACATATCATGAGTGACAAACACTTGACGACATGGTGGGGCATTTCCACCTTGAAACTGCAGCGCACCGACGACAGTTTCAAGAACTGAGGTTCAAACTTCCAGGTTTTCAAACGTAACAAACCCAAAGAATCCTGTTTACTTACAGGGTGGAGATTTATGTATCATTGTTCTCCTTCAGAGTCGGTTTCTGGTTCAGACACGTTTCACTGAATTGCCTTATTCCACATTTCTATTGTCTAACATGGAATACTTCTACGGTGTTTGAACAGTGTTTAGGTGAGCTGGTGTGCTCGAGCTGCAACCAGAAGGTGAAAGGTTAATGGAAAGAGAGGCGTGGACTTTATAGATTTTATGACGATAAATTTTAGAGCTGTAAGGGATGATTTTCATTTTAAAAAACCTTCTAAATATGTAACCTTTATACATCGAGATTAGTTTTTAGGAGTAAATTTAAACAACTTTCATCATATTGGCTATAAAACCATCTTGGTCAAGGTTCGGGAACAGTTTTGCTCATGGTTAAAGAAAATGACGCTGACAGCCAGCTGAAAAAATACGGGAACGGAAAGCAGCAGTTTCAAGTCAGATGTTTGGTTGACCCGTCCATCCACCCCAACCTCGTCCTTCTGCACATTTGTAGCTGTAAAATACCATCATGCTACTTTGTCCTCTGCATCCTTTCAGCTGCTAGAGGTTTTATCTCTTAGATGTTAATATATATTGTTTTTGGACATCTACTCCAACAAGTTCTGCTTTTGTTTTCCTTGTGAGCACAACGTAAAGTAGGGCACATCTAAAAATTTCAGTATTTTAGCTTTTCAGCATTGTGGTTAGAAGGTAGAAAAACAATGTTTGGAAATGATTGTCTCTGAAAATTTAACTCTTGCTGCAAAAAAAGTGAATTTAGTAGAACGCCATGTTTCAGTTTTGTAAAAATTTATGCACAAGTTATCCAACAGATTTACAATATTCATCCCTAGTGTGCGAACCAATAAATTATAAATCCAGATGGGCTGTTTACAGGGTGAAAAGTGAACATAAATGCTCTGTAATATCTGGCAGGGGTCAGCTATAGCACAGTGCAGATCAAAGTATTATTTCTGTATCGGTTCTTCCAGAGTGACCGTGAAAGTTTCACTGTGATCCATTTCTGCAGCGTTCCAGGGCTTCACCTTATTTATCACGTTTGGGGTTTTTCCAGGGTAAAAGTCTGAGAAACTCCAGAGTGTGGTGGATTAGTTTTATCCGGGACACTTTTGGACCTCTGTATGGGATCCAGGTCATCAGCTGGTTTCTGAGGAGAATGAAACAGAATCAGGGACTGATGAAGAGCCCAGACGCTGCAGGATGATGGCAGCAGCACCTGCCTGCACTCTGCTCTGTTTGTGTGTTCGCCCTGAAAGGCATGAGACAGCCGCTTCCTGGTTTCCATGCCAACCTTGCGACGGGGGCCGTTCACGTTGGAGCATGCTCAGTTTGCCCCCCTCCCCTCCTTCCCCGGTAACAATAGCCAGTGAGAGGCTCACGCTCGTACATGCACTCTCCTCCAGCTCGCAGTGGGAGCGAGACGGAGAGGAGAGGCTTCCTGCTGAGGTTTACTGAGCTCCAAACACGCACAGCGACCAACAAAACACACAAAACACAACAACGGTGAGTAACCACCTAATACCCTTGTATATTTCCAAGCTTTTATGTCACCGTGGTGAGGACTTTGTAGCATCTTTAGCTGGAGGAGAGAGCTGTGGAGTGGAAGAACTAGAGATAAAGAGGAAGCATGTGCTCTGCTTTGTAAGTGACAGGACTGCAGAATGTCATCATTATACTCAGGTATCCCTCCCATGTTTGAGCTTTGGGAGGAATCTTTTGCCTTTAGGGTTTTTTTTATGAATGGTGAAGGCAGGTTGTGCATTTTTATTCCGCTGAATCGGAGGTGTAGTAGTTGACAAAGCAGGCATCGCTCAATAATTCATGCAGCCTTGTATGGAGAGAAGTCAGGGACGACAGCAGGTGTAATGTGATGCTTTGCATGGACACAGATAGGCTCTTTTAGGCTCTTTTCACAGTGCAGCGCAATTTACAGCCTTCTATCTCCTTCATGCTGCATATCAGACATTTTACCGCCTGCTCTTTGAATGCTCTTTTCACCTGAAGATAAAACTCAAAGCGGGGGAAGTCTTTCCTTCAGAATAAACACAAGTGTGACAGAGAGGCTCATCCATCTCTGAAATGTTATGTGATCCACTAGAAGAGGGAATGTGAGGAGCTTCATGCCTGGCTGGCTCTATCAAATCTAGTGTACGAGTGTGTGTGGTCCGTCTGCCTACCAGCAGGAAAGATGTCTTCGATATCATCCCGTAGTCTTTTCTCTCTCTGAGGCGCACTTACGGATTCCCTGCCCACCTCCCACAAGATTAATTATTGTGGCTGATAAATTCCTGGCTGGTCGATAGAGTATTCCTTTGCAGCCAGCTGCCTCTTGTGTTTGTGTTTGTAGAGTAGCATGAAGATCAACTGGCTGGTTTGTGGTTTCATATGTAAACTAGAGGAGCAGGGATGGGCTGGAAAACATGGGATTATATTAATTAACATGTTCATCATAGGGCAAATGAATGAAAGGAGATGTGTCTGGTTTACTGATATTCTTGACTTCACTGCATTAAAAATAACCTTTAACTGACTGACTTCAATTATGGTTTTGGGTGACTCAGTAGCTGAGAGGTTCGGGCGCAAATTAGAGCCGCACCAGCTGCTGTTTTGGTGAATGATGAATCAATCTGAGTTATTTTTTGAAGAGAAAAGGTCCATATTCTGTACAAACACAACAAACAAAAGTCAGCCTTTAAAGCCGAATATTGCATTTTCTAAGCTGTTAAATTCTACAGTTGGGCCGCTGGTGTGGTGACTACGTTAGATTTTTAGATACACAGCTCAAGTGTCCTCGATTCTATTAAATTAATCGCCAACTTTTAGGATAAATCGATTAATCGATTCATAAGTTTGAGTCATTTTTTCAGGAAAAAAAGGTGTAATTCCCTGATACCATCTTCTTAAATAGGATTATTCTATGACATTTTATGGCAGTAAACTGAATATCTTTGTGTTGTGGACAATACAACACATTTCAGGATGTAATACAGCACATTCGGCTTTGGGAAACACTGGGAGACTTTTTATTAATCATCTGTGTAGATTCTAGATCATCCAGGTCATGGAGCAACTGGCCTTCTCTTTTAGGTCCTTGAAGACATTTCACCTCTCATTATAAATTTCTGGCATTTTATAGATCGAACAACTAATCGATTAATTGAGAAAATAATCCATATTTGCAGCTTTAGTGCCAATGCCTCCGAGCAGTGAATCCTCGGTTCGATTCCCAGCCAGCTGGCAGCTTTACAGCATGTCAGAGATGCTCTCTTTCCCTACATTTATTATCCCTCTACACTGTAATTGTCCAATAAAGCTGAAAAGGCCAAAAAACACTACAAGTTTTGTTTTAATGCAAGAACTGCTAACTTCCATTCACCTGCCACGCTGTAGTAGCTGTTTATATTTCAAAATAACATGCAGAAATGTGATGTTTTATCTGACCACTGGTCCCAAAATCTAAATAATTACATTTATTCTTGTAATAAAATGCAGAGAGAACATATATTTTTTTATTTTGTGTGGCTTAAAGCTCTATTGATTGATATTTTTGGGCCATTTATGCTCTTTATGAAGTTTTTCTTGTCTATTTTATACATCTTATCCACCTGAAACGTATGTATTACATGGACTATAAGTCCAGTATTTACTCTGAATAGCCGTGTCTTTACCTCCAAGATATTTTTAAGTTTGTCCGTTGTTTAGTGCTTTCCAGACAGTAGAAGACAGAATTTATCAGTTATCTACTGCTGCTGAGGAGCGCTGAGACCTAGCCAAGCGCTAAATGTGTCATAAAAGCAAATCTATGAGCTAAAAGGGGCTAAAAACACTCTTGGAGGTGGTTAAAACTCTCTGTGGGTTCATCACTGAGATGGATCCTTTTTTCATTAGTCAGATGTAAAATTATTGCCAGCTTCATTTCACTCAATCCCCTGTTCAGTTAATTGATTCACCACTGAGCTGCCTGTCTGGAACATGGGAGGAGAAACACGCTGCACATCACCTGAAACTTCAGCCGAGGTGACGAATGAAAGACAAGAGGAGGCGACGCATGGAAGGACCCAGAGAAAAGAGAGGAGGAGCAGAAAATAGAGAGTTGTAGAGTGATGGGAGAGAGGGAGAGAAAAAGCTCTTTCACCCTGCGGGAAATTGGAAAATAAATTGAGTTGACATAGGCAGGTTTGCATAGAGGTATTGATGCTGTGGAGGAGAGAGGTTTGGACTCGGGGCCTCTGAGGTTCAGGCGAGGCTAATCATCTCCGTATCCACCGGTTAGGACGACCGAAAGGCTTCCCGGGGTTAGCAATTAGCAGTTTCCATCTGATACACTCCAGTGCGGTTTCGTCCTCAGCTCTGTGCTAATTAAACGTCACTTCGGTTTGTCCTTTAGTCAAAACCAGAAACAGGGAACCAAATTTATGGAGCAGCAACTGTTTTGAGCCCATCAGAAGAAGAGATCTGGTTGTTATTGCAGCTTTCTGTCCAAGTGCCTTCTTTTAATTTGGTGCTGCTGAAGAGGCACTCAGTCTGGGATGTCAGGTTGGATTTTTCAGAGCTGAGAGTGTTTCGATGTGACACTTCTCTGATGGGAGGAATTTAATCTCTTCCTTCTGTCTTCATTTCTTTCTTTTGCTCCTTTCTCCTCAGTTGCAGGAGGATTTTGGAGAGTGTGGGTCACATTTGTGGTTTTAAACTCGTCACACTTGTAGATCTGTGTTGATGGTTTCGACCAATCAAAAGTCTGCTGTCTTGAGTGCATAATTCAAAATTATGACTGTATTTATTCAGGTACCGTTGTGGTAATGTTATCTCTATTTAGAACCAACAAGAATGACTGCTGGACGTTTCTGTAAAACCCTGATACATACTAAAACAAGTTTTGTTTGTTTTTTTTAGTGTCAAAATCTGAAAAATAAAAGCAAAATATGTTAAGATGCAGATAACTGTCGGCCATGGTATAATACACTTATAATAGTAGAAGTGTAAATATTTTTTTATTATTTAAAAGTGTAGAAATATTTTAAAACCTAGTTTCTGAACAATTCACTGTTATTTTACAGCTTTTCACAGTTTAAAAATAATAATACAGATAATAGCTAGAGAGTATAATTTATATATTAATCTTAAAAACTAGACTAAAACTGTCCACATAAATAATATGTGTTTTTAAAAATGGTAATACATTTTTTTTTTACAATGTTCGACTGTAAAATTACACTATTTTGCTGTATTTAAATCAGATGTTTTTGGCAGATATTTGCTGTTATTAGAAAGAAAAATTCTGTATAATAAGGACTGAGAGGTGTTAAAAAATGACCAAGTATGTTTCAGATTTCCTTTGTTTTGTTAAATTGCAAATAATATCTAATAAATTCATGGGGAAAGTATTATTTTACATATTAACTGTAAAAGCAACAAAAAACCCCAATATGTATAGTTTTTATAAATGGTAATGTCTGACCAAAATAATCCACGGTTTAGCTGCATTTTAGTCTGCTGCTGTTCTGTTATTTTCATATTTTTTTCAATTTTTTTTAACATTACAATATTCTTTTTTTAAGCAAAATAATTAAAAAGACTATAGCATCAGTAAAAATGACAGAGATTGTTAAAGCAATGAGATAAAAACAGACCATAAACAAAGAGTATTAAAATAATGTGACCATAAAACAGAAGAATTGGGTGTTAAACACATTTATATATCACGCATTCATAACATCCTGTCAATAAAATAATGTTTTAAGAGCCTAAAGATGCAGTAACTCTGAACTCCAGCTCTCTTGTTAGTCAGTTCTCTGTAAACTGAGGTGACAGATGATCAATGGCTCTCCGTCCCTTTTCATTTCATCCCTCCCCCTCGTTGCTAATCGTCACATCCCTCCAGCTCTCCCCTTTCATCGCCGTCATCCCTCCTTCTCCACCTTCCTCCTGAAAAACCTCCTCCTCTTCCTCTCCCCTCGGTTTAAGCCAATTACCACCATGTCCTTGGCTGATGGAGGAGAAAGAAGAGGGGCTTTTCCTGCTTCTCTCTCCTCTTTCATTCCCTCCCTCTCATAGAGGAGGCGCGAGTCATATGATGACATCCAAAAGGGCTTCGGCAGATTCCCGTCCTCGTATCGCCTGAATCAGAGTCGATAATCAGGCCTTGATGAATCTCTGATGGCTCCTTGTTGAAGCCGACAATCAGACGACTAGAAAGGCTTTTGGAAATCGTTGACACCCTTCAGCAAGGTCAGGGTTCAGCATCGATCCCGAGAGAAAGGAGGCGAGAACAAGAAGGAACTTTAAAAAAACAGGTCGTTATTTTTTGAAAAGATGCTCTTTAATTACAAACCATCCAGGAAAACCACGCGCTAATACAGCCAGTGGCTTCTTTCACTTATTTATCTTTAGGCCTTAACTTTCAGCCAAGGAGAGACTTTTATTTTGTATTTTTTCATTCAGATTATTGAAGAGGGGAAAGTTTTACAGCATTTCAAGGGGTTTTGGCAGTTATATTCCTATTTTTAGGTATGAATCTGCAGATATTTGCTCCATCTCTTAGCAGAAATTGAATCCAATCCAGCAGATTCTTGTATTTAATTGTTGTGGTGTTTTCTTTTGCTGCCACAAATGCATTGTCCAGAACAACCAATACGAGTTTTTACAAAATTGTTCATGATTCATGTGAGTTTTATTTCTTTTTTTAAGCTTTGATTAGGTTGACAGTTGAAGCAGTCGCAGAAAATGAGTGCATTATATTTTTGACTGGACTTTCAGCCAAGGAGTGACTTTTATTTTGGATTTTTTTCATTCAGATGATTGAAGAGGTGAAAGTTTTGCAGCATTTCACACACAAAAAAGGCAGAAATTGAATTAAAGTCAGAAAAATGGGGGATTCTGCAGTTATTTTTATATTTTTAGGTGTGAATCTGCAGATGTTTGCTCTATCGCTAAGCAGAAATTGAATCCAATCCAGCAGATTCATGAATTTACTTGTTATGGTGCAATCTTTGCTGCCACAAATTTGAAATTATCCAGTATTTCACACACAATAGATGCAAAAATTGGTTTAAGGTCAGAAAGTAATTTTTTAGGTGTGAGTTCGCAGCTTTACCTGTGAACACGAATAGAATCCCATCTATCAGACTCATATAAGCCACAAATGCTTCATTCAGAACGACCAATATGAGTTTTTACAGCATCATGAATGATTCATGAGACTTTCATCTGTATATTTAAGGTTTGTTTAGTTGAGAAAATCAGTCCAGAACTGTCTCCTGTCCCTGTCACCAGTGTTGACCCGTCGCTCCACCCCAATCTCCTCCTGAAATTATTAGTATAAAAACTTTCACTGATTCTGTTTCTGCTTTAAATAAAAGCTGTAATTTGTACTACAACTGATTTTACTCTAAATATAAAATGGAGGTTTGAACCAATGGCCGACCCTGACTTAGAATTTCCTCTTTACGCTGGTCGAAGCTGCTGATTGGAATCACTGTAGAGGTGATGGTACACGACTTAAACTCTGATTTCTACCATCCACTTTCAGCAGATGAATCAGAAAGCAGCTTTCCAGTTCTGTGCACATATTTTATTAATGCATTTTATTAAGTACGATGGAGCTCTAATATCCAAGAGACCAAATATTTACCAAAAGACGTCTTTGAGAAGAAGGCGACTTTAGTTTGCAGATTTATTGAATCAAACATGGATCTTCTGTTTGGAAATGGAGAAGTCCTTATTGTAGCTGGCTGTTACTGTCTGTGGCTCTACTAAATGTTTATTTGCATCGTCTTCTTCATCAGGAATTAGAAAGCTAATGATTCTTTACATTCATTTCTTTAATAGTCTCACTGTGTGCTCACTTTGTCATCTCATCCACTAAACCTCCTTTTTCCATTTAATTTAGTCATTTTCTTCTTGGCTGCTCAGAAATCTCTCATTATTAAAGAATAGGCTGCTCGGTGTCTGCAACTCTTTCCTCTTTTATTCCCTTTTCTTCGCCACAGGGAGTTTTTTCCGGCCCTACCAGCTGCCAGTGATCCATCGGGTAAATAAAACTCTGTTTAGCTCCTCAGCAACACGCTAGTTAACCAGAGACAAAAGCACTTAGACGGGACGCATTAATTGGCTTTTTTTTTCTTTTTTCTGTCTTTGTTTTCATCATCAGTCTCCATTTGTCTTTCCTGCGTCCACCTTCAGCCTCCTCTCATCCGTCTCCTTTATTCCCTGTGATGGTGACTCAGCCGCCATCTGCTGCCCGGCAAATCCTCTCCTGACTTATTACCCTCGATCTGTTTATTAACAGGACGACACTGATACCTCTATCTGCTTTGCCTATCTCCTCCTCTTCCTCACCTTCCTCCTCCTCCTCCTCGGTGGGCTACTATCAGGTATTCTTCCTCCTGAATCCATCTCTAAGTGTTGCTTCCCCTCATTCTACCTCACATCTTGTTTTTTTTCCTCCTCTCCTCATTCTTCACCTTTTTTTTTTTCCTCCCGGGAAACAGATTGTAGGAATGAGGTCAGAGCATGTGTGTGTGCGTGTGCATGGGCGTGTGCGTGTGTGTGTGCGTGTGCGTGTGTGTGTGTGTGTGTGTGTGTGTGTGTGTGTGTGTGCATATGGATATGAATGTGATCCGACTGTTGATGTTTTGTTTATTCTGTAGGTGTTACTGATGTCATTATGATCCCTGCAGAAATGACACACACACCGGAAAACACCCCGGGGGCAGGTGTGTGTGTCTATTTATGTATATGTGTGTGTAGACCTCGCGTTGAACCAGACTACCGTCGTATTTCTTCTCTGCAGAGACTGAATCTTTCCGCTAGTTTCTGTTTTTCTGTTTGTACTCTCCACTTTTTCTCCCTCTGCTTTTAGCACCATTACTGGCTTCAGGAAGTCATTAGAGGAAAGTTTACACGATTTCAGCGGTTTGATCTGTTTGGGTTGTGTGTTTTCCAGGAGTCCAAATATATTTCATTGTTCGGAGTTGTATTTGTTGTAGGAGGAAATGAGTTTCAGCACAGCTTCACGCTAATGAGAGGGATGAGATGTTGGATTTATACTCGTGTGTTGAATCTGTACAGCGCATATGTTTTTGTAGGAATTTATACTTGTCCCACTTTTTTTTTCTATGCATTTCCCTTAACGGTGTCTGAAATGGAGCAGATTTTATTGGAGTTGATAAATGATGAACAGTTGCTTTTACAGAAATCTTTGCTACTGAGTGTGTATAGCTTAGTGAAGCTATGAAAACTTCATGAGCAATCACAGTTCATTACATGTTACATGTCTGTGCAAATCTACATTCAGTGTCTTAGCAGAAAAAGTCGACCAATCACAGTTGTTGCATGTAGTCGAAGTAAAAATCAGACTTTTGTCCTTCTTTCTGAGGCAACAAAACAACTTAAACCTGATATTTTTAAATCTTTGTTCTCACATGTAGAATATAAAACACTGCAGTTAATGAACATCAGAAATATAGAAAACCTGCTTCCAGTCACACAAAGCCAGAATCAGCCATAGCACCATGTACTGTATGCAGCTACATCATTTATGAAAAACTGTTTTTTTTCATACTTAAAAAGGTCATCAGGTTCCAAGAGAGATGTTTGTTGTGGAAATATAATATACATTTTGACAGAAGCACTGATGAGGCACCAGAATAATGTTTTCTAGAAGTCCTAGGAGTTATTTCTGTCATTGAGGGTCCAGATGTAAAACGTTAGATGGCTTCGGTTCAGACGGACTTAAACTTTTCTTGGCTGAGTCACCAGAACAAAAGATGTAGAAAAGAGAAGTGAAGCATGACTCTAATCCAGTTACAGTTGACTGTAATATTCTGTGAGACGGCACTTTGTGGAAACCTGATAAAAGATTCATCAGATTAAAGCAGTCCGGCTTCAGATATTTTCACTTTTGGATGAATTTGGCTGCTGTGGAGCCATGATTCGGCCCAAAACTGAGTGACTTTGTATTCTGACTTTGCTGCAGCTCCGACATGAGCTTCTGACTCTTTATAGTTTGTTTATAATTTGAACTGGGCAGACATGATTTCTGAGTTACCAATCAGAAATTTCATCCGGAATGCCGCCTGTAGTTGATTTTCTGACTCGGAAAGTCAGAATAACCTTATAAACTCAACCTCCAAATCCAAGATGGCTGCTCAGTTCATCAATAGTAGTGAAACTTGTGGTGATTTACTGTTTATTATGCTTTAGCTCTTATTAGCACTAGTGTCTTACTTATGCCGCATTAAATCAGATGGAAACAAAGTGCAGTCCAGCCTCCACTGGCAGGACATGCAGAACATAGCAATGTGTTATTAACGTATGGTGCTTTTAAATTGAAAAAGGAGAATTTCCTGGGTGTGTCTGTCTTGGTTTTCCAACTTAGAGCTTCAACAATAGAGCTTCAGGAACCGGGGACTGGTTCCAGGTGGAGCGAATGTTTACAGGAAGGAGCTCCTTATCGACTCGTTCAGCATTTCTGTTTTCATTACATGTACGGTCCAACAGTTGTGACGCAAATGTTAGCTCCAAAACAACAACAAATAGTCATTACTGAATGTTAGTCCAGTTTTATGACCATGAAGAGAACAATGGCCTGTTATGTTGCCTGTACGGCGTATTTTACGTAGTTGATGCCGATGTTTGAGGAGAAACCTGTTCCTCAATAAGGATATCGAGAAAGATGGTAGAAAAATGGTGGTTGTTGTCTTCTGAGTTTAATTAATCAGTGTGAAGACCAGCACAGCAGTTTTTCAGACCAGAGTAGGTACTTTTTCTCACTGAAAACAACTGAAATAGGTTCGATAGGGATAGTTCTTCTGGATCGAACACATACATAGATTGGCGCCATCTGAAAGTCCCTGCAGTGGCCTAGTGATCGCTGATGCTCATATTGTAGTCTTTTGCCATGCAAAACACACAGAAAAGTTGGTTACTCATAAATATAGCTGAAATAATTAAGATTCAAGACCAAAACATTAACCTACTGTACTGTGAAATTATCCAGGATTCTCATAAACTGCATGAACCCTTTAATTACAAAGACATGTTTAGTTTTCTATATGCTGATCGCAATTTACCCACATAAAAATCCAGATCAGATGCTTTCCATCCACATTGCACCATATAGTCTATCCCTGGCCTCCACCCAGTGCATGCTGGGATAGCGTCTAGCTCTCTTTAAATGAATGGGTAGCCAAAGAAGATGATGATTGAATCACGAAAGTAGAAAGTAGTAGGATCAACACTGGCAGTTGGAAGTCTATCTCAGCTTGAACGCTCTCAGATCTGAGAGTATTTTGAAAAGCTTTAAGAAACAAAGAATACGAAGGATGTTCTTCTGATTTGAAACCATGCATCAGAGCTCCAAGCCTCAGGCGAGTGGTCTCGTCCCGAAAAACCCTCGCTCATTATTTCTGTGTTGTCACTTAAATGCCGGCAGTGAGCTTCAGCCGTCCTCCAGCGTTACGCTCAGCTAAATGTACAGATTAGTCATTGCATCACATCCTGTCCCTGTTTGTTAGGCTCTCTTTCTTCTGGGACATCGGTGGTGATGGGAGCGCTTCATTTCTCCTCCTCAGAGGGAAAGATTCATCACAGCTCTGTAAACATGTTCGTCCAACACACCGTCTGAAGATCACAACTGTAAACCGTCACAGGGGATTTTAAACGCCGCAGTTAGACAGACGTGGTTTGATCTGGTTCTGTAGGGTGTGTGTGTGTGTGTGTGTGTGTGTGTGTGTGTGTGTGTGTGTGTGTGTGTGTGTGTGTGTGTGTGTGCGTGTGCGTGTGCGTGTGTGTGTGTGTGTGTGGAGCCTACAGCTACCTGTCGCTGTAAAGGTTAGCTCGGAACAGCCTTTGTTATGGATGCAGGATCCATAACCCTCAATCAGTGGATGGAAGAGGCTGGTGACAGAAAGCCACTCTGCTGATTAGGGGTGACACACACACACACACACACACACACACACACACACACACACACGCACGCACGCACGCACACACACACACACACACACACACACACACACACACACACACACACACACACACAGATTATTCCTGTTTTCTATCCAGACTCGTGTTCTCAGTGATCAGTGGGTAATTACACGACTTCTGCTGCTTCATCTATTAAACATGAGACTCTTTGATTGAGTCTAATATTGACCGCAGATATTTTGATAAAAAAACCACGACTAAAATGATTCATCGAAACAGTGCCAGACACTTTTTTTTTCCTGCCAGACAAGGAATCATTTGAGACGGATGAATCATTTCTGATTGTTACAGAGCGGTTTCTAACTGGCCTCAGTGTGTTTTTACAAATCCCTGCACACTGAACGCTGTTTAGATCAGATATTGTATACAGTATGATTTATTCTTTTTATTTTCTCTTTATTAATTTTTTTTGAATGACTCTTGTGTTGTATTTCTGCTGCTAAACTGCCTTTGGTTTAACAATGACAGTAAAGATCTATTTTAATCTATCTGATAATGAGCCCTACTGACAGGACGAACACACTCCACTAAACAGTTGGAAGTTAATAAAATTATTTTCAACAAGCAGGTAAAGACTGAAACACAGACAGAAAGACCAATATAATAAATGATTAACACAATAAACCTAAAGAACACTCCATTTCCAAACATAATAACCCATATTCCTCTCCTTGTATCCCTTCAAAGCACCAGTCCTCCCAGAGCTTTTTATCTCATATCAATGATCGCTTCGTCATCATTTGCATGAATTGCCTCCTTTGAACCGTCTCTTTTCTCCTATTGAATATGTGCACATCTGCTGCTCACGGAAAGAAGCCGAGCGTTTGCTCTCAGGTCATCTGCTGCCTGTATTATTCATCTCCCAACACATGAAATATGAATGAGATGACCTGGAACCACAGAAGAAGAAGGACACAACGGTGCATGTTGATTTGTAGGTGCACTTCCATGCCACACCAAGAGACTGTTGCTTTTAACCTTTTGTGGATCTGAAAACCACAGATGTTTTGTAGTTCTCAGTCTGGCGTTCACAACAGATGTCTGATATCTGTATCCGTTGTTAACAAACCAGAAAACCCAATGAAAACACTCAAGGAGGAGTCATGATTGTGCAATAACCCTTTGATGCGCAGTGTGGGTCAGGAGATGCCCATTTTCCATTGGATTTGGGTCAGTTTTGATCCATGTTGAGCATCAAAGGGTTAAAGAAGTACCTTTTTGGAAAGTGCTTTTGTAAAGTGAGATTTCAGGACTGATGTCACTCTTTTTCATCTGTAGGGTAGATGTGATTAGCTTCTGGTTAGCCTAGCTTAGCACAGTGACTGGAAACAGGGGGAAACAGTTAGCCTAGCACTGTCTGAAGGCAACAATATCTGCATTCCTGCACCTTTCCTGCTCATTATTTAATAACTCATATCTTATTCTAAAGGGAATAGAGATATGTCAAATATCTGGGGGATAAAATCACTGCAGGACTGTTTCTGCTGAGATATAACATGCTAATAGGAGGTGCAATCAAAAAGTTGTAAATATTAAAAGTGCACCTGATTTAAATTAGACTCGTTAAAGTGCAGCGATGCACTGCTCCCAGTGCTCCTGCAACAATCCCTAAACGTCCTTTTCTGTAAAGTACAGTCTGCAATGGGTGGAGATTCTCCTCATCTGTGTCTAAAGGGCAACTCTTCAACGTAAAGAAGAGGAGGCAGTTCTGTTAACGAGTACAGATTGTGTTGTTGTGGCTAAAAACCCCCCTGTGTGTTCTTCATGTGAACAACACATGTGACATTATTTCTCTCATCACCTCAGGATGTTACGGTGGAACTTAACAGTCTCACGCTGGAGGGCTGATTCCTAAATGTTGGATGTGCCTTCACCAGTTTTGGAAGCAGCATGAAAGCTGTTCTTTCTCCTCTTGGTGCACGTTAGCGTCGCCTCATCCTGGCTCCAGTTTGATGTCCATGGAGGAATCACAAATGTGCACCTCCAGGTGGTTTGTAGTGGTGTCATGTGTCAGCTGCTCCTCTCACATGTTGCATGAATGTGGCCTTGAACTACTTTGTGGCACCATGGACAGTCGTGAAACTTTTTGACACCAGCTTGTAGAGAGCAGAAGTCTGTCTTGGTGTTGAAATCCTAAAAGCAACAGGCTGTAGCTTCATTTTCCACATGGATAAAGACTGATGTCAGTCTGTTCTTCTAAATCTTCTCTCCAAGTAAATTAAGAACCATTTTTCTCTAAATGTTTGACCAGTCCTTGAAGAGATTTTGCTTCATATCACAGCTAACCTCCTGGAACAGCTTCGGCAGCTCGTTTTCTCGTGTTTTTCATTCCTGTGTTGTTGGCAACGATCAGCTTCAGGTTTCAGCGACAAACTGGAACACAATTCAGGTTCTCAATGAGTTTCACAGTACAACACAGGATTATGAGACAGGATTTGGAAAGTCATTACAGAAATAATCATTTAGTGCTCTCAACCTGGCAAATGAGCCAAAACAAGACAACTGAATTAGAGCAACTTATTGAACCAAGAATGCACATTTTCACATATTTGCACATCAGTTTTTTTAAGGCTGTCTCCTGCTGCTCAGCCAGCATACACTGACCAACATTAAAACCACCGACAGGTAGAAGAATGAACTAGGTTCAGGACTCGACATGCAGAGAAGAAGGAGGATTTAACCAATAGTTTCTGTTTTGTATTTGTGAAAATGTTAAAAAAAAAGAGAGAGAGACTATACATTTTTGTTTTGATTTTTTTTTGCATTGGGACCACATTAAATCAGATCAAAAAGCCAGTGAGTTAAGGAAGGTCAAATGTGGAATAGATGGTCATAAAAAGGTTAAAGACTCTATAAAACATCATTTTTGATATAGAAAAACCATTGTTTTTTTGTGTTAGAACGTAAAAACATGGAGATTTTAGTGCATTTTTTTTGCCATCTAGACTACTGTAGGCCAGGTCCAGATCAAAAACCTCTATGCTTAGATGGGTTAAAGCTGGAATAGATCACAGTTTTTACTGATACAAGCCCTGATCCATGAAGGCCCCATCCAGGAACCCAATGGTCCCATCCAGGAACCCAATGGTCCCATCCAGGAACCCAATGGTCCCATCCAGGAACCCAGTGGTCCCATCCAGAAACCCAGTGGTCCCATCCAGGAACCCAGTGGTCCCATCCAGGAACCCAGTGGTCCCATCCAGGAACCCAGTGGTCCCAGTGTCAGACACAGCAGGACTCCCATAGAGGTCCATGTTAGTGTAACGGTGATCAGAGCTGTTTTGGCCTCAGGTGGTTTTAATGATGTGGCTGATCGATGTTTGTGTATATTAACAATAAGGTCATTTTATTTTTATCTCCGCAGCTCAAAATAACTGCTTTCAGATTCCTGCTGAGCTCTCAGCTGCTGTAGTAAACGCTCTCTACTTTCTATCTCCGCTGAGATGTGTCGTTCACACACCGCCGTCATTCTGCTAATTAACCGCACTCTTCCACACTTCCACCTTTGATGTCGGACGTGTTCGGCGTCTCGTAGGAACCCGCCCACTCCCAGGCATCCCTCCCTCTGATGAGGCTGGTGGAGGTGTAGCCGTCGGGCCCCCGGGTGGCGCCTCATTAACCCACATTTCTCTGGCTGATGGGATCCAGGGGGTGGGAATGTTTCTGAGAGGGAAAAATGGAAATGCTGAGCGCTGCCTTTTGAAGAAATGCTTCAACATCGGGGTGGCAGAGGCTGGAAGCTGTTATTTTTTATTTTTTACAGCCTTTTCCTTTTCATTTACATCCCATAATTTCCCATATTTCACAGTCATTGTCAGGCTAATGCATCTGTAATCTTGTGTTCATTCATGGCTGGAGGCCAGAGGTGAAGTGTGGGAAAGAATCATTTCTAACCTCATGAATTCTAACTCATAATATGTAGGAAGCAGTAACTAACAAGCACCACTTATTTATGCAAATTTAAGCAATTAACAAGTTGTATAGGCATTCATATTAAACAAGAGCTGCTTTAAAATCATAGAAGTGCTTTATTATTTTAAATTAGGTTCCATTTTATAACCCATTTCTTTTCAGTGTAGATTGGCTGTTTCTGCATGTATTACAGTCAGATTTAGCTTTGTGCTCCTTTACCTTTGCTAAAAGGATGGAAATTAATGCAGTAGACGTGAAGATATTGTCTTTTTTATTCCTTATCTCAGATTTGGATGTGTTCTGTCAGCTGCAGGTGATGCCCTCAGACCTTCATAATGCTCCTTTTGTGGACCACAAACACATGATTGTTGTATTCTGCTACTTTCTAGTTACTTTGGAGGATCCTGTTCCATACAAGTACAGTAAACTAGCATCTATTTATTTTGTGCATGAACAGATTTCGGGCTGCAGAGGAATCTGTGCAGATTTTAATAGTATATTTACGACTACATTTTGAACTGAACTTGGATGTGTGGAGGAAAAAGAGAGTTTTTTCTTTCAGCTTGTTTTCCCCTCAGTCCCGTCTGACATTCATTGGGGGACGATCAATTGTGGTTTTGTGTTGTTGTTCCTCCTGTAGTGGTGGAGATGTTTGAGAAGGCAGCAGAAGTTTTCTCAGAGATGCAGTTTTCCTTTGTGATGAGAATTATTTGCTGCTGTTGATGAAAACTGTCAACATTTAAAGCGCACACCAGGTTTCACACACTTAGCTTAATCCTTTCTAAGTTTTCTTTGATCCTTCGGGGTTGGCCGTATATACATCCCATCATCCAGGTGCTCTTCTCCTCTTGTCCTGTCATTCTCAGCCTTCTTTCCCTGCTTCTCTGATTTCCTCCTCATCACCTTAATTTGCATCCTACCTGTCCATTTAGTAAACTAATCCGTCCAGCAGCAGGAGCTGATCCTGCAGGGCTCTAACCTCTCCTCCGTCCGTCCGTCCGTCCTCCTGACAGGAGATGGAGAGACACTTCACTTCGTACGGAGTTTCTTATTACCTGCCTCTCCTCACAGCCATGAACTCTGTCAGTCTCAGGTGTTGAGAGAGTCTGGATGAGTTGCTGTCCTCAGAGCTGGATTAATCACATTATTCATTCATTTTTGATTCATCAGTTAATCTCTTAAATTACAAGATATCAAAACAACCTGAAAAGCTCTCAGATTATCAAGTAGCAAGTTTTTTCCCGATAAAAGACTTTAACAGCTAACTTTCAACGGTCACATTACACTTGAACTGATTAATTTATTAACACAGATTATATAAATTACTCCGTTTTTAGCTAAAACAGCACCATTTTTACTGCTAAATACTCGCCTGCAAGCACCTCAGTGAGGTTTTTCCAATCACGTCTCTTCATGGAATTTAATTTTTCTTTCCCAGAAGTATTTGCACTCATTACAAATCCTGTTAGTAAGCATTAATCTATAACTGCGCTGGCGGTCAGGACTTTCTTATGTAAGACACTGCGGATAAGCATCACGATCGATAGAGTCCATGATGGCGCTGGGAGGATCGGGGCTTTATAGGGACTGACTTTCACAGGGATACAGAACCAGATGACTGACAGAGAGAACTGAGCTTTCACCCTGCAGGTACTGATGCACAGCTGAAGGAGATAATGACAAATACTGCTGTGTTAATCTGCATCATAAGGCAGGCTTTCTGTCATGAGGCTTTTCGAGATTTTTTTTTTTTTTTTTTTAAGATTTTGATGCAGTGAGTAGCTTTAGCTCACACCTCATGTGTAGGAAGGAACACTTTTATATTGTGTGGTTTTTAACCAGTAACTAGCCCTTTCCCTTTGTATTGTGTAATTTTTAGCCAGTAATTAGCCCTAACCCTTTATATTGTGTAATTTTTAGCCAGTAATTAACCCTAACCCTTTCCGTTCTCCTTCTGCTACAGTTCTTTGAAGATTGCTTTAAAACTGTAGTTAAAGTGTTGAAGTGCTTGTCTGATCCCTCTCTCTGATCTGTTCTTATATATAACATCATTAATTATAAATAATGAAGAACCAGTGTGTCAGCAGTACATTACTACTGTAGATGTTTTGGACTACTTTATGTATAGTTTTACACACAGAAACCCAAATCTGAGGGCTTCTCGGGTGACAGTTGCAGTGGAAAGAGATATTTTTTGAGATAATTTTTTTCTTCTAATATGTGGTTTTTTGGGTTTTTTTGGTGGATGTAGGATGCAGGTGTTAACCTCTCATTGGCTGCTCATTTCAGGAAGCTTTATCCTCTTCCTCTGCAGTCTGTCATTTCCAAAATCCTCTTTACTACTGGAAACAACAACAGCAGCCTTGAACCTGCTACACTGGACATTTAAGTTTTGAAGATGATTTAAATCTCGCAGCAAACAGTTCTGCAAGTTCTATAACCACTTTAATGTTAGCAACTCATGAACATCTGGAATATGACCGTTTGTAAATTGTCAAAAGCAAGGAAAGATTGGAAACCACTGGCATGTGCTGTATTTTAAAAGTTAGTGTGTAAATTCTTCATATTAACAGGAACTAAAGCTGTCAGATAAATGTGGCAGAATAGAAGTACAATTTTTCCCTCTAAAATGTAGTGGAGTGGAAGTATATAGCAGTATAAAATGGAAATGCCGAAATAAAGAACCTAAAATTAGTATCTAAGCACAGAACTTGAGTAAATATACACTACTGTTCAGACAGATCACTTTGAAATGTCCTTATTTTTGAAAGAAAAGCATTTTTTTCAGTGAAGACAACATTAAATGAATGATAAATCCAGTCTAGACATTGTTAATGTGGTAAATGACTATTCTAGCTGGAAACGGCTGATTTTTAATGGAATATCTCCATAGGGGTACAGAGGAACATTTCCAGTAACCATCACTCCTGTGTTCTAATGCTACATTGTGTTAGCTGATGGTGTTGAAAGGCTCATTGATGATTAGAAAACCCTTGTGCAGTTATGTTAGCACATGAATCAAAGTGTGAGTTTTCATGGAAAACAGGAAGCATTTGACCAGAAGTGTACTGAGTTGCTTCCCTCCACAGCATTTAGTAATCCTGATGTCTGAGCTCTTCCACCGCCTGTCGCCTCACATTTACAATCTCTGCTCCCACTGTACGTCTTTGTTGTTACTGTGGCTTGAGGGCCTCATAAAGGAGAAACCGGTCGGCAGTATTTCAGGTGTCTGCTGGTGGCCGCTGTGCACAGTGAAATATCACAGCAGATCGTGGTTCAGTCCAGGCTGCGTGGCGACACACGGCGTGTTGAAGGCAGCCTGCCAGTTTCTGCATCATCACAGCATGTCTGTGTGTTCAAGCTCATGAACACATCCGAGCATTTGCAGTCCTACCGTAGGACGCTGCTGTGGCTTCACTTAGGAGGGTATTTCAAAAGCCTCACAGGAAAACATCATATAATAAAGATTGTTTTTACATGATTTTTAAACATAGTCTCCTTTAGCTTCACTTCACTTGGTCCACCGATGTTCAAGCTTCAGGTCCAGGTCGCATCTTCGGGACCTTCTCATCAGTCTAAAAATGGAAGACACGTTAGTTTTATTTATTTATTTGTTTGTTTGGTAGGGACAGTGCACATTAATGAGCGCCCATTTATTCAGTAATGGGCGTAAATATGCCGGATTGTAGCACAATGCTAATTTACATCCGCAGTCTCTAAGAAAAAAAAGACATAACAATGATACATAAGACAATAAGTCACAATAAAAGCACATTGCAAAAAGTACACAAAGAAACCATAACAGTGAAACATTCAATAAAACATAGGACAATAGGTTGCAATAAAAAGACAGTAGGTCACAATAAAAGGTCAGTACGCCATAATAAAAGGACATTGCAAAGTGTACACAAGGAAGCTATAGGCCAGTGGTCACAAGCTTGGTTGACTTTCAGCCACTGTTTAAGGTGAGATTTGAAGGTTGCTAACGTGGGACACTCCCTTATGGAGAGTGGAAGACTGTTCCAGATCTTACTGGCCTTCACAGAAAGAGCATTTTGTCCAAAGGCTAGAGGAGGCCCTGGTCCTGAGACCGCTGTGAGCCCTTCTAGCTGAACCACCTCTTAGTGGTGATTTCACTTTATGAACCAGATAGAAGTCAGAGGGTGCAGGTTGGGTTCATGAAGCAACATTTCACAGCCAGCTTGAAGTTTTCCTTTGCTTTTTCTTTGAATGCTTCGAACATTTTCAGTTCCTTATAGTCTACAGTTACACCCTAAAATGGGATATTTACGGTTGAAGGCCGACCATCATACAAGACATTAAAATAAACTTAAAGCGCCACTTTTTAATATTTTTATATTGCTTTATTGGCAGATTTTAGTTTTCCATCTGACTTGCACTCTCAGCACCCATCTGATCTGAATCTGTGCACCTGATGTAAAACACACTGTAGTAAAGGACAACAACAAACACAAAGGTAATGTTGTCCTCTTAACAGTACTGAGCTACTTCAAAGTTCTCAACCTGAGGATTAAATGGTGTTTAGATAATGGATGGATGGATGGATGGATGGATGGATGGATGGATGGATGGATGGATGGATGGATGGATGGATGGATGGATGGATGTGTCCTGTTTTGCAATGTTTTTCCCACTTCCAATTTGTATGTAAAGAAGAAGAAAGCAAAGTAATGGAATTTTCAGAAAATGTGTTTGTGTGAAGGTGTGTGAGGCTGAGAAATTATCAGACAGACTCAGACACACACACACACACACACACACACACACACACACACACCCCACACACACACGCACACACACGCACACAGCTGGACCAGACAGTCTGCATGTCTGGAGGTGTCAAAGACGGTGGAGCACGTTATTATCACCTCTTCTATGGCTGCATAGGATCTGAAAGACATCCAGTCAACATCACAGACACACACACACACACACATACGCACACACACACACGCACACACACCCTGGGATCAGTACTAGGACAGCTGCTCAGAAACACTTGTGTGTAGTTATGGAGGTTCAGGAGCAGCATGAGGAGGAGATAAATGAAACGGAACGGTTCAGTGATTTGAAAACGCTCACCGGATAAAAATAAAAGGAAGGAATAAATAAATAAATGGGTCACTTCAGTCACTCCCTCCCTGTGAAGCCGATCAGTTTCAGCTTCTTCTGAGCTGAAGAGGCTGAGAGACGGAGCGTCTCCCAGCGTGCACAAGACAAAAATACCGAAGCTGATTCTGACATAAAAAAGAAAAACTGTGAATGAAGTGTGACTTTAGCGGGGAGGGGCAGGAGCCTGCATGGGAATAAAAACAGAGGAGAGCTTGCCGATCATCCGGGACTCCTGGGATGGAGGAGATCATCTCTCAGTGACAGCCGCTTGTCAAAGCTCTGGATGATGCAGCTACAGCAGTGTGCATCCCAGCATCCCACCGGGGGGGAGGGTTAGAGGGTTAGAGGCTCTGTTCACGTCAGAGATCACCTGATCCCAGCTCTGGAGGAGAACATTTGGATGCTTTTCCCATCGTGAGGCTGAGGATGCTGAGGTTCAGCAGAGTTTAGAGCTTTGGTTTTAAGACGAGGTGGGATGAGCTTTATTTCTGTTTTCATTCCTGCGGCCCGGGATGTGCACAGTTTAGACTCTTTTGTTTCAGGAAAGATGTCCTTGATTTTATCATGTGTGCCGTGTATTTATATGTATTTAGTTATGTGTAGTTATGTGTAGTTATGTGTATTTATGTGTAGTTATGTGTAGTTATGTGTATTTATGTTGTTACTTTTATAGTTTGCTTTAGTGTGGAGGAAAATGTCTGCATTTTGAAATCAGTTTCACTGAGTTGAGATCAATAAATCCTTAATGTTTGCTTATTTATTCTGTAAAATATGGAATTTATTATAACTCTATGACAACACATTTGAAGCTGGTCTTTTTTGTAATATTATTCAGTTAATTCTGATTTTTTTTTTAAATTTTTGCACTTTTTGAAACAGCAGTATATTAATTGTTCTTTTTTAATTTAATTTATTTAATTATATTTTTATTTAAAGGGACAAGGTGCAATGCTTACATTGCACATAATATTTTTTTGTAGATTTTTTAATCTATATTTTTATTCTTACTGTTTTTATTCATTTGTGTTTTTATCAGAAAGAGCAATACTTTTACTTTGTTATTTATTTTATTTTATTGCCCGAGATTTCTTTATTTTATTGGTTATTATTTATTTTCCACACAAATATTTAATTCAGCTAATGTATTGAATTATTAAGCTTCGTTTTTTGCCTAATTTTTAACAAGTACGCATTTTAAATTAAATTGTTTATTTAATTAAAAATAAGTGTTTAATTTGGTTGTTTATTCTTGTTGAGGTGCATCATACTGAAAAACACTGATCAGATTTAATGGAACTATAAAATGAGGTGAAATCTGACATTAGACACTTCTACTGGGGCTGTTAGATAATTACTCATACAGTATTTCAGCTGCTGGTGTGTCGTAGTCAACCGCTATCTGTCCTGACAGAGAAACACTAATTATGTAATCCACTCAACATCTAATTCAATCTGAGAAAGGAGGACACGGTTTGTTTTACAGTGTCAGGATACATCTGCTCTCTGGTTAAAATCAGATGATCGCCTCCGCTCTCATGGTCTGTTCTTATATTTAGAAACTGCAGCTCATTGATTGATGCTCGTTTTTCTTCTTCTTTCTCTGTTTGTAGCTCCGGGCCACGTCTGTCTGCTGGAAGCTCCAGACGGATCTCTGAAGCTGGGATCTGAGCCAATGACCTGCAGGAGGAGAGAGGCAGCGTAGAGGCTGGATTAAAATGGGGTAAGTTTAGAAGATCAGGCGCCGCCAGCAGCTGCAGGAACTGCTGGATTTACATCTGAACCTGATCCCTGCAACACGATGCTCACGGTTAGGTAACCTCTGGTCAGACAGGTATCAGAATACTGACTCATAAAACACAGGGAAGTGCTGCAGAAACACTCAGTAACAGACTGGAGATACAGTCATAGCCTGATGGTGCAGTTAGGCAGTATTTCTAATACAGATATGACTTTTAAAAGGTTTTCATAGCATAAGTTAGTGAATTACTGAAGATATTAGACAGTGAATGCAGTAAGTGAGGCAGAGAAAAAGGAAAACCTTCACTGATTCCAGATATTCTTCACTTTTGGTCCCTTAAAATAAAAGCAAGGATCAATAGATTGTGTATTAAATAGCGTTGGGAAAAAGATTCAGATCCTCTACAGTTAAAATACCAAATCAGCTCTGTGAAAGCACTCTATTACCAGTGGAAAGTCCTGGGAAAATAAATATTAGCAACCAAATGTAGCTAAACTATTAAAGTAAAAGTGCTAGTTTAGCCCATGTGATTGATATATTATTATATATTATGTTATATATGTGTTAATTATATTCTTCTATATGACATGATCATCAGTGATCAGCATCAGGCTCCTGGAGGTACTGAAGGTTTCAGGTTCTTTTTATGTCTAGCACTGAGGGAAAAAAGAAATTGCTGTTCTATAAATCTGTCTTCAAGTTTTGTTTTTCTTCTAATCTTTACATTTTTGATGACATATTCAACCATTAAATAAAATAAAACCATGTGAGCCGGTTAAGAGGCAAAACTGACTCTTAGTGGAGCTTTTTACCTGAAATGTTCCCTCAGCTACACACTGGAACCTGAAAATGTTGATTTAATCTCTAACTGTGCTTTTTAGTTTTGTTATATCATTCATTGTATGTTGTGGAACATTTTTCATCTTAAGAGAAACTAAAGCAGTCAGATAAATGTAGTAGAAAGCTCAGTATTTCTCTCTACATGACGTGGAGTGGAATAATAAAGTAGAATAAAATGGAACAACTACAAGTACCCCAGTATTGAGTTATTTCTACCACTAGTAATAAAGTGACTCAAATTTAAGTGGCTTCTGTGGTAAAGGAGCTGTGAAGATGCAGAAATGAGTTCACTGTCTTTAAATATGGAAAACATCTGAACCTGCTTCAGTAAACTTCAACTTGAAACGTCTTGAAATCAGAATGTGAAATAATCTCACCTCCTGGGTAAATCTATATCTAAATAAAATACATAGACATGAAGACTTTTCCCCCATCAGGACCAACCTTCACTCTTCTGCTTTCAAACTCGTCACCAGATTTTGAATCTTCTCTGCAGAGATTTGTTCCCATTCAGTCACAGAAGCAATAAAACCAAACTCTGATGCATGATCAGGTCTTTAATGCAGTTTTATTTCTGGATTTTATCTAAGAAAGTCGAGTTCTTCCACCTCAGATGGATGAACCGTTTCTTTATGGACGTTTTGTTGACAGGAAAGTGGATTCCCCAAACTGTTCTTATCATTGTGTGCTGTAGCATCAGTATTTCCCTTTTTAGAACTAGAAAGCCTAATTAAATGAATCATATCAAAGGACACAGAATGGAGGTGTCCACACACTTTCGGCCGTGTAATTTAGAATTTACACACTCAGAAATACACAGACTGACTGGTACAGAGGAGGTTTTTGGTCCCTGCTGTCAGTAATGCAGCCACTCCGGCCGTGAATCCAATCACAGGCGATTTATTTCCTCGTCTCCATGCCGTCCTCTTTACGCTCTGCCATCATATCGGCAGAAATCAGCCCCGTGCATGCTGGGACGTGGTGGCTGATTTACCGTCCTGCTGGTAGGGATGAGTTATTCCTCAGAGGAAGAGCAGACCTCCAGAGAGCATTTATTCTGGCAGTAATTCAACCAGAGAGAGGCTGAGCAGCATTCACACACAAGCACTAATTAGAGCCAAAACTCCACATATCAGCGCTTCCTCTCCCATCTGAATTCTACACTTGCAAAAATCTATGTAATGTGTCGAAAAACATCACCTGTATGAAACCAGGACACCGTAAGATGCTATATCCAATGAGATCATTTAAATCTGCCAACTATCAACTAAATATTCAACAAATAGAAAGGCACTTTCACAGTGATATAAAACTACAGATATAATGAGGATGACAAAGCTTTAATAGCCATGAAAAACTAACATTTGGAACCGACAAACTGAACATTTGCTATAAAATCAGTAGTAGTAAAGCACGAAACTTCATGGAAATGTCTCTGTTTATGTTTTCTATCTGTTTGATTAAAAGAAAACTGTTCAGGATTTAATTTTTAGTGTTAATAGTAGCCATGCTGTAGGCGGGACACATTTATTTTATTGGGAATTAGTTTTAAACTAATATTGATGCTGATATTTGGAAAAATGTTCGATAACTGATATTAGTTTAACCCCTGAAGCCCAATATCAGCATCTGTGGGATAGAAAGGCGCAAAGTAAGACAATGGAGGGGAAATGTTGGTTTTTGTACTAAATGTTTGTTGTTTAGTGCTGAAAGGCTGATGGATGTGGTGACTGCAGATGGAGAAGCTTCATTAGAGCCACAATCAGCATTTAAATGTATTTTATTACCAGGAATTGGTCTGAAAAAAGATAATTACACCAATAATTGATTAAAACGCTGAATATTGGATCGATTGAATTAGTCGACCACAAAGAATGGAAATAAATCACTATATCCTGCATCCAACCACTGATCTAAACCAACAAGTCTATTCTGTTTCCTCTGCTGGTTTTTACTAACAACTCACAAATTTATGTTTTATTTAAATCCAGAGGTTTTCTGAACTAGCTGGATTCTGAGTTCAAACAGAAGTACAAAGAGTTTTTTTCAGTTCCACATTAATCTACATATGGTGCTTTAAGTATTTAGTATGTTGGATTAAAATAAACTACAACGAGTTTTAAGTAGCATTTGGGCTCTAATAGAACTCACTAGAGTGGAGAAATAAGCTGTGTTTAGCTTTGAATACACACAGACTACCTCCATTTATTGTTTTTATCTGCTTTTTTTTTTACCATGAAAAATATATAAAATATCAGTGGGCTTTTCCATGAAGAAGTAGAAGAGATAAAAAAAAATCCTGTTTTACTGTTAAACGGATTCATGTTAGATCAACAGACTCGTGTCTTCGGGTTTTTTGAGCACCATTCATTTAATAAGCCGCCAACAAATGAAGTTTGAGTGAAACCTCCTCCTGATGAGCTCTGATGTGTTTACCTCCACCCACGTCAGGAATCAGTTCATCCATTAGAGCTGCAGGACGGCCGCTGGAACATTTGGCTTTTATTATTCACATAATGCAGCAGGGATGAGCCCTCTGAGTCCCTGTTTCATAATCAGAGTCATAATCACTGCAGAACCCTCCACAGAATGTGAGACACGGAGCCGACATGCTATATCTTATATAGGCTATATTATATATATATATATATTATATGGAGAGAGAGAGAGAGAGAGCTGCAGTACTTCTACTAATCAGACAGTAGCTGCAGATCACTTATCTTCATTACTGTCCCTTCAGCTGACTGCTTTCTCTTAACGTCACACTCATTTCCTCCTCCCCATCTCATCTTTGTCTCTCTTTTTTTATTCTTTCCTCTGCCGTCTCTCTCTGTATCTGTCTCTCCATCGCATGTTTTAATAGCCTGACAAGCAGGGCAGTAATCCCTCCATTATTATTCTCACCGCAGAGAAAGGAAAAGAAAAAGCCTGAGGGTGTAGACAGGACAGCGTTTATACAGAAATGAATGTGATAATTCTGGTAGAGATAGCATCTCTGGTCCAGACCTGTGGTTATCCAATATTCCAATATGTCTGTGGACTTTATGGTTGTCCTCTTGGCTGAAGAACTGAGCTGCTTCATAAAGCAGGAATTTAAAGAGGCTCTTCTCAGGAATTAAAATTAGTATCACAAGTATGTTTTTTTTTCCAGTAAAATTGCATTTAAAATAATCAAATTGATGAAACTTTGTGCTAATAAATCAATCAACCAGAGTTTATTATTATACAGCGCTGTTTATACAGATGAAATGTGAAAGGAATAAAAATGTAATAAAACTGCAATAAAACAACAGAAACTACATGTTATAAATGAAGGACTCAACAACACAAAGATGTAGATCCTAAATAAATAAAACATGCAATAAGGAATCACCAAAAGAAGTCAAATAAATTAGTAACAGATAAAATAAATTTAAAAAATTGAAATTGAATGAAATCTAGATAAGTAAAGGACAAAATAGAAGCCAGAATCATAAAAACAGAATAAGAAAATAATTATAAAATAAAATGAACTGCAGGATGAATCCCCCACCACCCCAACATCATAAATTATATTCTAAATATATTAAATTAGAAGTAACTGAGAAAATCCTAAATAAATACTGCATGCACTGAGAAAAAATAGATAAATGCAAATAAAAATTAAGCCACTTATAATAAATACAATTAAATGGAATAAAATAATAGATAAAGACAGATAAGTAAAGGACAAAATAGTCAAATTTAATTTAAAAAAAACTGAATAAAAAAATAAAATTAAAAATCTAATAAATACACTGAATGAATTAAATATGTAAATAAATGAATAAATAGAGCAATGAATAAATAACATTAGCTCTAGAATCCATTAACCCTCGTGTCGTCCTGCAGGTCAAAATTGACCCGTTTTAAAGTTTGAAAATGTGGAAAAAAATATATATTTTCACAGTGAAACTTCTGATGTCCACATTTTCAACATTTTTGGGAAAATCTGAGAACAATTTTTGGTGGAAAAAAAGAAATGTTAGAAATGTTTCTTAAGAACATTCACAAAAAAAATCTACCAAAATCCAGAGAATTTCACTGGATTTTGGTAGATTTTTATGTGAATGTTCTTAAAGAAAATATTAGAAGCTTTACTGATATATATATAATCACTTTAGATATTTTTAGGAGTTTTTTTGAAAGACTTTTACATATTTTTAAAAAAAAAATATTTACAAGAATTTTCTTGCCAAATTTGGGGGATTTTTTTTTGTATAAAACTTTTAAGGGAAACTTTTAAAGAATTATTGGAATTTCCTTCCTGAAGGTTTTGCAAATTTTCAGAAATTTGGGGAATTTTTTTGCTGAATTTTTGGATTTTTTCAGACAAGGAAACAATATTTTTTGGTGCCTGTAAATGAGGACAGGAGGAGGGTTAATTTCTACACTTCCTAAATCACATCTCTTCCCCCGTTTCTGTTTTCAGGCTGCAGATCTTGGTTCCAGCCGACTGCCAGTCCGCCGGCCGCCCTCTCTGCCCGCCGCCATGCCAGACGTGAAGCCCCCCCCACCATGTGACTACCCCTCCACCTCCACCGCTGCAGCCCCCGCCGGCTCCTCTCACCTGGACCTGGTCATCCACATGGAGCCCTGCATCGCCAACCTGTCCCCCGACCCCCTGTCCTCCTTCCCCCGACACCGACCCGGCCTCCCCCCCTACCCGGGACCCTCCTTCCCCCTCCTGGCCCGCTGTAGCAGCAGCACCCTGCTCTCTAACCTGGGCCTCAGGTGCTGCTCCGGCCGGCAGGGCCCTCTGGGGCTGGACCCGGGTCAGGGGCCGGTCCCTGGATCCCACAGCGGGAGCAGCGGCAGGAGGCCTTACAGGAGCATGGAGAACCTGAACTGGAGCGCTGTGGTGGATCCTGGCCTGTGCATGCTCAGCGCTGCCCCCTACAGGAGCGTGGACAGTGAGTTTATTCTACGCTACGCCTCCTCCAGCCACTGGTACGACGGGCCTCCGGACGGAACTCTGGTTGGGCCTCACTCTCCGGAGAGTCTGGCCTTTTACCCTCGACTGCCCAGGAAGGACCTGCCGCTCTTCCCTCAGCTGCTGCTTCCTGGTGGCGTCGACGAATGGGATGCAAGGAAGGGCCTGAGGGAGAAGCTCCGCCTCCAGAGCGCCAGGTCAGCCGTGGAGCCTCTGAAGCCCCTCCCACTGCGGCCTCAGGTGACTCCAGAGAGCATGCATAACGGGAATAATGGGGCCAGACCGCCGTGCACGATGCGCATCACCAGCCCGGAGGAGATCAAGCAGGAGGTCTTGAGGCGCTTGCAGCTCCGGAGGCAGAATAGTAGCCCCAACCTGGCTCTCCACAGCTCCCCGTGCATCCCGACAGCAGCAAGAACATCCTTCACGACTGACAGCATCGCAGGGAACAAGAAGGAACCAGACTCTGCATCAGAGAATCGTAGGCCTCCTGTGGGACGTTTACACATCCCGACGTTTGAGGAGTTCAAGAAGATGAGACAGAGGGAAGGGAGTCTGGAGACCACAACAGGAAAACCTGACGGATCACACAACGGGACCGGGTTGACCTCTCAGCTGGGTTCTAGTGGAGAGCAGAGAGGAGATCCTGAGGAGGTGGAGGGAGGAGAAAGGACCGGCAGCAGTGATGAAGGGCTCCAGACCTCCTCAGAGATACTGGCCTCCAACACCGTGAGCACCACCAGCGCTGCTTCTCCCTCCTCCACCTCGGTTTCCTCCGCCTACTCCCCCATCCGGACCGGACCATCTCCACGCTCACCGCTGCAGCCGCAGGCCAGCTCGGCCCAGGACAAAGCCTCCGTTGTAGGAGGAGACGACGGAGGCGCCAGGCGTCGGAGGAGCAGTCTGGAACCGGCCGGGTCGGTTCCCTTCCCGCCCGGCAGGGAGAACTGGGAACGTCCCTCCAGCTGCTGCCCGGCGCTGCTCCTGGAGGGAACCGACCTGTCCAGCTACGGAGCCAAGATCTACAAGATGAAGGACGGGCTCATCGGCTCGGCGCTGGACCTCATCAAGAAGAGGTGAGTCTGGGAGGCAGGAGGAGGAGGAGAGAGTTAATTACTGTCAGAGGGGTTTAGATTATCAGCATTTTAACCCTCTGAACCCCAGGCTGGGCGTTTATTAGTCACTGTGGCGTCATTAGTCACTACAATATAAACACCTGCAGCTCTGTGGAAACAGGACAACCAGGGCTAGAGGGAGAACATGCAAGCTCCATGCAGAAAGATCCCGGGAAGGCCGGGACGCGAACCAGGGATCTTCTCGCTGCAAGGCAAAAGTACTAACCACTACGCCACTGTGCAGCCCCATTAAATCGACATGTTCAACGTTTTCTAAGACCCCCAAATGTTACCGAAAAAATGTGATTCTACATGTTAGTGATATTTCACGACTTTTTAGTTTCTATGCTCGTCTCCTCTCTGCTGCCTGCAGTCCCAGTCCAGCCCAGTTCATCCCAGTCCAGCCCAGTTCATCCCAGTTCAACCAGAATTCCCTGAATCTTTAAAATGTGACTGTAGGCTACAGCTAATTAATAATGCTGCCACTTCTGTGCAGAGAAATGCAGAATTCTTAGTTTTTTACAGAATCTGATTTGAGCACATTGTTGATTTTTGCTGATTTTTAAACTAGACATGTAGAATAAAGTGATATTAATAAAATATGGAACTGCACATTACAGAGAGGCAGTTTAAGGACAGTCAAAAATCTGAAAAGCTGATTCTTGTTCTGGTAAATGGAACAACTTTGTCACTTTTTAAAAAGTAAACACATCTTTCAAACCCACTGGTGGGTTTTGGGGTTCAGAGGGTTATAAAAACTTTTCATAATTTGTGTTTTACTGCAGCGGGATGTTTATAATCCAATAAACATAATGTTGTTCTTTCATACTTACAGAACATATTGTAGGATTTTTACTTTAAACTGACTCCTCCTTCATTTTAATAACGCAGCCTTTCTGCATGCTAACAATCTGAACATTTCTTCAGCCAGAATCAGAGCAGAAATGTTCATTCTTTGTGTTTGACTTTAAATACAGACCAGCTCCGAGCAAACAAATGAGAGGAAACGATATTTGATTTATTTCTAATTTCTCTCTCCATGCTGCGCTGTACAATAATAGCAGGTATTACCAGGAAGCATATTGTTTTTAAATCCAGTTAATCTTTGTGAGGGTGAAATTAGATCTTATAGTCCACGGTATCGGAGCCCTGAGGTGTGTGTTTATTGGTGAAGTGTATGAACGCAGGCTTCCGTGTGTGTTTGAGTGGGTCAGTGTGTTCCTCCCGTGCTGGTGTGTGATTGGTTTATCTCAGTTCTTGTGATAACAGCTGTTGGCCGTGCAGACGGTGGGCATGAGGCTGGACAGACTGGAGGGCGGCATCGTCTCCTCTCAGTGTCAGCTGGTGGCTAAATAAGTGCTTCATTCTGATCAAGGACAAACAAGACCAGGGTGTGTTTTACAGCACTGAATGTAAACATCAGACCCCCAACACAGAGGAGCTGCTTGATGAGGCCAGATGAGGAATATAAACTCTTCCGGGCTGAAGGCTCTGATAGATGGGAGATAGACAGTATCTCCGCAGACTGTCGCTGCTTTGTCTGCTGCTGGAAGGAATGATGGATGCGTGAAGCTCTACTGCATGAAGGCAGCAGAAAAAATACTGCTGTGTGTGATTGGTTGGTATATACAGTCTCAAGCTTTATGTGGCTGTTGGAGGTTCACTTCTAGCAGACACAGCGGTTGTTAGCACGCTGACACACAAAGCAGAGCGAAGGTTGATGAGAATCTCTTTGGATTTTAACGTAACGTGTGAAAAAGGAAACTTCTGGGCCAACACTGGCCTGGTGATGGCGCTATATGAAAAATAAGGGGGTCAGGAAAGATGGAAACTTGTGCAAAAAAATGCTAAAACATTTGAATAAAATCTACAAATGTGAATATCAAAGGAAAAGCCCAGAGCTCCCTTTGTTTTATCCTCGGGGGATCAAGAACATCAGTTCAACATTTCATTCCAGTCGAGATATTTCTCCCAGTTCACTGATCAGTTACTGAACCAGTGATTTCAGCTCTAAAACAGCAGCAGCTCACGTTCAGCTGTTTGTCCCCAGAGGGTTCATCTTTGTTGTTCAGAAGCCACCATCACACTCCCCAATGATTTAACCCAACCCCAGCCTCCCTGAATGTTTTAATACTGGAAGATTTATTAATTAAACATGACAGCATTCTGTGTGATCTCTGCACCCCGAGGTGTTTCCCTTCCACCAGTACGACTCTTTGTTTAAGGGCATCAAAAAGTGCATCCAGAACAGCAGTACTACAGTAGTATTCTGCATACTGAGCAGCAGTACTACAGTAGTATTCTGCATACTGAGCAGCAGTACTACAGTAGTATTCTGTATACTGAGCAGCAGTACTACAGTAGTATTCTGTATACTGAGCAGCAGTATTACAATAATATTACTGCATCCTGAGCAGCAGTATTAAAGTAATATTTTGCATACTGTAAAGCAGTATTACAGTAATATTCATATTACTACACCTGGGAGGGTTTCTTTACAGGTTAGGAGTAGATCGAAGCCTTAAAGCAGCACCGCTAGGTTAACAGCACGCTGCAGTGAAGGTGCATCAGTTATAGCATGTAGAGCTGTGTATATATTTTATGTTTAATTGTGTATATTCTCCATTTATTTGTCTCTATTAGATGCACTCGCTCCAAATGAAATATATGGAATTCATTAAAGTGATCCATGCATCAGTAAAACTGACAGCCGGGCTAATTTCAGTGTCACGTCTGGCCGTGGTGAGCACTGATCTATCACATCCAGCAGCTTCCTGATAAATTAAGCTACAGGTTATTACTTCCCATGTATCATCCAGGGGGTGACAGCTAATGCTGGGAAAGAAAGGCCTTTTTAATGGCAGCTGGTCCAAGAGGAAACCTGCTGAAGGCTTCCTCTGAACAGTAATAATTCTATTTGCCTTTTCTGGCCACAGTTTAATTTGGACTTTTCGTCACCTTTCATCTGCAGCATTAAATTTGTTCATTACATGTGTAATTCAGTAAAAAATGGCAGTTTCTCAGGGTTTGATGTAGCTTAATATGCTAAATGTGTTTGTGCTGATGGCAGACTATCAGAGGGATGTCGGGAAATTATATTTGGACGTGTCCGGAAAGAAGTCAGCCGTTTAAATGGTTTGGATGAGACAGTTATGTAAGAAGCATTAAAATAAAAATACCTCATGTTAATTTACCACAGAGAGATATAAAGGGACAAAGCAGCCAAAACTGAGTGTACCAGAGGGTAAAACTAGTTCTCAATCAATTAATTGACTGTTAACTGTTAAAGCTGGGGTAGGCAGGAATCTAGATTATAAATAAAATAATGCAGGAATTATAAAACTATCAACTGAACTAAAGCAAAACTAAACTTTCCTATATATCAGTTCTTTGGCTGTGGTCTAAAGGAAGACCACAGCAGAAGATAAAACACAGGAGGCACTTTACATCCGTTTACTTCTCTCCTGCTCACATAAAATACATTTTAATGGAGCTGCAGTCCCAGTAAAGCAGTTCTCACTCAGATAATTCTCTGTTTCTGTTGTCAGACAACAGATCTGGACCAGATACAGCACCTAACCTTTGTTTTAAACCTACAGGGATTAACCCTCATGTCGTCCTGCGGGTCAAATTAATCCGTTTTAAAATGTGGAAAAAAAATATTTTCACTGTGAAATTTCTGATGTCCACATTTTCAAATTTTTTTGGTGGAAAAAAATCTTTAAATAAATATTTCTTTAAAAAATTCACAAAAAAATCAAACAACAATCCGGCGAATTTCGTTGGATTGTGGTTGATTTTTTCAGTGAATTTTCTTTTTCTTAATATATAATATATATATACATATATATATTAGTTCTTTTTACTAATATATATGTAATCACTTCAGATATTTTTAGTATTAATTTGGAACATTTTTACTCATTTTTTGAAAATATTTACAAGAATTTCTTGCCAAATTTGGGGGATTTTTAAAATACAACTTTTAAGGGAAACTTTTAAGGAATTATTGGAATTTTCTTCCTGAAGGTTTTGCAAATTTTTTGAAAGTTGGGGAATTTTTTTGCTGAATTTTCGGATTTTTTCTAGACAAGGAAACAATATTTTTTGGTGCCCATAAATGAGGACAACAGGAGGGTAAAAGTCTGTGGATTAACTTATTATGAACAATCCAAGAACACAAAAATCCAGAAGGACCTTTCAACAGCATTACATTTTAAAATGTCTTCTTGTTTTTTAGTTTGAATCCAATGCTCACTCAAAAAGCAGTCGACAGATTAATAATAAAATAATTATTAGTTACACTTCCCAATCCTAACGGTATAATAGATGTGGATAAGAAGAAAACGTGTCCAGCAGAAACAGCAGCAGTCTAGTGGGTAGTAAGGTGATATACTGTGGCTCTAAACATGAGGGAAAAGAGAAGATTACATTTAAGTTGAGAGAAGATCACCAAATGGATCTGTTGTTGGATAGAAACCACCAGACTAACCATCCTCCACTCCTGTTACAGTCAACATTTCAGGAATCTACCGCTGAGAGCCACACATTGTGGGTCTATTAAACCTGCTGAACCACAAACACCTTTCATTTGACTAAAACTAGAATATTCTCTGAAACTGCTGTTGTGATGTTTTCTTTCTCTCTTCTGGTGATATTATATTTCACACTCGCGCCTGCTCGACCGTGAAACTCACCAGTGTTTGGAAAAAAACTAAATCAATAAACAGCGTGTAGTTCCTGTTGAAAATAATGTCATAAGCTGAATTTAAAGGTGTGTGCTTTAAAGCTCCACTAATCAATGTTTCATGTATTAACAATGAATTAAATAATTTAATGAAAGAGGGAAGGAGTCTAACTTACAAGGATTTGTTAGCTTTTAGTCTCTTTTAGATCCTTCTTTTGGTTTTGTGACACATTTACTGCATGATTTCGTCAAACAAGCTTTAAGAAACCGAAAAAAATTTAAAGATGTGTACTTTAAAGCTCCACTAATCAATGTTTCATGTATTAATGCTGAATAAAATGATTTTATGAGACAGGAAAGGAGTTAAACTTAAAGGGAATTATCAGCTTTTAGTCTCTTTTAGCTTTCTTTGGGTTTTGTGGCACATTTATTGCACAGTTTCATGAAACCAGCTCCAATAAACCCTGTATGCGACCTGTCAGCACCAGATTTCAGACAGAGTTAGAACCTGGAAGCTAGAGAGGCTGATATTTTCTTCCACAGGTACGTGGCACTAAATCAGATTGAAAAGAAGAACGAGTTTTGAACCGCAGAATGACACACGATCAGATGAACTAAATGGAAATGAGGGTTGAAAGAATGAGGTGGAATGAACAAGAAAGATCTCTGGTCAGATGATGAACATGTTTTAGTTGATGGTCTTCTCTCCTGAGGCTCCCTGCTTTCTTTCAGGACTTCTTTCAAGAGTCTTGTTTGTTATCTGCTCTTAAAAATGCATGAGTGCGTCCCTGCAGGCGTGTGGTCTGCGGTGTTTGAGTTGCAGCGAAGTGTAATTCTGTGTGAGATGCATGCCGGCTGTGAGAGGATTTTATCAGACAAAGGAATGACGGAAGGAAGTGTGTGTGGTTTACGTCCCTGTGGTCCGAGGTTCAGGTGTTAATGTCCTCTGATGTGGCTAATTACTGTCCTCCTGAGGAGAAGTGGAGGGTCGGGGCTGGGGGGGAGGAGAGGCATTGATTTGGGTGTTTGAGGGGTAGAAGAAGAACGAGGAGGAGGAGGAGGAAGAGGAGGAGGGAGGGGAGAGAAGACTCAGCAGGAAGCAGAGGGAAGAATGGCAGGAGAGAGCTCAGCCACAATTAGAATTCCATCCCTCCCTGCTTTGACTTTCCCTCTTCCTCCATCCACTTCCTTTCTCCCGCTTCCCTCCCATCCTCTCCTTCCTCCCCTTGTCCTTCCCGTTCTCTCCCTCCCTCCATCCTTCTCTCCCCCCTCCACACCTCCATCTCCTCCTCCAGCTGCAGTGCAGAGATCTCCGCCGAGGCCCCCGTCAGGCTGTCAGGTGACCGGGACGGAGGCTGTGACATCACCGCCCCCTCGACCGACTGTCAGCCCTCCGCCGTTGCCATGGCAACGTCGGCAACGGCCTGCGGAGCCGAGGCTGGCGACGAGGCGCCTGCAGGAGAAGGAGGTGGAGGAGGAGAGGAAGCAGCAGAATGCGTAAGGATTTCATTTCTATTTCTGATTTTTAAAGAACAAAAAATCTCTTTTAGTGTCGTCTGTGTGTCTGAGATTCATGGAGCTTCGTGTTGAGCAGAAAGATCTATTGGTATTCAGGGATGGCTGGGACAAGCAAGGGAACTGCGACACACACACACACACACACACACACTGATGCAGAGGTATTTTGTTGAGACCAGAAACAGGCGTGCAGCGCTCTGTCTTCGAGCAACAGCTCACCGTGTGAGGATGCAGCAGAAAGAGGATTAACCCTCCAGCAGCAGGCGGCTGCATGGCTGCTGCTGCTGCTGCTGCTGCTGCTGGTAACTCAACGCTGCATTCCTGTTCTCTGCTGGATTCCTCTCTCTGCTGCAGCTTGACTCCAGCCTCAGCTGCAGCTAGCATCGTGCTGCTCTCTGCATTTGCAGAAAAAGCCAGACTGACATGGAGTCGCATCTCTCCTGCATGCTGCAGGGCTGGAGGTAGTTTAGGGAACAGATGTCGAGGTGCGTTGTCTTTCTTGTCTTTTTGTCTTTCTCGTCTTTTTGTTTTTCTCGTCTTTTATTTTTTTGGCTTTGAATTCAAAATGTGGCCTGCCTCTGCATTCCCAAAGTAAGAGCTGCAATCTGATAATTCAGTAGAACATGAATAATTCTCCTTCATTTCATGTGATCGCTGCGAGCCGAGCATCATGTTGTTGTCTGGTATGAAGCCATGAAAACCTTCCTGTCAGCTGTTAGCTGTCAGCGTTTAGGGAGGAAACGGTTGATGTAAAACCAGAATTATCGTCTCATCTGGGATGAGGAGCCACATGTTCTAGCCATGACCTCTGAACTTCCACCTCAGGTCGACTCTGAGGGGCTTCATAGACCCCAAAGGGATCATTTTAGAGCCACATGAGGATATTTGACCGTGCTGGATGCTGCAGTGTTTGGGGAATTCCTCGCTCCAAAAAACACCCAGCAGACGCTTTGAATTGTCACTTGGAGGACGTCTCTCATCTGGTTTCAAGTTGTGATCAGAGGAGATGTTCAGATGCGTGGCCTTGCTGTGTTTACAGTCTGCTAGGAGGCTTGGCAGACGATTAGCGCTGCATTTGAGTATGAAATCTGGATTCTTGTCAGAGCTACAGATCAGAGAGATAACCGAGATGTTTTATGTAACGACGTCATGACAGCGAACATGGTGGCACTAGAGCTGTGATTTCTGTCCTACTGTCGTTGTCACCTCATCTGCTCACACAGTTTTGCCCTTTATTCACCTGTTGCTATGGCAACGTGGCCGTTTGATTGACACACGTGTGTTTCCGACCGGCAGCTCACCAGCCTGGGCTGCCGGCGCTCCAGCTTGGACGCAGCCTATGAGCTGGCGGAGACGGTGAGAGCCCAGCGTGAGTGCCGCCTCCGGCCCCACTACAGCGACCCCATGCCGGCCGACGCCTCCAAACGCAAACAGCTGGAGATGAAGATCGCTGCCGCCGCCCGGCTGCACAGCCACCGCCGAGACCGAGACCGGGACCGGGACCGAGACAGCGGTAAGACACGTGTTCACAGCTGTGCCAGTCAGGTCTTATCACAGTGTTGAACATGTTTTCTGCATTTAATCCACTGTATTTTTAACTGCAGTTAAGGAATGATGATGAAAGTGAGACTGTGGTTCTTCCAGTAATGTAATTTTCCAGGGAGCCCAATGTCCCTGAAAACTGTCATTTAGAGATTAAAAAAGTTGGAAACTTTAAATCTCCATTTGGATTAAAATCTGCACCAAGCTAGACATCATAGTAGAAAGTTACCTGAACTGGATGATCGTTTCCAAAGCTTAAATCCTGTCTAGGAATAAATCTGACTTTAGTCTACATCCACAGTAACACGTTCTCACTTTAAAGATTAAAGGTTTTAACTGAAAACTGTGTTTTGGTCTGGACCAGCAGAAACTAAGACTTTGTGAATGTGAGCAACTACACAAAAATAATGTGGATATATACCCACATAGAAAAACACAAGATGGTTGGGTGGCAGATGTCTTCCTAAAATAAAGAGGTTTACAGACAATTTCACAGTGGTGAACAAATTAGTGTGTATTATGCTGAAATATTTGCTTTGACACAAGAGTTGGACTCTGAGAATATAAAGTTTTATGAATGGAACCACACATTTGCCTTCAATATTAAGTCTAACTTTCCATGAAATGCCACTAAAATCTGGGGATTTACTAAAGTTTAACGAACAAAACTGTCAAAGTTAAAGCAGAAAAGACAACAGACTTTTACTCTCCAAAAACAATTCCACATTCAACAGTGCAACTTGTAAAATCTCCATCCCAACTCTTCACGTCCAGTTTATTAAAGAGGCTTTTTGTTGAAATAAAAAAAAGCCCAGCTGAGATTACCCTCACCATGACATCCTCAGGATTACGATTTTCCAGACTAGAAAGCTCCTTTAGAGTCACGAAACAGATTCTACAGCTGATATCACAACCTGAATTATACGTGTGCTTAACTCTGATAGGAAGCACACAGTAGAATATTTCACTCCTGTAGAGTCCCTGAAGTGGGTTAATGTAAAGCCATCTCACCGTCACATAAGGCATTCAGGTTTGGATTAGTGTTGATAATTGGAACAACTGGACCACTATGGCAGGATCATTTATGGTCTGGATTCGTCACCAGAACAGGCTTTGACCCCAGTTCGTATCTGATGCTTCTTTCCTCTGAACAACCCCGTCTGTTAATACGTTTCTAGACTTTTTCAGAATTCTGTGTCTTTATTCCATCTCAGAGGAAGGTGAATGAACCTCCAGCTGGTATTTTTCTATTTGTCCCCCTTCTAAAAACAGATTAAGAGCTGCGTTTGTTTGGTTTGATTTTCTCTTATGTAACTTGTGTCATGCTGAATATTTTGGCCACACTCTGCAGCACACTTCCCTCCGCTAATGCTTCCCTGTCAATAGAAGCTCTTAGATGCTGGACGCCGGCCACAGAGTGTCAATCAATGCGACCTACGCTTTGTGGCTCTCTCTGGAACACACAAAAGAGCTTAAAATTTTACTGTGAACATTAAAAAATATCATCTTCCAGTGATTTTTATATTAATATGGATTGAATATCTCACCTGCTTGTATGAAACATTTGGTCGTAGCTGAACACACGATGGTATGGACATGTCATCCATGCGAACAAAGGTTAAGTCATTGATTGGAGGGCTAGACATCTAATTATCGGAGAAAGATGATATCTATAATAGTATCTTCCTCCTGACATCCTGGTAATGAGCATCCAGATTAAATGTGCATCCATTAGTGAGGCTGATCTTCACACCGTGAGTTAGAAAGACTCATAAACATCATGAGCACCAGTCAATCTCACCATCTTAACTGACCTCTCTGCAGCTCCAGCAGCGATCCGGGGCCGATCAGAGCCTCCCGGTGAGGAGCGGCAGGCGGTTTTGGGCGTGACTCGGTCCGGGCAGCACCGCTGGAGCACCATCAGCAGCCTGAGCGCCGACAGCGGGGTGGTGGGCCTCAGCGACGAGCGGGACGAGGAGGACAGCGAGCCTCGGCGCTACCGCCGGAGCCGGGGAGCCGAGGTGGAGCGAGTGGACAGTGGCATCGGTCCAGGTCTGTCCCGCACCTGGAAGAGACCGTCGGCCTCCCTGAGAGCCTGGGAGGCCCAGAGACCCTGTCCAGACTGCGGGCTGAGGGACGGAGCCTCCAAAGAGCGAGGAGAGCGGATGTGTGAGCGCTGCTCCAAGCTGAGGACGGAGCGAAAGGAAGCCATCCTGGAGTTTCTGAACACGGAGTCGAGCTACGGCGAAGACCTGCGGATCATCAAGGAGGAGTTCTACTGCCCCATGCAGAGCGCCGGGCTGCTGACGGCCGAGCAGCTGCTGGTGGTATTCGGGAACGTCCAGGAGCTGATCGATGTCAACGACCGCTTCACCGAACACCTGCAGGACAGCATCGACCAGGCCTTCGACCAGGTGACACTCTCACAAACACATCAAACTCTGGCTGGGCTTAAACTACCTGATCCTCTTTTCCTGGTTTTATTCCATCAGCTCTGAGCACCTGCTGGTGTCACATAAGTCACCTTTAGAAGGACGGCACCTTCAGGGTCACCTTTAGAAGGACATTTAACGCCGAGTACAGCTGCCTTCAGAGCAACCAGAATGCAAACATTTTGACTGCCACTTAGTTTATATCATGAAAAGTGCTTGAGATCAAATATATAACATTAGACTCACATAGAGTCCCAGACTGTGCAGGTAAAATGTTCATGCAGCAATAATAGAATTACAGTCGTTAGATGTCCAGACAAGGAGACCAAGGTGCGGCCCATTAAAGCTCATATTATATTTAAAAATAATCTTTATTTAGTGTTTTATATCTTGAAAAGCCCTAAGTATACACAGAAAACTCTGCCCTTTACCTGTCTGAAATGCATCATCGAGCACCCAATATTACTACCGTAACGACTGAATATTCCGATATCCGGATACTCGGGTCCAGCCCTACTGATTTGTAATGTGGTCAACAAACTGATCAAATCTGACAGAATTCCTCAGGTTTAGTTCTGATTGTTCCATTTTGGACCCAGTTAAGATAAAGACAGCCAAGAAAATTACTGCAGGAATTATTTTTGAACGTTGCAGAAAACATGAATTGCAGCATCTGCAGTAGAACACATTGACCGGATACGAGCTTTGTAATGAATTTGGCACATTTTGGATACTTGTGAGAGGTTCATCCAATTCCAGCTTGTTTAATGTTTAGAGTCAAGACTTCACTCCTGAACAGTCTCACTGCAATCTGGACCTTATAGTGACATCATTATGGTAACTAACAAGATTTCCAAGGCTGAGAATGAACTTCCAATCTTGATTTCCAGCCAGCATGGTCAACAATTCCTTTAATTGGCCAGAAAAACACATTTACAGTTCCATTAGAACCGGGCAAACTGGATCAGTTCAGAACAACTGCCCCGTGGTGAGATTGTCCCATCGTTTTTCTTGATTTCAGTTCGCTGACTTCCATCTTGTTTCCTGAGACTGACACTAATTTCTAGGAGAAGCCAGCTGCTCTCTCATGACCCTCTATTTTCACAAATTCTTGCTGCCACACAGTTTATCCAGGGCTCTCTGAGCAGAACTCTTTTTCCTCTGTCATGCCAGCTGCTTCACTCCTCTCCTGAAAGCCTCCGTAACAACTGCAGTCACTGCTGCTCTTTATAAAATATTTATTAACAACTATAACAGGTAGGTTCACAGTTTTTCAACTTTATATGCAGTAGTCAGGTGCCAATATTAACAATAGAACATTTTTTTCTTGCTGTAATCATTCCTTTTGTTAATATCAGGCATTAAAAGATCCTTTTCTGTTGTGCTTCCAATGACAGGTGGAACACAAAATCCATATTTTTGGACTTTTTGAGCAGAAGTTCGACACACTAAAGGCTGTAGCTTTGATTTGATATGTGTGACATTGATGGCTTCACCCTCGTAGTAGTTTCAGATAAATGTTTGAAGACCACAATGATTTCCGGTCCATCACAGAGTTAGGAAAGTTGTTAAACACTCTGAACCCCAAAACCAGCTAGTGGGATAGAAATGTATTGCATGTTATCTTTCAAAACTCACCAAAATTACGGTACACTATTTATCAGAACCAGAAACTGTGAAAACAGTAGGAATCATTAGACCTTTAGCTTTTCAGCTACTCATCTGGGATGAACCAAATCTATGCATCAACTCGTGATATTTGATCAAAAACACTTTATTCTACATGTCTCATTTTAAAATCTGCTAAAAGTAAACTACCGGCACTGACCAGATTCTGTAAAAATAAAAATGTCTGGACTCCTCTATGCCGCGGTTTAGCCAGAAGAGATTCAGCTGAACTGGGCTGAACTGTAGGTAGTGTTAACACAAAACAGAGAAGAGTAAAGCATGGAATCAAATAAGAAATGTGAATAGTTAAATATCTGTAGCATCTATAGCACCTGATGGAAAATGTTGATTCTAAGTTTTTTGAATTCTTGTAAGATTTAAAATTCTGTTCTTTTTATATGAATTATGACATTATAACTGTGTCCTGCTGCACAGCAGATATTTCTGAGTTCTCTGTACTTCTAGTCATGGTTGTTCTGTTTCTATAGAGGTCCATGACTTTATATTGGAGTGAAAAATGAACCCACTACGAGTAAAAATGTGGCAGGAACAGGAAACCAGAAATTGTTTGCTTCACGTTGAGAGGGTTGATGGCTAACATGAATAGGAGGAATCATTACAATTAGATGTTTAGATGCTCCAGTTGTTTTAAGATTGACTTGAAAAATGTGAAGCCACCCTTTAATCTGTAGCCTCAGAGGTCTAACTCTTATGGGAAAGTTATCAGTTACTGCTGTGCTGAGCCTGTGGGAGATGATGAAATCAGAGCTATAAACATAAACATTAAAACCACCGACCCAATACAGTGTTGGTCCCTACTGTGTGGCCCTAACAGCTCTAACACTTGGGGCGTGGGCACTGGACTTCTGGTCCTGTGGTGACGTGGACCCTTTGAGTCCTGTAGGTTACAGGGTCGGGCCTCCATATATTGGATTTGTACTGATGCATCTCACAGACACTGTTGGATTGGAATTTTGGGAGTTTGAAGGCCGCCGTGAACTCACCTTGGGGTGGAATCGGTTTGCAACAAGGCTTAGTCGGGTGGAGCATGTCAAAGTACCATCCACATAAATATCAGGACCCAAGATTTACCAGCAGAACACTGCATTGTAACAAGAATCAAGATCAACGATATTCACTTCATCTGTCAGTGGTTTTACTGACCGGTGCATCATCTCTACATATTCTGCTCTGATGCTACTCTTCTGCCAGGTGTGTTGACACACAATGTTCTGTCGTGTGGTTTGAATCCAGGGCGATGAGGATCTGCTGACAGTGTACATCGGAGAGATCTTCCTGGAGTTCGTCAACATGCTGCCCGCATTCCAGACTTACTGCCTGCAGCAGTCCACCTCGGTCAACATGCTCAACACACTGGAGAAGGAGAAAGAACTGCTCAGGTACAAACGAAGTACAAGGACTCTTCTTCCTGTTGGTCTGTGTGATGGAAAAGTTGCTGTGGGAGCTTTCTCTTGTTCCTGCCATGGCTGCTCTGTGTAATTCTTAATGGAAAAGACAGCGAGTTATCATTTATTCAGAGGAAGTTCTATTTTGAGAGCAGAGCTGCAATGATTTATATTTTTAGACGGCTCACCCATGAGTCAGGCTGTCCTATGATTCCCATTAATCAAGTTTTTAGGAGTTTTCCCAAGACATGCACCGACTAAGAATCTTTTTAATTTTCTCTTTCAGAATCTTCCTGGATGTTTCCCAGAATGACAACACGGCACTGCGACGTATGAACTTGCGCTCCTTCCTCATGGCACCCCTCCAACGCGTGACCAAATACCCACTTCTACTGAGCCGCATCATTAAGGTCACTCCCGAGTGTCACCCTGACTACTCGCGTCTCCGTGAGGCCAAGAGTCGAGTCGAATCCCATCTGGAGCACATTAACATGAAGACCAAGCAGGAGGGCAACGGCGTCACCTGGTCCCTGCGCTCGTTCCGTCGCGACAGCCGCAAGAACCGGGAGGTGATCAACATTGAGATGCGGGAGGTGTCGATGAAGACGGTGGGCTGGGCGAGGGAAAACACAAGATTCGTAATGGAGGGACCACTGCAGTTGTCCCAACCAGCAGACGGGCAGTGGGTGAAGAAGGGCAGCAAGGCCCTCAAGTTCCAAAACGTCCAGAGTCTGCTGATGGTGAGGACACAGCGATCCGGCGAAGCCCTCACACAGGGCACCGACTCGGCGGCACGAGGGGATCAGGTGGAAGGTGGCGGAGAGAGCATTCGAGACGGAGTGCTGGTTCTAATCAAGGACAAGAGCAGCGGGAAGTTTGCGGTGCTTCGAGAGCCCATCCGTCTGGGGAACTGTGTGGTGTCGACGGATCCAGACAGCGAGGACACATTCGAGGTGCTCGATATCCGGCGGGAATCTTTCGTTTTCCGTGCCTCGGACAAATCCCGTACCCAGCAGTGGTTCCATCAGATCAAGAGATATGCCCGTGACTTAGGCACCTGGAGGAAAAGACGTAACGCTTTACCCAACATCATGATCAACACAAACCAGACGCGCTCCTGAGAATAGCCACCTTTGTTACACTGTAAATAACCTGAATCCTTCTACTGCAAAAATCAACTGAAGCATTTCTGAGTGACGCCACTGTTATAACTTGTTAGATTTCAGTAAAAAAAAAGAAAATCTTTCTCAAGTCTTGTGAGGGTAAGAGAAAGATGAAGCACTTTTTTCTTACAAAGCTCTAAGTGCGCCATACTGTCATAAAATATGTATGTAGATTTAATTTAAACCGTTACATTTCCAAAAAATGAAAAAAAATCACAATCTTTGGACGACCAAAAAACTTGGGCTGTGCTTGCCAGCCTTGATTGTAAAGACTGTTGGAGAAAAAGAGCTGTGTTTTCAGTAAATACGGTGTGTCTGTTGGAAAGCATGACTGACTGCAAAAAGAAAAATTGTAATGTCATTTTTTTATACGAGACTGCGGGGGCTAAAATCATTTGTTTCTGAAAAGGTGGAGATGTCGACAAGAGCTTTGTTCAGTGGTTTTGTTTGTTGTCACTGCCCTTCCCTGTCTGTGTGCCGCCCTCTAGTGGCAGTACAACAACTTTCACTGCCGGAGATGCAGTGGAGCAGAAGCCTCTCTAGCAGGCTTGAACAGACCTCCAGTGTCACTGTGTTTTAAATGGGATATTCACATAACAGCAATAATCTCTGCCAGTTTCTCAAAAATAAGTAGCTACTGTATATGCATTTAATTTTCAAGGATTTCCTTTTTGGCATTCAGGTGGTAATCCTGCTTCAATGAGCACTGTGTTACTGAGTTTTACAGTATGTGGCAGATTCAGCTGAAATCTGATTATGTTTGTTGGCATGAATACAGCTTCCCTTCATTTCCCCAACACACAGGAAGCTGTGAGAGTTAAGATAATCTTCGTGTCATGGGAGCAATTTGTGAAAAGTCTAGTCAGTCTGCTTTGTGTTAACATCATGTCAAACACTACAGCCTCCTTCACTGTGTGTCGACTGCAGAGTTTTTCAACCTTCAGGATCTTATTTGTTTATGGCGCTGCAGCAAACTTACATTATCAAATAATCTGCAGATTATTTCCTTAAGTGTATGAAAATAATGAAATATGGATGTTTTAAAGATCCTCTCTGGTGAAAATCAAATTTTTTCCATTGTTAACATGTCCATATGGTATTTTTTTTACTTGCCAGGAGAGTATCATGAGCTAAATGAGCAGTTAACACCACAGCTGAGCATTTAAACCTTGAAACTAAAGAATCCTGATGACAGAGCTGAAAAATTCCAGGGTTTCATAACAAACCTAAGAAACCAATCCTGGATTTACTGTAGCATCATTCCTCTTCAGAATCACAGTTCAATCATCTCTGGATTATTCCAGGATGACAACCTTCCATTGTGTAGCGTTGGTGAGCTGGTGTGCACGAGCTGCAGCAAACTGTAGAGTTACAATCAAGCCATTTTAAGACACTGATTATTTTAGTAGAAAAAAAAATCTAAATATGTAACCTTGATACACAGATACACCTTGACCGTAAAGGACTTTTGTTGCACAAATTACTTTTTTTTTTAAATTTATGCAACCAAAACTCAAATTTGATTGATTTCAAATCACATAAATAATAGAAAAGCAGCCAATGTTTGGCTATTTTAGAAAACAGACTTAAACAGAAAAGTGACAGGAGTGCTGTTAAAGTCGCTCAAACCACTAGAGCTCTTGGACAGAAGAATTGCAGCATAAAAATCCAATTCTGGGCTCTTAGGGTCGGTTTGAAACATAAAAGGCCTCTACTGAAGTGAATTAGAAACATTAAATGCCATGTGTTTTGGCTGTAATTGTTCTGCCATGATCAGAATTGTTTGGTTTCGTAAGGCGATTAATGTACTCATTTATCATTTAAACACTGTCCATTTTTCTTGAAGAACTGAGTTAACTTAGTCTAAAATGTCACCATTTCTGTACAACCCCTCCCTCTACCCATGGACATGTGTATTTTATTTTGAAATTTTAAGGTTGAAAAACTCTGCCGACTTGACAAACTTGCCTCAAAACAAGCATCCCAACCATGTGATGGTGACACAGTGGTACCTGTGTTCTTACGTGAGCTAGCGATGAGCTGTTGTGCCTTGGTACTCGATTACTGTTAACCTGACTGAAATATCTGCAATCTGTCACAGTAGCATTCACCTCTGAATCCAGACTGAGCTCAATTTACAGGCAATAGAACTATTCCTCTCTTATTTTAGCGTGTTCTTTCTACTTCATGGTGGGTTTTTTTTTTTTTTATTTATGAAGGCTTTATTTTGTTTGATGCACTTTATTGTAATTCAGTAATGGAATACTCTCCAGCTGGTAAAACATCTTAAAGTCGAGTTTGTTCACAGCCTGACTGATCCTGAAACCAAATCCACTCTTTCAGACCAATGCTGTTCTGTTAGTTCTGAAGCGAATCACTGTGTTTTGGAGGGCAGGGCTGTTAAATCCACACCAATACTCATGTGGACGCAGTTTCAAATTTAAAAAATTCAACGTGTAATAATAAAAAAACAAAATCCTGCTGGGTTGCAAACAGTTTTTTACTTTTCCTCATTTGCGTTTGAAAGACCTGCTGTATTATTTCCCCAGTGTAATATATTGTGATATATATTAAAAGATTTTAAACACAGCCTTGACTGTGTGAAGTGTCATGAAATGAAGAGGAGACATTTTGTTGTTGTAATTTTAGGCATCTTTAGGACTTCAGAGACAGGAATACACATCGTACAAGTGGAATGCTCTTATCACTCCAGGAAACAAAAGCACAAAACTGTTCAGATTGAATTATTTCTAGGAAATACAGTCCAGCTCCACTGCAGTATTGAAGCAAACAGAAGCATGAAGTCCAGCAGAGAAACAAACCTTCGAGGCATTTCCTCGGGTGAAAAAAAACAAGAAAATGAATAAAACATACAACATGCAGTACAAGACATTCTGACTAGTTTGTGTTTTCAGACAAAGCTTCATCACTAGAGAACCAAAATTTTGAAATTAAAGAGATGTGTTCATTGGCACTGTTCTGCAAAAGTTTCTTATTTATGGGAAAATGACAAAAAGGAATCTAACTAATCACAGTAGCTTTATACCAGCTGAAGTGCATCTGTGTCATTTCTTTGGCTCTTCCCCTCCTCGAGCCTCATTTATGGAAATAAAGTATCAAAAGCCAAAACCAACGCGTCGTTTTTGAAGTCAGAAAGGATCAAAATCGGGTAAAATGCCATAAATTGTACTGATTGTTAGTTGGATTCCAGATTTAATCTTCTGACTGCTGCATCTAATATTTTCTTCATAAATGAGACTCCTAGATTGCATCCTTTAAAAAAACAAAACAAAAAAAAAAACAACATAATTCCTACTAAACACCACTAGGCTTCAACTCAACATTTTCTTTTTTTCTTTTCTGAAAAAAAACAAAACAAACAAAAACAACCACAGAACAAAAGGCCGCAGCGCCTCACACTCCTAACAATCTCTGACTGTCTTCTTGAACAAATCAAACATCGATACACCAGAATTTGATAACTAGAAGCTTAACAGCTGATAAACCAGTTCAGTGAAACAGGAACGCAGGAATCTGATGAAGCTGAGAACACATTTCCAAAAACCGGCAAAAATCGAACCTTCTGTCTTCAGCCTCTGGACGAGGGTCTCTGCTGCCCGTCTGACAGACTGCCGACCATCTGAAGCTCCTCTCATGCATGCATTCGCTCAAATACACGCTCATACGCACACAGTCACTCATACAGTCTATCCTGGGCTGCTGGGGCCTCAGGCAGATCCCTGGTCTTTGCCTTCCAGGTGGGTTAAGGTCTCCAGGTCCCAGCTCGGGGGGCGTCCTCCTCCTTCTCCCAGAGCCAGTCGGGTCCTCGGCGCTCTACTTGTCCCCGGCAGACTCGGACTCCTTGGCCAGGCCGCGGATGGACAAGTCGTAAACCACCTCCTCGATCTTCTTCACGTCGTACTTGAGGCCGTCGTAGCGCTTCCGGAGCGGGTCGTTCTTCAGGTTGAGCAGACGGAAGCCGGAGTCCAGCTCGTTGATGAAGTTGGAGATGCGCAGCGGCCGGTTGTAGTCTCCGGCTGTGACGCTGTTTACAGCCAGCCGGGACTGCAGGACAGACGGGGAAACACAACGTTACTGACATTACATGGATTCTAGAACAGTTTTAATGATGTACATCCAGACATCTGTGGCTTAAAAACACTGGAAATATACAAGTCAAAGCATCAACAATGACTGAGTATTTCATTTCATTTAACTTCTTTAAACACGTTTCAGCTTCAGAAGTTCACATGAGAAGCTGACAGAACTGCCACTGGCCTATCCATCACTGATTAGTGTCTCAGTTAGAATTAGAATGGCTTTATTGTCATCATACACGGCATGATGAAAATATAAAAAGCTTCCACTGGACGGTGCATAACAACAAGCAATAAGTAATAAAATATCAACAGTAAATAATAAAATCAAATGTACATATATAACAAAACAATATTAAAAATGCCAACATGTGCAAAGGAGGCCAGATATTTATTTATTTATGAAAGCACAGTACTGGTCAGACACAGCCAGGTCCACAACAGAGGACACACCAATGGACAGGCCATGGGTTATAACCAGATCCAGGGTGTGTCCTCTGTTGTGAGTCGGCTGCGTGACATGTTGCTTAAAATCAAGGCAGTTTAAAAGATTTAAAAAGTCTCTGAACATTGGGTCCGAAGTGTTATCGACGTGTAGATTAAAATCACCAGTTATTAAAATTCTGTTGTATTTGGTGTGAATGATTGATAAAAGTTTTGAGAATTCACTGATAAAAAGGCTGGAGTGATGTGGTGGTCTGTGCACTGTTAAACAGAGGATCTGGGTGCTGCTAAAAACAAAGGCATGATGCTCAAATGATGAGTAACTGTTAAAAGACACTTCAGTTGGGGTGAGAGCGTTTCTAGTGATGGAGGCTGTTCCGCCTCCTCTTCTACCCTGTCTGGTGGAGAATAAAATGTTAAAATTCGGTGGGGAAGCCTCGGTGAGAAAAACAGGTGCATCAGTGCCAAGCCATGTCTCTGTCAGGAGAAGACTATCCAATTTATTATCTAAAATCAGGTCGTTAGTAATAAAAGTTTTGTTTAAAAGAGAGCGCACGTTCAGCACGGCCATGTTGATGCTCGTGCCAAACACGCGCTCCTCCTGGCGTTTTAAAGGAATCAAAGTTCTTGGTCTAAAAACAGTCCGGGTTCTGTGTGATCTGTTAAAAACTACAGTTGGGATGTTGTGGGTGATGTTGTCCCGTGTCTCCGTGGGCAGAGGGGAGGTGTGTGATGAGTGGGCGTGGCTTATGGGCAATCAGTCAGCAGGTGTTGATTGAACCGCGTGGTGTATGTTTGCTGTTAAAACCGAGCTGCCCAGTGTGCTCGGATGCAGTCCGTCGTGTCGATGAAATCCAGGGCGGTTCCAGAAGTTGAAGAAACGGATGTTCCTGACGATGCTGTCGCCGATGATGAGAGTTGTGGGACTAAACAGAAGACGAGGTGACCGGTGGGGCAAGCCAGCAACGCCTCCATCTGGAGCTGGGGAACGCTTCGCTGGCACCTTCGGGCGACGGGCAGGGAGAGAAGCCGGAGCTGGGCGTGTGTCCCTCCGCCGTAGCGCTGAGGCGGGCCGCTCAGCGGGAGGGAAGCCGGAGGTCCTTGTGCCGACAGCAGTGCCAGGTCTGGCGGAGGGGAGCTCCGGGTGACGACACCGTTATGGCTTTTCTTCAATCTGCGACAGGGCCATGAGGTTCGAGAGGGAGAATGGAGGCGAGACGGCTCTGACTGGGGTCTTCTGCCTGCCCCGGATCACTACCTCTGTCCACGATCGCTGGCGGTTGGGTGTAGAGCAGGACGAGGGTTCGTGGACAGGAGGGATCCCAGGGTGCCCTGTCCTGGAAGGCCGCAGAGAGAGAGGCAATCCTCGTGGGCCACCTCCATAGACCTGGCCAGCAGAGCGTCTTTGTCCCTCAGCTCAGCGGAGAGACGGCGAACATCTTCCAGCAGGTCAGCTATCTTTTCATTCGCCATCCTAAGTTGTGGGTCTTCCTCAGGGTACATGGAGGTAGCCATGTAGCACTGAGCTACAAATCGTTGCAGCGTGCAGCGTTGTCGCTTTCTTAGGCTCAAACAAATGTCCACAAATACTGTCACAGCACAGTCGTCAATCTAGGTGATATGTCAGAGTTTACTGCCACATTTAAAAGTGACATTGTGCATTCAGGTAGACATGTGCTTGGAGGTCAGGAGTCTGATGGACCATGGACGGAAAGTTATGACAGTTATGTTTGAACTAACTGTAAAATGTCTTAGAAAGATGACATTAGACGTTAATTAAAGTCTCTCCAGTCAGCCCCAAACTGACACACAAAATTTCCAGTGATAAAAAACAAAGACGGCGAGTGTTTTCTTTTAGGATTCTCTTCAGTAACTGACTAGTTATTTGGTTTGTAAAATGTCTGCCAGTGTTTCCCAAAACCCAACATGATGTTCTCAAATGTTGCATTTTGCCCACAACCTAAATATATTCATAGAACTGAAGCAGACATGCTGGAATCAGAGTTTAGACTTCTCCAACCAAGTTTCACCATCTTCAAAATAGTTTAATTTAACATTAATTTGCATTTTGTTTAATAGTTGACAACTAATAGCTTAATTGTTGCAGCTCAAATACAAACAGAGTGAAGAAGCAAATCCTCACATTTAAGAGGCTGGAACCAGAGGCTGGTTTCTTTTCATGGATGTCTCAATAATTAGCTGCTTGTAACCTAAAGCTAAAAATGTTGGAAAATGGTTTTCTGTAATTGGATTGCTCAGTGTCTCCCAGTGGACGGAGGAATAACTGACCAGCTGTGTACTGCCTCTAACAACATCTGTACATACACAGCACATTATACACTTTATAAATCCTAGATGTGTGGAGGGTAAATAGTTAATTTTTAATTAAAATGTCATATAAAGGTGTCTATTCAACTTCTGAAGACTTTTACCTTGCAAATATTTTTTAAATTAATAATACAATCTCCATGTAAAAGGGTTTTTTAAAGGCGGCTGTATAGAATTGTATTATTTTATTAAGGTGTACATAATTAACTTGAAATTAAGTGTATAGTTGTATATATGTAGCAATTAGATCCAAATTTTCAGGAACGATTTAAACTCTCCCAGGACATATTTATCATTTTCTAGCCCTCTGTCATGATTATCTGTGAGAACAGAAATCTCACAGGAACAGGTTGGTCAGTGTGTTCGTGTTTTCATTTATATTCTTTTATAGCAGAATGCTAATTAGGAGGGATTCATCCTCAGTTTCTGATAACAGGACTTAAAAAAAGACAGTGATGATCAAACTATAAATCTGAAATCAATGCCTCAAACCACTACTAAGGAGTGACTACCAAACATTTCACCATGTTTTTCTCATCATTGTGAAATGTCGCATTAAACCAGGAAATAACTCCAGACATGAGAACCTTGATTCATACTCATTATAGTTCTATTCTTAGCATATCATTAATGTAGCAGCAATCAAAAACTGACCAGTTCACTGGCCATGATCAGAACACCTGCCAGGTAATCCTCCACGTCCAGGTGAAAGCCTTTCTCTCGTACCACCTCGACTGCAGGACGGAGAAGACAAAGGAAGGAGAGTTAGACAGCGTTCCTCACTAACAGTTAAACCAGTCAAACCTTATCACATGAACTGGTACGTACTGCCCAGTATCTGAGCCACCTCCTCCCGAGTCACCAGAGTTTCAGTCTCCAGATAGACGACAAATGCAGCTAAGAAAGCCAGACGCTGCAGGACAAACCGCCAGTGTTCATGGAACCTAAAGATCAGAGAAACAGAGATAAAAGACTTTATTTCAGTGAGTTAATCCACTCAGCAGAGGGTTCTCCTGGCTCAGATTGGATCTGTGATCAGTCTGATGAAGGAAATCTGTACATTTCCTGTTATTTCTGACTAAGAGATGGACAAAAATGGTCTGTTACGCTTGAATAAAATTATGTTTACAAAACTAGTTTAAAACATATACTTGTTTTAAAAAATTATTGTGAGTTCTCATCATTTTGGTGGTTTTAGCTTTCCTTTGGTGCTGAATAAAACATCTGAGCCAAAACTCACTGTATGCAGGAAAAGTCTGTTTCTGTTTGCAGTTCAGCACATAAATGACAACACGATGGAATACAAGATGACAAATGACAGAAAACAGTACAAATTGCTCATCAGGTGACAGTTAAAAGCCATGTTTTGTTTCTTCTATCTTCCTGCACACCATTAACTCTGGATCCTACTTCAGAACGCATCATCTATTAGAAAAGCCAAACTAAATAAACTTAGAAGAGTAAAGCAGTGATGCAGACGCAAACAGATAAATATATTCTAGAAAGATGGAAAACGTTATTAAAGGTTGAAATGAGTGGAGAGAACAATCAAAGGTAATGCTATATATGATCATTTCCTCTGTATTACGGTATCTGCATATTTCTAAACTGTACAGAAGCCTCTGAATGGAAAACTGTCTGCTCTGAATATTCACCAAAGCTGTAAACTGAATTACTAGAAACAGTGGTTCCTACCTGTAATATTGCTCCATAGGAAATTTAGTTTTCAGGTCTGCAATCTGTGTCCTGACTGAGCAGAACAGCTCCCGAGCCTTCACACATTTACTGGGAACTAAAGGGGAAAGAATTAAGAATGTGAAGAGCAAACCTCACTAGTTCATCATTGCAGGGTTCAGGTCAAACACTCACTCTCTTTAAACCCTGAAGGCTGGTGGACACTCTGAAGGACAGTCAGTATTTCTCTGGCAGTCTGCTCCAAGGTCTGGACCACCTTACGGATATCCTAGGAGAACAAAGTAAAGCCTCAGATTATTAATCAATTGTTGACGAATCCAAATATATTCAGTGACATGAGACACCATCTCATGTTTTAAAGCAGCCAGACATTGTATGTCTGGCTGCTGTGAAGAGCTGGCTGGGAGCAAATTTCTTCTGTTTAAATTCAGACATGACTGAGATGATGGTGACTGGTTCAGAAAGACTAAATCATATGAACAATAATACTGTCTGGACCTTAGATGAAGGCATCATTCAGTGCAAGGACACTGTTAAAAACCTTGGTGTGACCTTTGATCAGTCTCTTAGATTTGTCTCCCACATACGAGATGTGACAAATATAGCTTTCTTCCACCTTAGGAGGATTACTAAGATTCGGTCTTTCTTGTCTTTTAAGGATGCTGAGGTTCTTATCCATTCATTTGTGACTTCTAGATTGGATTATTGTTATGCTCTCCTGTCTGGCTTGCTTAAGAGGAGCTTTCATAGCCTACGGATGGTTCAGAATGCGGCAGCCCACATTCTGACGGGAACAAAGAAATATGATCACATCTCACTCCATTGGCTCCCAGTTCATGTTCGAGGTGATTTTAAGATACTTTTTTTAACATATAAAGCTGTAAATGGCATTGGGCCATCATATTTAAAGGAGCTGGTAGTCTCATATCAACCAGCAAGGTCCTTGCACTCCCAGGGGACGAGTCTGCTGATTGTCCCTAGAGTTAAGAAGAAGACAGTCGGTGCGCGGGCTTTTTATTGCCATGCACCGACTTTATGGAACGCTCTTCCCTCTGACATTCGGCAAGCTTGCTCAGTGGAGGTGTTCAAAGCCAAGCTAAAGACCCACTTGTTCTCTGCTGTATATGACTCTTAACTGTGAGGTACTGTATCTTCTTAGGTATTGTTCTTATCAGTTTTATCGTTGTTATTGTGTCTTCTTAGCCACTGTTTTTATCCGTTATCATTTTATTGTATTTTATCTGTTGCTTGCTCTGTAAAGCACTTTGATTTGAAAGTGCTATATAAATAAAGTTATTATTATCAACAGCATGACTGTCACCCAAAGAGCATAGACACAACAGTTTAAACCCTCAGTCTGAACATTTACCCGGAAACTGCAGCTCTGTCCATAGAAATCACTTAATTATTCAGCTCTAGTTGCTACGTTACTTGGATGTTTAGAGTTAGTTAGACGTTTAATGATGTTTGACTGGACTTCGGTTCCGTGTTAGCCGCTAGCTAAAAGACCGGGGAGCTAACAGACCGCGGATCTTACAGACCGGGAGAGCTAACAGACCGGGGGAGCTAAGAGACCGAGGGAGCTAAGAGACCGGGAGAGCTAACAGACCCGTGGAGCTAACAGACCGGAGGAGCTAGCAGACCGGGGGAGCTAGCAGACCGGGGAGCTAACAGACCGGAGGAGCTACCAGCTAACAGACCGGGAGAGCTAGCGCTGGGGTCCCGGCTCTTCTTCCTCACCTCTCGGACGTCCTGGTCGGCGCTCAGGAAGCCCTGGATGTAACTGAACATCTCAGTGACCGACATTTCTGATCGGAGTCAAACTGTCCGCTCTAGTACCGACGAAGATCCGTCCGCCGTTAATTCTCCAAACACATCAACGTGCACAAGAGCCGTCCCCTCCGCCAACCGCAGGCGCGTAGAGATGATGTCACCGGTGGTAACGTCATCATGCATTTTCCGATTTTTTATGTAAAATAAATAAATAAAAAGAAAGTTTAAAAAAAAGACATGAAAAGACGTACATATTGTAAATTAGTTTTTTTTTTCTGTTTTTAAAAAATATTATTGTATCATCGAGATCAGGCGTATTCAGGCTGGTATGGCCGTAAAGAGTATTTAACAAACGTGATACATGTCTACAACATGAATGCAATACATAGTACATAACAGTTAATATAATAAGTATGAGATATTGCAATTTTAAAAAATATGATGAAGTATTGATCCAATTAAATGAATTTAAAAATGAATAGAAAATATATATCAAATCCATTACTCATTGCCAGATAAAAGAACGAAAAAACTGCCTTAAATGAAAGAAAGTCGAAAGTAAACATTCCAATTTTCCTCCATAAATAGCCTGTCTGTTATGGACTCTTTCGCTTACGGCCATACCAGCCTGAATACGCCCGATCTCGTCTGATCTCGGAAGCTAAGCAGGGTCGGGCCTGGTTAGTACTTGGATGGGAGACCGCCTGGGAATACCAGGTGCTGTAAGCTTTTTCTCTTCCTGCTTTACAGAGCTGTGAAAAAACTAGTCAACTTTATTCACAAGAAAACAGTTTAAAACTACAGTAGTTGAACCAAAATGCTGTAAAATTAAAGTAGGAGGCCATAAAACAGTCGCTGTAATGAGTCAGGTTAATCTGTATAATAAATAATCTCATTTATTCCAGTAAAGCTGTATTTTCAATAATATGAAAGAGTGCTAACTGCAATATTTAAATTACTCAGATAAATGTGTGTTTGCTTAACCTTAACATTTAATCCAGATCTAGTGAAGTCGTATTTTTAATATAATTGGAGGGCAATAACTGTAATATTTAACTACTCAGGTGAATTTGTATTTTATAATATGGTGTACTCTACACCATTAACCTGAATATTTGAATTTGTTAGATTAACCTTTATTGCCATTTTTTTTTTTTTTTTTTTTAATTTTGTTTTACTCAACTTTTCTAGTTTTACTCACCTTTTCTCTGACCTGCCCCAGTGGACACAAATGCTGCTTTTACCTCATTTAGTCTGTTGATGGCGCTAAAGGAGAATTTATTTATTTTTTTAAATGTTGCCTTCAGGTGCAGCTCGAAAAAAACCACACCAGTCACACACCATCCATAATACAAGGATCCTGGATCAGGTGACAGAGTTTAGGATGTTTGTTTGGTTGTTTATTTGTTTGTTTGCTTGTTTGTTTGTTTGTTAGGAAAGAATATTAGAGAAGCTCATCAGTTAGTTCTTGTTCTTCCACAAGATACTTTTTAAACTCAAGAATAAAAAGACCTCAAAGCTGCTGCTTGTTTTGACACAATCAGATTTACTGACTCATATTTCTGACAAAAAAATTCTTAGATCGTTAAATAGTTCTTTATAGTTTTGATTAATTAATTCGGTAATTAAATCCATGTCCTAATATCTCATCATTTTGATTTGATATTCAAAAATACAACTTGGAAAATTAAAAGTTCGACTGAAAGAGTCAAAAGTTTAACAAAAATATCTGATTTTTTAAAAATCCACATGAAAATGTTTTTGACTTTGTCTCTTTAAATGATGCACAAATTAATAACTTACTTTTCTTTGACAAAAACTCAGTTACATCATGATCTGTCATAAAATGCTCTGATATTCAGTATAGACAAGACTTTTTGTTAGATTTTTCTCATTTAAAATAGGAACATTAATTTATTATTCTGATAAATAAATAAATAAATAATGTTTTCATGAGCAAAGTTTATTTCCCTTCACTGCTGTATTTTATTACAGACCAAACACACTGAAATGATTGAACTCCTGTTTTTTATGAAGAAACTACTTTGAATCTAGTTTTACTCACTGAGCTCCTGCAGCCTGGAATAATATGAGGAACAACATGAATCTTGTTTTTATCCTTAGAGCAGTTCACATTTTAAATTCCTCCTATTTTGCTTCCAGGTGTTCCTGTCGATTAATTTGCTTGTAAATTTTAAATGCAGCAATTAAAGTTTTCACTAATTTACTAGCCTTGCCTTCTGGTCATTTTCATTAATATTGTTATTCAGGTTCATTTTTTGTGCCTAAATGTTTTAAAGGTTGAATTAAGCCTCATCCTTCACATGCAAAGATGTTTATCGTCCATAAATTAACATGTTAGCAGCTTTAATGTTAATTAAGATGAGCTGAGTAAAAGTATTTTAAATGAATTTCATGCTATGTTTCTTTAAGTAAAAAAAAAAACTGCAAACATGGTCAAGTTTCACAATATGTATTTATTTGAAAGAATGTGAGTGTCGGAATGCTGAAAGAAAAATGAATAATAGATTGCTGCTTTAGAATCAGGAAAATGACCCCATTCTTAATCAGCTTTGCCTGATTGTCTCACTGCGGAGTTTAATTTTGTCTTTTGAGAAAACAAGACCTCCAGGATGCGAAATTAGACAAAAAAAACTTCTTTAATTATAAATCAACCTTCTTTATATGTAAATGTCTTTCATTAATAATGATAATAATAAAAGAAAATCTGAATACCTATTCAGAAAACTTCAACCTGTTTCAAACAGAAATCAGGACTTTTTATCAAAATTAGTCTGAGAGTGTTAAAGAAATCTAAGTTAGAATCTTCATAACTGACTTTGTGTCTTATTTTCTTCTTTTAGGACCAAATGATTTATAGATTTCAATTTAAAACCAGAATATTTCTATATTGTTTCTCCAAAGTAAAATGCGAATTAGATCCAGGAAGTAGAGCAGAAAGTAGCAGGAAGTAGAAATACTTCTCCACTCTTCACTAATGCATTCTGATTTACCAGTCTGTGCTTTACACTTGTAGTTGTCAGATTTCCCGCAGCCCCTGAAGGCAGCATGTCCGAGCAGCTGACGCAGAGCTGCAGTCAGTCAGAGTCTCCTGTTGCTTCCACCAGTCAACAACTCAGACACGTTCACAGCGTCTCGCCGTGTTTCTGAGGAGCTTTTCTGCTGGAACTCTGGAACGATGCCGCTGAGAGAAGCTCTTCAGAAGCTCTGAGATGGAAAAGACCTGCGTGGAAGATGACTGCGTGGATTCAGGAGCCGAGACCGGAGGGTGAGTGGAGCTAAGGTCCAGAATGTGTCTTTAACTGGTTGTTTCTCACCGAGTTTAGGACTTAAAGGGTGAGTGGAGAAGCTAGAGGCAGTTCCAGAAGATGTCTTCAGATGTGTTTCTCACCGAGTTTAGGACTCTTTGGATTGTTAAGACTTTGAAATCCAATTTTTATTCAGTTTAGCTTAAGAAAGTGAAGCCTAAGTTTCAGAATAAAGTAGTCTAAGCTAACGATAGATAGATAGATAGATAGATAGATAGATAGATAGATAGATAGATAGATAGATAGATAGATAGATAGATAGATAGATACTTTATTAATCCCGAGGGAAATTAATTTATTGTGAAAACCAGATACAAGGTACAAGCTGATTTTTTGGATTTTTTTCATACAAGGAAACAATATTTTTTGGTGCCTGTAAATGAAGACAACAGGAGGGTTAATAGTGAGAAATACTGCTCCACTTAGTCAGATAAGCTGGACTGCGTTAAATTAGCACATTTTTAAATGAACTTTGGTTCGGCTTAGTTGAATGACCAGCTCCAGTTTGTGATTCTCATGTATTCAGACTAAAATCAGGAAACATGTCGTGTTCTGGAAGTTGATGCTGCTCTTGGTTTACCAATAATTGATGTAATGTCTGAATAGGAGGTGAAATGTTGTGTTTAGTGTAAAGCTGAGTCTTAATCAGCTGTTTTTTTTTTCTTTGCTGTGAATAGAGTCAAATGAACCTTTGTCTGTTTCAGCCTTTAAACTAAGATGTTTCCTGGTTTCTCCAGCGGTACGTTGGATGTCGTAGAAGTGAATGTTTGTGTGTGACAGAGGCATTAAAGGATAGTTCACATTTTTTGGAGTTTATTTAGAAACGATACAGACGTGACCATATGTACATATGATGGAGGCATGGTTGTAGATTTATTTTAAGCATCTTAAATAATAAAACAGTTGATTTTCTGCATTCTGGTGAATCTTTATGCATCAGTTTTTAGTGAAAATTCGATGATTGATGCAAAGAAAAACACAAAATAAGTGAACCTTCAAGCAGATATTTAAAAAGTGAAAGTTTTTACTGTTTTTATTGGGGAACAGTGCTCTGACTGTTTATTAGGACGTATCGCTTTCATCCTTCCTGAAATCTACACCCATGCAGATTCAAAGTTCCAGTCTTTTAGAGTGGATTTCTGCTGCTGTAGATCATGTTTGGCTGCATCAGAGGTGTAACTTTGGATCTGTCTAACTCCTGAAACCACACATTAGCTTAGTTTGCTCAAAATAAAGACTGTGTGTAACAATAAAGTGGCAGTCTTGGAGATTCTCAATAACATAAGTGTCTCTGAAGTCCCTACCTGTTGCTAAATGAGGTCACTGAAGTCACTATCTAAAGAAGGTTACACAATAATGATGGAGCCTGTAAACAATCTGGGTGTCCATGGAAACATTCCTGCACAAAATCCCAACCTGAATGAGTGAATTCTGTTCCATCACCCAGCAGGTGTGTTTCTCCCAGAGAGGGTGGGCGGAGCTAAACAACAGACTCACCTATGTGTAAAGAGGCGTCGTGTTTTTCCTCATCTCAGAGGGGATTGTTCCCTTTTTTTTCATATATATATGTTGATCCCAGATTATGTTGCGGTCCTGATTCCAGCTGAGTCACAGCACCAGTCAGGTGATGCTGCTTGGAATATTGTAGGAAGTTAAATTAAAAGATGTAAATACAGGTATTGCTCATCACCACATGTGAAGTCTTCAGTGCTGCCACTTTAAAATAGTTTAAGGAATTAGAGTCCAGAATCAACACTAGGAATGTAAACAGAAACGATTTTAATGTACATATGGACATGTGAGTGTTATTTCCAGATGATTTTTTTTTAAAATGTGAACCTCTCCTTTAATCTCTTCAGTGAGTTCATGAGAAGTTGTGTTTTTTGCGGTGAAGGCAGGCATTAACTGAAGTCCTGTTTAATGCCTCCAGATGTGTTTTGTCTGATTTCATGTCTAGATCGATGTTTTTATTCACATTTTGGAAACTTTCTCTTTGTTTTCTGATGTCTGAAAGTGTCTTAAATACCTCCTTAAAGGGTCAGTGTGGGGAAAAAACAAGTTTTAAAGTCTAAATGACCTGATCTGTGGTAGCTTGCCATTTTTCCGCATATTTACAGTGAATTTGTTCAATTATTCAACTTTTTTCCTACTAATCCAGTGAAAGATCTTTGCTTCTCTCAAACAAGTTGATCTTTTAACTAATCATGAGTGTTTAATAAGAAAGAGGATCAAGAATAACTCTGATCATTAGATCATTTCCACATGTTGTCTGTATTTGCTGTTAAAGGCTTTAAAATAAACTACTGACATCAATGATGAACACTGACCAATAGAGAAGTATTTCATGGGATGTTTGCATGTAGATTGAAGTAGTTTCTTATTTAGCTCAGTGAAAACTTTCTGTCTGCTGCTGTCAGGGATTCATCACAGTAAAAACGGACACAATATTATGTTAATTCCATGCCAGCAGAGACTTTATGTTCTCTGTAGTTCAGTTGGAAGAAAATATTTGCACTAATTTTGATTTAGCATATCAGATATCTGCAAAAAATCCAGCATCATGAATCCCTAGAAATGTATTTTGTCCATATCTCCCAGGCAGTTATAACACATTTCAGGATTAAAATGTTGGATTGAGCAGCTTTAGGCGTCTGTAGTTCTGATAAAACACACACAGTGCTCTTTAACTGACATGTTTAAAATATTAATGCACCAGATTGCAACTAAAAAACTAATTTACAGCTCAGCAGGTTGATGTTAACTCCCCTGTTGTCCTCGTTTACAGGCACCAAAAAATATTGTTTCCTTGTCTGAAAAAAATCCAAATATTCAGCAAAAAAATTCCCCAGATTTCTGAAAATTTGCAAAACCTTCAAGAAGAAAATTCCAATAATTCCTTAAAAGTTTTATTTAAGATTTTTTTTTTTTTTTACACATATATCAGTAAAACTAATATGTTCCTTAAGAACATTCACAAAAAATCAACCAAAGTCCAGCAAATTTCACTGGATTTTGGTTGATTTTTTTTGTAACTGTTCTTAAGAAACATTTGTAACATTTCTTTTTTCCACCAAAAATGTTCAAAGATTTTTTGTGAGGAGAAACAGGAAGGTCCAGCTGATAACCAGAGAGACACCAGATCACGTCCTCCACCTCCTGTCCACTCCCACATCCACTGCAGTCCTGCTTTACAGTCACCTCCTGTCCACTCCTGCTTTACTTCCACTGCCTCCAGCAGACACTCATCAGTGAAGTTATTCCTCAAATCACGCTGCAGTAGTTCCAGAGTCTCTTTTTGTCCTGCGTCACTGATATATATTCTTGAACATGCTGTTGAAAATAGCAGTTAATACTGAGCTGTTATTGATTTAAAGACCTGATCAATACGTTCTATCACTGATCAGTTCTCTTTCATTGTCTACTGATTAATCTGGAGACTTCTAGAACATTTGTTCCAAATTCAAAACCGTCAATAAGTCATTTGCATTGTTTCCTATTTTATTTTTAAAAAGAAAGAATAATAATAATAATAATAATAATAATAATAATAATAGCGATAAATCCAGAAAAAGTTAAAATGCTTTAAGCAACCTGTTTGAATCCAAAATGTTCAGTCTCTTAGCTGTTGACTATTAAATTCATTGTCAACTAATTTGATAACTGATTCATTGGCTTGCATAATATATAAATATATATTTTCTTTAAAAGGCTTCTTAAATGTTAATATTTTCTGTGACAGTAAACTGAAAGTCTTTGGGTTGAGGAAAAACCAGACATTTAAGGACATCATCTTAGATTTTGGGAACATTTTTCACCTTTTTCTGATATTTTACTGACAAAACAACAAATTGATTAATCAATAAAACAATGCACAAGGCAACTTTTTTTTATGACTTGTTATTTGTTTAAATAATTTTTAATGCAGAAAAAGGCCAAAGATTTGATGGTTCCAGCTTCAAATGAGAGAATGAGTCTTATTATTATAGTAGTTTAATTATGTTAGGAAAAAATACTAAACTGTGATGAGCATTTTTCACAATCTACTGTTAATATATAGACCAAACTTTTAATTAAATAATTAGTATACTAATTCATAATGCAAGGGATCATTAATTTAGGATCTAGAATTTTGAACTTTGTCATTGGATGCTTAAATGATGTCCTCCATAGCAGCTTATTTAGTTAAATAATTGAAGTTACTTTTGTGTTTTCTGCTTGTTCTGATGGTAAAAACTTAATAATTCAATCAAGTTTTCATGTGAATAATGATGATAATGTTATAGTCTAAAGGAGGGCGTCAGATTAAAAGTCAGGAAATGTGAGTTTCCATCTCCATTCAGTCATCAGGGTTTCTGGCAGCGATTCTTCCTGAACATAAAAAGATCCTGGAGGTGACGGGCCATGAAACCATCCATGAGTCACTGGTTGGAGCAGACAAACTGTAGATGGAGGATTTATGGCTTCATGTTTACTTTCTTCTGTGATCTTTCTTCCTCCATCCTGATCAAACTCTTGAATCTGGAGGCCAACGAGCCTTTTAGAGTCACTCTACTGTCCATCAGGTCGGTCTGCAGTCGAAGCGTTTGTGCTTACGGAGCTGCTGCCTGTCTTCGCTTCACTTTGCGTTTATTGTCTTTGGACGGGGATGAAGCGAGGCGTCAGAACGGCAGGCGAGATGCTAACGGACTCTGCTGAGGGAGTCCAGGGAGCCTTTAAACAGACTCTCTACCTCCAGCTCTACTCTGTCAGAAAACCAAAGCTTTCCTCATCTGTTTTCCACTCTTGTGACTTTCACTCTGTGTCCTTTTTGCTGGAACCTTCTGGTCATTGATAATCTCTGATCTGTATATTTGTCTTTCTGTCCCGAAGCCATTGTTTTCCTATCATTTCTACTTCTTACCCTCCTGTACTCACCTCTCTCCCATCAATCCCGTCTCTGCCGGTAGCTAGATTGATAACCTCCTGCTGCAGGAAACAGCCCCGTTCCTCTGTTTCCTGCAGCTCCAGAGGCCTTATTAGTTTACAGTTGGACTCAGGGAGGAGCAGTGGTTTCTGGCTGTCAGCTGACTCCTGAGGGACTAATATTCTCAGGTCGGGTTCATGTGAGCCGAGAGGATTCATGTATGCTGGACATGCTCGCGTCTTTTATGTGAAATTACATAGAAGGTCAGAATTAGATTTTAATCTATGGAGATGAGATTAGCAGAAATCTAATTTTAAAGATGTTAGCTTTAGATTAGACTCTTATCTTCTGAGTGGGTCTGACTATGGACCAGTAATCAGACGGGAATGATCCTTTACCTCAATTACTACATCAGCATTTAAGAAATAAGCTGATTATCTTTCTTAGATAATGTTAGATGAAGAGACTGACATGTCTCACCTTTAGCACCAATATCATGTTCATTTATGTAGCCTATACACAAACACGCATGTAAATACCACTGTTTTGCCCCAAACTGTAGGAGAGTCACCTCAAAACCACAAATAGTAACACAAGAGAAAACAAAATGAAACCATCTTCACTGGGTTTCAGCATCATTTCACAATGTTTACTTCCACCAGCCTGTCGTTGCATCATTTAAATACCGTTAACTGAGTGTTTCCTATTTGGAACTGCTCGTTAGGAAACCAAACTAACGATGTGTATTTTCTGTTCAGATCAGTTCTGGGTTTTATTTAGAATTGTCAGTGATGATGGGATGCTTGCAGCTTTCTTGTGGAGCTCCAGACTCAGAATTCTCAGAAATTTCCAGGATGTCCTCCTCAGAATGACAACAAAGAGGCAGAAGGTTTTTTTTCCAGCTCAGTTGCTGTAATTAGAGTTTAATTGCTGTGGCTGGAGGGCAGCGTTAGCGTGCAGGAGTCAGGACTGATGCCAACATTCTCATCTGAAACAACACAAATACTGTAAATTGTTCCTATTGTTAAGCAGAAATCTGTTGTAAATGAATATCCTGCATTTTTAAAATACTTCTTATGGAGAAAGGTGGTAATTATTACAGAATGTCAGTTTTTCCAGCCTGTCACATCCCATCATGCATTCTGTTGCTGGATTGTTAACCCTCCTGTTGTCCTCATTTACAGGCACCAAAAAATATTGTTTCCTTGTCTGAAAAAAAATCCAAAAATTCACCAAAAAAGTTCCCCAAATTTCAGAAAATTTGCAAAACCTTCAGGAAGAAAATTCCAATAATTCATTAAAAGTTTCCCTTAAAAATTTTATATAAAAACGTCTCCCAAATTTGGCAAGAAAATTCTTGTAAATATTTTCAAAAAATGAGTAAAAATCTTCCAAATAAATCCTAAAAATATCTAAAGTACAGTACGTATATATATATATATATATATATATATTACATATATATCAGTAAAATTTCTAATATTTTCTTTAAGAACATTTAGAAAAAAAATCAACCAAAATCTAGCGAATTTCGCTGGAAACAGTCACACAGCTGTCAAAGTGTATAAAATGCAAAACAACTGGATTTTGTTTTGAACTATAGTGTCATGTTGTAGAAATCTGCAGTATCAGACTGTAGGAATACCTGGAAGCTCTACTAGAGCTCAGTTTGCTGGAGCTTCTCGTGGATTTAACAGAGAGAGAAACTCTGTCTGGTGACCTTTTCCAGCTGGACGTCTCCTCCTGTTTAGCCAGATGTCAGCACTTTATTTGAAATAGGAGTGTGTCGTCCTGTAAATCATGCAGATTGCACTTCGTACTGTAATATAAACTCCCGTCTCCTCTCTCTGTTTCTTGTCCTGTCGTTCTCTCCCCCTCCTTCCATGTCCACATCTTTCCTCTATTTTCTGTCGTCCTCTGCAGGTCTGATTACAGTCCCCTGTCCTCAACCAGCAGTAAGTAGAACCAGTAGAACTTCCTGTCACTAACAGCTCCGATCCAAGGCTTTATTTCACTGATACACACCAACTAAATAAATCCACCGGCTGTTTGTAGACCTACAGCGGATTTAACCCTCGTCTTGTCCTGTGGGTCAAAATTGACCCGTTTTAAAGTTTGAAAATGTGGAAAAAAAAATATTTTCACAGTGAGTTTCAGTCCCTGGACATAAACAATGCAACCATTTGTCAAGAAAAATATAGAGAAAACACAGCTGGAGCAAGCAAACACCCATTTATACTGGTTTACTGATGACAGAAATAGCCGGTTTTAACCAGACGATAATTGTTTACACGTTTAACTCATATTTTACACATGGACAACTTTGATTTGCTATAATTTGAATCTTGGGTTTAACCAGTGGTGAAAGAAGAATTCACATCCATTAAAAATGTAAAAATACTGCTTTACATGTAAAAGTTCTGCATGAAAAATCCTACCTAAATAACAGTTTATCAGAATAATGTTGTTTGTCCAGGATTAGGGTTAGTAGGGGTAGTAGAGTTTTTTGAAAATATTTTCAAAAAATGAGTAAAAATCTTCCAAAAAATCCTAAAAATATCTGAAATGATTCCATATATATCAGTAAAATTTCTAATATTTTCTTTAAGAACATTCAGAAAAAATAACTATGGTTTTTGTGAATATTCTTAAAGAAACATTTTTTTAACATTTCTTTTTTTTCACCAAAAAAAATGTTCAAAACTTTCCCAAAAAATGTGGAAAATGTGGAAGTTTTCACTGTCAAAATAATTTTTTTTCCACATTTTCCAACTTTAAAATGGGTCAGTTTTGACCCGCAGGACGACACGAGGGTTAAGAGTTAATCAGAATGTGGATAAGACCTTTTTTTTACCTTTCGGTTTTTCATCCATCTCTGTCGTTGTGATGCTGCCATTAATGAAACAGCCCCAGCTGGTCAGAGACTCGTTGATTGAATCACTGATCCATCGGTAATAATCTCTCTGATGCTCATTGGGAGTTACAGATCAGCTGCTTTATGCTGACTGTGTGTGAAGTGGGACGGCCTCCTGCTGTGTAGTTGTTGTGTGTGTTTGTGAAGGTGTGTGTTTTCAGAGGTCATGGCCCCCGTCGGGTTGCCAGGTCTGCTTTCCTTCACAATGGGAGGATTATATCCAATATTAGCCCATTAATCTGGTCGTCAGGAAGCAGCATTATCCCAGCAGCACCAGTCAGGAAGCAGACACACACCTAAACACACACACCTAAACACACACACACACACACACACACACACACACTCATGATTTCACCATAAATTAATCCACCTTGTTCTATAACTATGGTTTAAACGGCTGCTTTGTACAAATTACAAACATATCGATAGAAAATATGGATCTCATCTCTATTAATATCTAATAAAACTGTGATAATTTAGACTTTTTTTGTCCGTGAGGTTTCTGCTGCCGCCCTAAAAGATGGTAAAAGAGAAGAATGTTTCTAAAATATAGCGTTTAAAGTGTTGTAGGGAAACTTGTCCCATGATAAAGTGAAGAATCTGTCAGTGAGTTCACTGGTAAACATGTCACTGGTAAAATGGACCAAACTAAACATAGTTTGAACAACTTTGAGCTCTATTTTTAATTCATTTCTATCCTGCACTTTGGAGCTTCCTGCTGCAGAAAACCTCATCCTGTAGTGAAAAGCGGTTGGATTTCATCTTTGCTTATCAGCGTTATTTTGCAAGTAGTTCCTTCTCCTTCATTTTCTGGATCCTGCTTCTCCTCCAGAGGCTCTCAGTAATGAGTAGAAGGATGACGGTCATGAATCTGTCTGAAATAAAGAGTTTTAAATCTGTCGTCTTCTGCTGCAGCGTCTGAAAGACCAAATAAAAACAGATGAGATGCTGAGTGACTTACTGGACGTTAAACCTGGATGGGCTCTCAGGGAGTCAGTCCTGCATAAGAAGAGACTTTAGAGTTAAAGTTTTCAGGGAAAGGCAGGATTATTTAACCCTCGTGTCGTTCTGCGGGTCAAAACTGACCCGGTTTAAAGTTTGAAATGTGGGGAAAAAAATAATATTTTCACATTGAAACTTCTGATGTTCACATTTTCAACATTTTTGGGAAATCTTTGAACATTTTTTTGGTGGAAAAAAAAGAAATGTTATAAATGTTTCTTAAGAACATTCACAAAAAAAATCAACCAAAATCCAGCGAATTTCGCTGGATTTTGGTTGATTTTAATGTGAATGATTTTCAAGAAAATATTAGAAGTTTTACTGATATATATGTAATCGCTTTAGATATTTTTAGGATTTTTTTGGGAAGATTTTTACTCATTTTTTGAAAATATTTTCAAGAATTTTCTTGCCAATTTTGGGGGATTTTTTTAAAATCAAACTTTTAAGGGAAACTTTTAAGGAATTATTGGAATTTTCTTCCTGAAGGTTTTGCAAATTTTCAGAAATTTGGGGAATTTTTTTGCTGAATTTTTGTTTTGTTTTTTCAGACGAGGAAACAATATTTTTTGGTGCCTGTAAATGAGGACAGCAGGAGGGTTAAGGGTTGAGGGCAGTTAAAGCTCTGAAATGAGCGTTTGTGCTTCAGTCTGTTGGATGTTTTCTGAACACAGACTGCAGATATTACAGCAGACAGACTGAAAGAAGTGATGCATCAGTCAAACTGATGGTCACAGCTGAAAGAACCAGACAGATGGACACAAACTAGACTTTCTAAAGATGTGAAAGAGAAAAGCAGTCGTTGGTCTGAGCGCTGTGTGTGGCTGCTGCTCTTTATGTCTGTGTTCACTGATGCGTTCATTCTGCCTCATCTTTTACCTCCTCAGAAGTATTTTTAGGTTTGGGCAGAGAGCGTTCTGGTGTTTGTACAGGTGGTTATAACCCCTGATCTCTGACCTCAGACCAGCCAGAAGCCTCCTGCAGACTCACTGATACCTCACTAAGACTCCGACATCAATCTGTCCCACTATGGGCTCCACTGGAGGTCCCATGTAGTCGAAACTGCAGGAATTCAGCTGAAAGCTTTTAAAACACATTATTGTCATCAAGGTTTGGTATTCAACAGCATAGTTTGTGTTTGATTTGTAAAGTTATCCAGGCTGCTAAAATCTTTTCAGAATATTCTTGTCATGTTTGCTTGTAGACAGAATAAAATGGCAGCAGGTTGCATCCAAATAACTAAAGTAAAGAAGGCACCACAGAATAGTGTTTGAAATGACAGTAGAAGGTTGTTCCTGCCACTTGTTCATTAGGAGGAAATAACTGAAACCTCCACGGTGTCTTTGAAACGATGCCATGCAGCAACAGTGACTCGATGTGTGCCACTTGGAATCCGTCCTTTGTGCTTTGAGCAGCATCTTTGACCAGCTGAAGGTAAAAAGGTTTTGATTGGAGAGGCTTTGAGTCCAAACACTTAATCACTGGGCAGATGAGAGTCCATTCAGCCTGAGTGACCCGTCCCTTCCCCCGGTGTTTTCCTGATGTGCTGGTTCATACGCTGTCGGACCGAGGGGGTCGGCTGTCGGAGTAATGGATGTTTTTGGGCCAGACGGGGGGAGTTTAAACTGCTCCGAGGTCAGAGTGGAACAACAGAGCGACGCCGAGCTCAGACACACATGCAAATATACTAATAGAGACGTAAACGGACTGAAGGACGTGCACGATTTACACAACACACTGTAGATGGATTCATCACCTGCACATGGTGACTCCTGAAAATCTGCACCACAGTCGACATCCAAATTTTTTAAAAAATGGATGAAAGATGAAAAGAAAACTAGAGATGTTTTCATTTTTGTAGGTGATGGAAAGCAAAACAAGAAGAGAGAAAGTATAGTGATGCTTGGAAAGAAATGATGAAGATCTGAGAGTTAAAGAAGATCAGCAAGAAAAAGATCAGAGTTAAAGATTTTAAGAACATCAGCATGAGGAAGATCTGAGAGTTAAAGAACATCAGCATGAGGAAGATCTGAGAGTTAAAGAACATCAGCCTACTGAGCAGTTCAGCCCAGAGGTCAATGTAGGATTGATAGGAACCCAACAAAAGCCTGGGAGTCGCAGGTTTCCACTGGGGGGTTTTCCATTTTCAGGGATCAGTCTGTCACCAGCAGATGTTTGCTTGCTGAGATGTTTATGATCACTGATGTTTTACTGCATTCACACAGAATACTTTGCGTACCGAAGTATCTGAGAACCAAGTATCAAAAACATATTGATGCTCAAAGTAGGGAGTGCTTAGGTCTTATTTATTTACTTAATCATTAGATATTTTCAGTTTAATCTTGAGTTTTCTTGTAGGGCAGTAATCAGAATGGTGATGTGAGATCTGTTGTGTAGGACTAGATGTTGGTCTACACAATGACTCCGATATTTTAGTTTACAGAGTGAATAGGAGCTGCACTGGTTAATCATTTGCTTTTATAAACTGACTAGACTTCACTGAACAGGAATGCCCCCAAACAGTCTCTTGAGTATAAATAAAAGTCGAATAAATAAATGAACTTTTGAAAACACCATCAACTAAACACAAAGATGGACCGACCCTCTGAGATGTCACCCACAGGTTTCCTGAAGAGCAGTTTTGAAGTTCATTGTCATGTTTTTTGTTTGGCCGTACCTGAAGCCTGGAAAAGCCTGAATTATACTCAACAACTGTAGACACCACACATGTAGAATTATTGTAGTAATGCTTTTCACTTAGAAGTCTCTATTCCAGACCTGCACAGTTAGCCGAGTCTACATTTTCTGCATATTCACACAGCTGCTGGAGACGATGATGAAGTTTACATTACATGGACCCGAGAGAACCCTGGTGTGTTGGGACATGGAAAGTGTAGCGCTGGTCTAAACTCCAGCTGACTGAGAAATGAGTAAAGAGTTGGAGTGTGGTTGGAGGTGAGGAGGTCATGGACTGATCTGTGTTGACACCCACCAGGAACTCATAGCAGCTAAAACTTCAATCACGCAGAACTTTAGGCCTTATTACAACTTAAACAGGCGACTTGCAAAAAAAAATTCACCCCCTGAACAGTTGTCATGAACAGAAAAATTATCCACAGAGACCAAAACCGTTTTCTGAACCAGGCTGCAAACTGGTTTATTTCTGCTGTGAAGTTGGATGTTTTAACATGGAGGTCTATGAGGAATGACTCACTTTTGGAGCCAACCTCCTGTGGCCACTCACGGAACTGCAGTTCTTGCTGCTCTCACACTTACCTCTTTGCTCCTTTCATTAGCTAGAATCTAAACCAGTTCTATACTCTCTGCATCCAATTACACAAGGGTTCACCAGGGTCCACGTGAAGCAAATTCTGCCATTTTCTCAAGGCTGTGGACGTCCACAAAAACCTCTCTGCAGACGTCCTCATGCAGCCCAAAGCCTGTGGAGCGATCCTTTAAAGGACAGTAGTGCACATGCATGGAAAACATGCACTTCTCCTACAGTGAATGTATGGAACAGAGACCTCCCAGTGGACTCCACCAGGACTAGGAAAGTAGTAGAACAATGATTACTCATTTGTTGTCCGTGTGTTCTTCCACAAGAGAGTATATTCAGAGCTTTTGGAGAAAATGGAACCAACAGAATGAGCTTCTAAACTGCTCTCCTATTTGTTCACTTCATTTCTCAGCCCCAGAGGGTGGTGATTGTAAAACAGAGAGTCTTAAATGACCCATTCACCGACCACTGCAGGCAACAAACATGTCCTGAGCAGCTGTTCCATCTAAATGGAGTCTTTGTAATGCGTCTAATGTCCCCTTAATGATGCTGCGTTGTGGTCAGACGAGGACTTTTTTCCATTAAATGAAACCATCCAGACGCTCTGTGCATCCACTAACGCTGGAGGAGCAGCTCTGGTTATTTCATCTCAGACAAGCAGCAGATTAGCAGAACCAGAAACATATGTTCATGAGAGTTTGCAAAGTTTGTAATGGCCCACTCTGTTGTGTTTTAGCCACTGGATTGAACATTTACTGCCAGTTTTACTCCCCTCCCTACAATAACTGAAGGTCCGGCTTGGTTTTTAGTGGCAGTTTGACCTGCTGTAGGTGTGCAGAACGTACAGTTTTAGTGACAGAAAGTGGAATACAACAAGCTGCTGTAAGTTTTTAGGTTTGATTTTTAATTTTTTTTTCCTATTTTTCTAAACATTTATTAAACATTTATTAAAGTCAGATCTGAGCTTCACTACGTCTTCACCTTCCATCTGCACGGACTTTTATTCACACCGAAACACTGAACCGAGGATCCTTTTACACAGAAAACCACTGATGTCAGCCAAGACACTTTCATCACAGTGGGTTAGAAAAGCACCTGATGGATCCAGGACCACCAGAAACACTTCAACACAGCGACTGGTGGAGCTGAACGTACGAGATGCTGCTGTAAGGAGGCTGGATTAACTTTTACCAAATGTTCTTCCTGCAGATGAGGCTTGAAGCATGAATGTCTGCAGTCGGCTGTTAACGGGTTAATTGGAGCGGTTCGGTGTGTCGGCCTCGTTGTGGCTGCAGGATAATGGATGATTCAGGGTTCGTTCATCGAGGAGAAGCAGTGATTGTGAGGAAGCATTTCTGTTCAGACACAACATGAGATTATCTAATGACCTTCTGATGAGTCTACGGTTGAAAATACACTCTGAAAAGTCTACTTTCATTCCACAGTTTGCTGTTATTTTACAGATTTTCCCTTTTTTTCCAAATTATAGACAATAATCCATTTTAAAAGGTGTTAATTCATGTCAAACTGAAAAAAAACGATAAAAAAGCATTTTTTTAAATGATAATTTGTTATGTTACAACATTTGAGGTCAAACTCACTGTTTTATTTTTATTTTTTACTGTATTTAAATCTGCAAAGAATATCATTATTTACCAGATATTTGTTATTTGAAAGAAAAAATCTGTATTTTAAGAGTTACTAATATTACAGATAATTTCTGTTTTAATAAATTACATACAATAATTGGTTAAAAAAAAAAACTAAGAAAAAAAATATTAATTTACATGTTCACCCTAAAAAAAATAGATAAAAATAGTGTCCACATCAAAAATCTGTATTTTTATAAATGCTAATGGTTTCTCAAAATCACATATTTTTTAAAAATTCGAATTAGTAAAATTATAACTATTTTGCACATAGTAAAATATCTGTATGTTAAGACTTAAAAAATAGTTAATAATTTAGTTAATTTACAGATTTTCCCTGTCTTAGCAAATTACAGATAACTAGTAAAATCAAATTGTACACGTTAAAATGGTAAATAATATAATTAACATAGTTGTAAACATCTGTATTTTTGTAATTTAATTTAATAATTTGTTCTTTTACATTTGACTGTAAAATTTAATTTCTTTACTGCATTTAAATCAGCTCAAAATCTCATTATTTTACAGACATCTGATGCTATTTTCACCATTTTCATTTTGAACATTACAGTTTTCCACCATTTTTCTTGTATTTTTTCTTGCTACCAGATTTTCACTGATCTGATCCATTGGTGCATCTCTGTCACTATTGCAGCTTTAAAAAGTCTTTTCTTGGCCTGCGTTGTTCTGTGTGAACTGCTTTGCTTCTCCTGCCAGCGTTCTCTCCGTTTTGGGTCACAGTTTGGATCACGTCTAATTATCCTCAGGCCGCTTCCAACCGGAACATTTTTGGCTTCTTCTCCGTGGATCCTCTCTGGATCCGGTTCAACATGTTGAACCCGTGGAGACCCTCGAGTCGAGGTGACGACGTTCGGCTTGGATTCAGCGTGTTGTGTGATCTTCAAATCAAAGACGGTTTGGAAATGCGGATGACAGTTTGTGGGAAACCGGCGCTTAAACGCTGCATCCATTTATAAAGAGAACCCACAGAGAATCCAACCACGTCCGAGCACGTGTCAGGAAAACTGTGCACAAACAAAATGAATGTTTCTGGATATTTATGTATTTATGTGCACAGAAGGCATGTTTTGATCGAGCATACAATTTCAGATCTTGGTTCTATTTGTAGATCATGTTACTCGCATTTGCACCATTTTCAGATTTATTTAGGAGCATTTTTTGCTCATGTTTTGTACCCGAACCATCAGTTCATCTCATGCATCTGTCACCATTACTGAAGCTGTTTTCTCTTCATATGTTTGCATGTTGATCTGATAACCAGTACTGGAGCTGGAGCTTTTATTTTGAACATATTCCCCAGTTTCAGGGAACTGGTTGTACTTTGCTGATCTTTTTAACCCTCCTGTTGTTCTCATTTACAGGCACCAAAAAATATTGTTTCCTTGTCTGAAAAGAATCCAAAAATTCAGCAAAAAAAATTCCACAAATTTCTGAAAATTTGCAAAACCTTCAGGAAGAAAATTCCAATAATTCCTTAAAAGATTCCCTGAAAAGTTTTATTTTTAAAAAATTCCCCAAATTTGGCAAGAAAATTCTTGTAAATATTTTCAAAAAATGAGTAAAAATCTTCCCAAAAAAATCCTAAAAATATCTAAAGTGATTCCATATATATCAGTAAAACTTCTAAGATTTTCTTTAAGAACATTCACATAGAAATCAACCAAAATCCAGCGATTTTTTTGTGAATGTTCTTAAACATTTTCAACATTTCTTTTTTTCCACCAAAAAATGTTCAAAGATTTCCCAAAAATGTTGAAAATGTGGACATCAGAAGTTTCACTGTGAAATAGATTTTTTTCCACATTTTCAAACTTTAAAACGGGTCAATTTGACCTGCAGGACGACACGAGGGTTAAGAGCATTTCACCACCGAGCCATAAAGAAAACCTCCTTGGTTGCCTTCTTAGTGTTAGATCTTCTCCTGTGTTTCTCTGTGGACAAAATAGACGTTCTCAAGTCAACTTGAGTTCAAATCTACAGCGATAAACCCCCAAACAAATATATCACTGTCCATGTGCTTAAAGAGTCAAGTGTAGGTTAATGTTTTAGATTTAAATCGGCCCTCAGCATCTCCACCTCCTAAGCCGAGTCTCTTCTCCCGGTGAAGGCCACATGACGTCCATGAACTTGGTCTCCTGGCTAAGCCTCGTCCTCTTCTAATCTTTCCCTGCAGCACTCTGTCGTAACCTATCTAATCTATCGGCTTCTTCTGTTCGACTTTCGCAGCAGAATCGTGGCTCCACATTCGGGCCTGATTGCTTTAATCTTGTGTGCAACTTCAGGCTTGGTGGCGTGCGCATACAGAGCTCTTTGTGTGTTTTTCTCTGGGAAAGGAAGTCGGCGATTCCCTTTTATTTCCAGGTCCTGCTTATGTTGCTCTTTTAGACGTCATGTAAAGCAAAAAGTACGGAGCCGTGTCCTTTTTGTGTCGTCTGGTCTGCTCAGGCGTGTTGCTTCTCAGGCGTGTTTGAGTTTAATTACGTACAGAAATGCAGACTTGCAGTTTTCCTGGTTGGACTCAAGTGTGAGATGCAGCTGACGAGCAGAGAAACCCAACAGAAGCTTTTAATTTGAGAAGACAGCCGTATATCAGTCGCCTCTTTATGGTGAGCTGCTCGCTGTATTTTTACGTTTAAATCCAGCTGGCACTGAGGCCTCCAGCAAGCATGAACACCAGTAAATAGCTGAGATGTTGGGGAACATCTGATTGTTCTCCACTGAGCATCAGAAAGGCCTGAAGTTCACAGATCATCTGTTGGTCTGGATCATGGTCAAATCAGCCTAATTAGAAGATCTGAGGGAGATAAGAGAGAATGAGAGGAAAGCAAAGTTCACAAGATCTGATGAGGTAAATAATCTCACTGAATAGATGATGAAATTCACCTGTTTGGTTGTTTTTTACAATTCTATAGTTTTATTTATCTTTTATCCAAAGCGACATCCATCTGAGAGTAGATCCAACACCAGCGGGGATCTAGGAGAGAACAACCTGGAGAAGAGACATAAAACAGTTTTTCTTTTCATTTCACCAACTCCTGAGTGACCCTGCTTTAAGTCTTTTACTCACTGTAGACTCATTTTCACTGCAGTATAAAATGCTACAGCTCTCTGGAAACACAACAACCATGGCTCAAAGCAGAAACATGAAAACATGTCCTCTGTGAAAGAAGGAAAGAAGAAAGTTGAATTTATTGGATTACTTATTTAACAAAAATTGTAAAATCCTGAAATCAACACAACTGCCAGAGCTTTGACTCTCCATTCTATAGATCCTGTACTGCTGACATTTTAATATGTTTAACTGTGTTTACACATCCTGCAGTTCAGCCTAGCTGAAGGAGACGTGTAAAATAAAGCAGTCTTTGTGAAATATTGTGGTTTTAAACTTAGATTTGGTTAATTTTCCCAACAGAGCCGTCCATCACACATGATTAGTTCCAGGACTGTTGAGAAATTGACAATCCGTTGATTTTTATTTTCTGTTTTTACAGTTTTGTCTTTGAAAAATGGTTCATTTTGATTTTTTTTTTTTTAAATAGACAACATGCCTATCAAACCTGTCAGCGAGTTTTCAGGTTTAGAGTGTAAATTACAGATCGGTGTGTTGTTTTTGGAGCACTGACAGTAAATGTTGGGAAAATATAACTCCATTTATCAGCGAGATTTGCTGCCACTTGTTGTTTTTCTTTGGTGCTCATTAACTTAATGTCCCACATACATGAATTTGCACAGCAGACAGACGGACGCTTTGAAATGTGAGATTCTTCCAGACTTAGTCAAGACTGAACATTTTAATTTCCTCGGCACCAGTCAGTCACAGCGATGTATGAGAGCTGCAGCTGCATCTTTTTCTTTCTTTCTTTCTTTCTTTCTTTCTTTCTTTCTTTCTTTCTTTCTTTCTTTCTTTCTTTCTTTCTTTCTTTCTGTCTTCTTTCTGTCTTTCTGTCTTTCTTTCTTTCAACAGAAAGGGGCCCCATCTTGAGTTTCCTCCTCCTTGTTTTGACTTTTCTCTGAGGGCCGAGCTAACTGAAGCTGCGACTGCAATACTTCTACACACACACACACACACACACACACACACACACACACACACACACACACACACACACACACACACACACACACACACACACACACACACACACACACTCTGAGTGCTGAGTTTTCGCTGCTAATCGCTCTCAGATGTGGAGGCTGCTGGAAGGCGTGTTGTTTTATCTCACGTCGTCATCAGCATGTGTTGCCGGTTAACACTTAAACAGAGCGAAGGTAAAAGTCTGAGAATTAGAAAACAATCAGCCTGTCTATAAATGACAACGGTTATTGTGTGTGTGTGTGTGTGTGATCTGGGTGGTTGTGCGCACGCATGAGTGTGTATTGCAGAGTCAGAGCATCAGTTTTAGCTTGAAGACTGAAGTGGATTAAGAGCTTAGAGACACACTCCTCCACAGCTTTGCTCACAAACCCCTTCATTCCCTTCACAGGATTGGGGTGATTTAATCTCTCATTTATTCCTCAGTGCCAGCTCCCCGTTAACCCTCACTGCCTTCGGCTCCCCGTTAACCCTCGCTGCCTTCGGCTCCCCGTTAACCCTCACTGCCTTCAGCTCCCCGTTAACCCTCGCTGCCTTCAGCTCCCCGTTAACCCTCGCTGCCTTCAGCTCCCCGTTAACCCTCACTGCCTTCAGCTCCCCGTTAACCCTCACTGCCAAGTCAACAAAAGATGCAGCTCAGTATGTTGAGGCAAATTTCAGTTGTATTTGGGTCAAATTCATGTGTGAATTCACTCATTTTAGGTGTTAAAACCTATAAAAGCAGCAGATAAGCGGCAGGGAGTCACTCTTTCTTTTGTATTTCTGTGATTCATAAAAGCTGCGTCACTTAAACCTGCCAAAATGTTCACTTGTTGACTCTTGAAAGGCATGTTTGCATTGATGCATTGAGCAGTTTGTCCTTCATTCATTGAGGTCGGTTGCTTTAATTTTTGCTGAAGGTCTTGCAGAGATCTAAGAGTCTGCTGATGAACTTGGCACGAGAAAGCTGCAGTTTGGGGAAGCAGGATTAACCTATTAAGACGTCAGGTGCCCTCTAAGGATTGGAACTGGGGATCCGCTGAGCATATGTGTCCGAACCATGTGGACTCCGGGCTGCCATTGCTCTGTTTGCACATCGTCCCCCATTTTCTACTGACTCGGCATTTTCTCTCATGACTCAGCAATCTTCATGCTGGTCCTTCCGAGAACATTGCACCGTGTAGCATTAAATTATCGTAAATTCTTCTTGTGTGAGAGATTCTTCTGTATTTTAGCTAACATTTAAGGGATGCTGAGTGTTGACAAGAGAAAGCTGCAGATGAACCTGTTCAGACCAGAGGTGAGGCACATGTTGTATCAGGTCTTAATGGGATAAATGAAGGCAGACTGAGGCCAGGTTATGGGGAACACCATCTTATCACCAAAAATCCAACATTCATTACAGCTATAATGCCAGTTTTTATTAAAAATCTTTTAGCATGGAAACTATAAACTTCACACCTCAAACTATTCAACAGAATCAACACCTCTAAAAACTAAACAGTCTTCTTAAAGCTGTGACTTATTGCCTAATACTCTTTAACCTTCACAGTAGAAACACCAAGGAGTCCAGCTATTACGATACGTTTTATATTTAAAGCGTCTTTATACTAAAGAAAACTCTGTCATGGTTTTTGTTTTTTACAATTTACAGTGAACCTTCTAAACTCCTTCAAACCCACCAGCAGGTTTCAGAAGCTCGTTATTTTTCAAAGTATCAGCAGAATATTTGTAGGAGCTAAAAATGATTGCAGTATTTCATCAAAATCACTTTATTCCACATGTCTCTTTTAAAAAAATTAAGAAAGACAGACCATTTACTTCGACCAGATTCTGTAAAAAAGAAACATTTCTGCCCTCCTGAGGAATCCTGACCGACTGCTGCATCAAACAATCGCGTGACAGAAAATCAGGAATTATTCAGTTGAACTAAATATTCTTGTAAATATTTTCAAAAAATGATTAAAAATCTTCCTAAAAAATCCTAAAAATATCTAAAGTGATTACATGTATATCAATAAAACTTCTAGTATTTTCTTAAGAACATTCACAAAAAAATCAACCAAAATCCAGCGAATTTCGCTGGATTTTGGTTGATTTTAATGTTCTTAAGAAACATTTTTAACATTTTTTTTTTCACCCAAAATGTTCAAAGATTTCCCAAAAATGTTGAAAATGTGGACATCAGAAGTTTCACTGTGAAAATATATTTTTTTCCACATTTTCAAACTTTAAAACGGGTAAATTTTGACCCGCACGACGACACGAGGGTTAATCATGTTGCTGGAAAAGTAAGTTTCTGTGTCTGTGATGATGAGCTGATGGTTTTGCCGTTTCCTCTGCTGTAGTTTTACTGAAGTGAATGAAAAAGCTGTTCGTCATCGTAACTCTCAGAATCAGAACAAAACCAGATACAGAGTTTGGTTTCTCTGATTTTAATCCATTATTTCTACAGACAGTCAGCAGCTGCACAGAATGCTTGTTTGTCTTTACACACCTGATAGAAGTTTAACAGAGAGAGGGATGAACTTTCAGATCTGAACGTCTTTGCAGGATTTTTAACTCTCACTCTGTCCTGTTCATCCGCGTGTTTGAAGCTGTGGTTTGGTGATAGACGGTGATTCTAATGCGATCAGACAGAAATAAAGTGTGTGTGGCCTTCAGGGTGTCTGGGAGTCTGTGGCCTCAAACCCAAACTTAGATCCGTCGTTAATCCCTGCATCATTTTAGTCCCTAGGATGTTGGATAAATGAGGAGAGGTGAAGACGGGAAACATGATGAATAAACACATTTAAAAAAGATTAAAATGTAACAGCAAGATACTGAGATATTTGGATAGAAAGGAAGAGTTGAGATTAAGGCAAGAAGCAATCGATAATATCTTCTTATTTGCTGCTTGGTTTGCTGTTTCCTTCTGAAGTGGCAGAAATCAGACAGTTTAGATAAAGATCTCTGCACCTGATTGGTTCCTGTAATATCCGAGTCCTGAAAATACGGTTTTGAAAGCAGCAGGAGTTGGTGTAAACGTACAGTCTGTGAGTGTAAAGAAGTGAAGCTGCCTTCTGGTACGTTGTGTTGTACAGTAAATACCTTCCAGATCCCTATCATCCCTTTGTTTGGTGTCTTGATGCCAGCTACATGTCAGGCAGACGGACAGTGATTCTAATGGGATCAGGCAGACGTTAATGAATGCTGTGCTCCAGGACGTCTGGACTTCAGGCTTTAACCTACAGTAGATCTCTGCTTCATCCTGCTGTTTTCATCTCTGCAGACACTTTGTGTTGGAGTCTGATGGCATTTTATCAAATCTGAATTCAAGATTAAATCTGTTAATTAAATCTGATCCCTTTTAGATCCCTGAAAAGATCATTTTTTCCCCTAATGTGATCAGTACAGGGAGCTAACTGCCCTCTTCAGGCAGCACATTTCTGTCTTTACTAGATTTAAAGTGATTCAAGTAGAAGTTGCTCTGATAGACGCTTTCTGGCCTCATTTCTCCAAAGCTTTACAGGAGGAGACATCATCTATGGGAAACGCAGCAGGCTAAAATCTACCAGAACTACCCTTTATGAAGTCTCTCAACCAAAACCCCAACAGACTCAGGCTCCTGACGCTCAGCCTGCAATCAGAGTCCACAAAACGTTCAGGTTCAGCTTGTAACTCCCACCATGTGGAGGTTTTAACCTTTAGCTGCAACCTCTGATTCATTATATCCTGTTTCAAAGTAACAAGTTAATGATGACTAAAGTCAGAAGGCTTCAAAACAGCAACAGGAACACAAAGCTTTTAGTGGCATCCATTTCTTCATGTCCATCTATTGAAACATCAAATCCGTTACTGATATCTGCACTGAAGAAATGAAAGAGATTTATTCCTTTTGTTTTACATTTAGTGTTTACAGACAGTAATGTTTCAGTGCTGGATTTTCCAGTTAGATTGTATGAATGGGTGTATTGTAGATCTATGAATGGACATTTTTAGATGCAAAAAGCAGAAATAAAACAAAAAGACAAGAGAAATGGCACTATGAGCTGCATTACAAAGGTTCGGCTGCGGAAAGGTTCTCACACTTTTCATGTAGAAACCAGAAGAGGTGATAAAAGTTCATAAACACACAAACGGTGTGAACTTTTAATGGTCACAGCTGGAGTCTGAAAATGCTAACAGACTAATTTTCTCATAAACAGACATAAAATGTAGAATCTGGGTCTTTCAAGTTGTTTAAATATTTTTTTTGCAATCACCTCCACCTGTTCAGATGATTAACCAGTGAGGACATCCTGATCAGAGCTTTTTAGAAATCTTCCTATTCTTATTTTAACCAAACAGCTTTCAGCACATTTTACACATTTTTCCAACAAGGTTTGAATATTTTGAGTCCGTTGTGCTGTTAACCTCTAATGGTTTACCACCTTTTAGAAATGTTTAGTTGCAACCTGAGCTTAACATTTAGGAAATGTCACCTCTTTGGTCAAACAGAAACTGTCCTTTAGCAAAGGCCAGCAGGACTCAGAGACAGAAGCCATCTCTGTTTCGTTTCTCCGTTTCATGGAGGATTCTGGCAGGAACTAAACTCTCTGCTGAGCCTCGGACAAGCAGACTGTGTGTCCTTTCCAATGGCACAAACGAAATGGGACAAGTCCCCCGAGAAGTCAGATAAAGGCCGCAGGAAAAGTTCTCAGAGGAGAAAGAATGAGCGTACATGTAGATAAGGGTGTGTACATGTAACATGCAGGAATGAAAACACTGGCCACATATGAGCGTGGTTTAGGAGCACCTGTGTCACGGTGCCGAGGTTTTCCAGGTCAGGGTTCAGGGAGAGGCTACACCTGAATGCACGGCTCCCGCTGTGGTCTGGAACATTCCTCCCGGCTTCATAATGACTCCTAATGGCACTAATGAGCCTCCACAGAGGAGCTCCACATGGGTCTGCTGGAGGGGAGGAGGGGGAAAGGTAAACATCCAAGCTGGAAGAAAGATGGAGCTAGACGTGGATGAGTGAAATGGAGACAGTTGGGAGAGAGGGAAAGGATGGGAAAACTTAAACAAAGAAGAAGGAGAATGATGGAGGGAAGAGAAACGGGTCCAGAAATTAGATTCTCGTTCAATCAACGTATGTTTTATGTCTCAGGTTTCAGTTTCCTTCATGTGGAAACCTGTTGGTGGTCCTGTTGCAGACCTACGATTAACGTCTGATCTGCTCACCGTCTTAACCCTCGTGTTGTTCTCATTTACAGGCATCAAAAAATATTGTTTCCTTGTCTGAAAAAAATTTAAAAAAAATCAGCAAAAAAAAATCCCCCAAATTTATGAAAATTTGCAAAACCTTCAGGAAGAAAATTCCAGAGTTTCCAAAGTTTCCCTTTAAAATTTTATTTTTTAAAAATCCCCCAAATTTGGCCCAAAAAATTCTTGTCAGTATCTTCAAAGAATGAGTAAAAATCTTAAAAATCCTAAAAACATCTAAAGTGATTCCATATATATCAGTAAAACTTCGAATATTTTTTTTTAAGAACATTCAGAAAAAAACCAAAATCCAGTAAAATTCGCTGGATTTTGGTTGATTTTTTTGTGAATGTTCTTAAGCAACATTTTTAACTTTTCTTTTTTTCCAACAAATGTTCAAAGATTTCCCAAAAATGTTGAAAATGTGGACATATGTGTATTTTGTATGATTTTCTTTGTCACACTGCACAGAAAACATTTCTGAGTTCTCTCCACTTCCAGCCATATTTGTGCTGTTTCCATACAATGAGTAAAAATGAAGCATTCAGAGAGTTAACTTCCTTACCTGTACTCCTGTACCAATGTCTAGTTCAAACATCTTGATTCTGCTTTATCTTCTCTTCCCTGTGTCTTCCTGAGCTGGTTTTGTTCCCTTCCTTCTTCCTAAATCTCTCTTCTCGTCTCTTCTTGTCTGCTGGTGGAGGTGAGTTATCCATGGGTGAGCTCCAAGATCCATTCCTCGTCAGCGTCCACCTCATCGCCGACCCCGGCCAGGGGAAGTTCCTCCAGCGAGCTGCCGATGCCGTGCTGTCCTGGGTTCATCCTGAGCTGCAGCTCTTCAGAGTCTCTGAGCGAGCTTCGGTCTCCCAGCGGTCCAGGTCCAAACGGCAGCAGAAGGGCGGCCCTGCGGGATGCCAGCCGGCTCTGGCCGTCATCCTGTTCCTGCAGGAGGCGTACGGCGGCGAGGAGCACATCCTGATGCTGCACCGAGCTCTGCAGAGGCCTCCTTGGCGCTACCACCACACCGAGAAGGTCAGCAACGGCCGGCGGATGCTGCCTCTGACGCCGTGCAGCCAGGACTTCTTCACTCTGTCTCCTGGAACGCCGCTCTGGGCCGTGCGGCAGGTCCACTACGGGAAGGAAATCGTGCGATTTACGGTTTATTGCAGCCACGAAAACTACAGCGACATGGTGCGACTGTACAAGCTGCTGTTGCAGCGCAGGGTGGCCCAGAAGAAGGAGGACTTCTGCTTCTTTGTGGTTTATTCCAACCCTGACATGGAGATCCAGCTGTCGTTTAAAAGGCTCCCTCGGGGTCAGGGTCCTGTGGTGCTGGAGTCGGCGGTGATGGAGGTGAGGGTTCGAGACGTTGGAGTCCTGGTTCCTCTGCTGCCTCACCCCTGCAGCCCCATCAGCGAGGTCCGCTGGCAGACCGAGGACTACGACGGAAACAAGATCCTGCTGCAGGTAAGACGTTGTTTGGGTTGCTGGGATTTTACTCCTGTGCCAGAAAATCTTGGCTGCATCCAAACTCACTCCTGAATTCTGTCATTCACTATAACAGACTGCAGTCAGCGGTTTGTCTACTCATGAATCACTGACACTGAGCTGCAACAGCTGGAGGTTTTCCATCCTGTCAGTGGGACTGAAGCACAACAAAGTGAACTGTGGTGTTTTAAAGTCTGTGAAACCTGCAGAACTTTCTCTGTTTCTATATAAATATGACCTAAAATATCATGATAAATATGAATTCTAAAGGTTTTACAAGCTTTCAGGTACTTTTTAGAGACTTGCAGTTTGTCATTAGGATATCATGAAAAGTACTACTCCAAAACTGATTTCATTTAAATCTAATGAAAAGGAACTAGATATTTGTTTTTAGTACAGTTTGGCCTCATATAAAGCAGACTTTCTGAAACCCGAGGCTTAGAATAGTTTCTTTTCTGGATTCCCTGGATCTCCACCAACCAGTCAGAACGTATTAAATATTATCTAGTAACTCTAATCTTGGGAAGAGACCCGGAGCCGCCACATGTCAGGATGAAAATAAGCACAGAAGAAGGTACAGTTCTGGATTTATAATGATTGTGTGCAAGAAAAACAGAAGGAAAAAGGTTTCAGAATGGGATGTAAAACTGGTTCTGAATCCAGAAATAACAAGTTCCTGCAGGACAAAGAGGCTTTTAGTGGTTTTAATGTGGACCCCTAATTTAATTCATCCATCCACTCATCATCCATCCATTATCCAGACTGTTAAAGTCATCTGCTGTAGCTGCTGCTACACAACAGGAAGTTAGTGCATAAACGAGCGTACAGACGGACGGACAGACCTGCTGTTTGAAGGGTATCGGTTTCAGGTGCGTCCAGCCGGTGGGAGGTAAGTCCTTCTGAAAGTTCAAGCCGATTAAGCTGCAGTCCATTACTGGGATTGGAACAGCAGAGAGAGGAACAATAAGCTAATCTGTGGTGACAATGGACCATATGCATGATGCTGAAGCGCCACCTGGACGGGAGTCATGTGATCAAAGTAAGACTTTATGTCAAACAGTCCTGAATGATTCCATAAAACAGCTTCAGCCGATTAGCCCAGCTTAGCATAAAGACCGTAAACACATTATGGAACAAACATGGTGCTGATCTAAAGAGAGCTGGAAGGTTTCCAAAATGTCAAACCAGTTATTTCAAATACTGCCTGTAAAGATCTGCTGCAGGTTTATACCTCAGATAACACAGGAACACCTCAGAGCAATCAGTTTTACTTATTTCATCTTCTTCGGCTCTTTTACAAAATCAAACTGAACAGAGGCGAAAACACCCACAGCTACTGTAAAATCTGAGTGTTTAAGTGTTGCACTTTGAAAAATATTTAAAATATCTGCACAGAGTTGTCCAATAATACAAACGTGACGGAATATGAGCTGATTTAAACAGCAGTGTTTTATCAGGTTTCTACAAAGTCATAATACCAGACTTTCCATGATTATTGATGTGAGATTTACCACCAGAAAAATAAATCAATCAAATGACCGTATTTTAATATAAACCATGTGATTTATTAAAGTTGCTGCACACACAGATGGCTGGGATAACTATAAACTAGTACCGCTATGAACAGAACAGCAACTAAAAGTTCACCTGAAACTTGAGTTTAGAGGGTTTTTACAACAGATGGAGCTGTTTCTGTCATTCAGGATGTAAATATGTGTTCTGTTTTGTGTCTTTGAGCTGCTTCAATAAGTTTGAGGTTTTTCTACTGCTTGTTCCAAACGCTCTTTGTGCTCTTTGTGCATGTTTAGACTCTGGCTTTTCGTCATCTTTAACTCGTCCCTGATCATCCGACACAAAAACTCCATGTTTCTTTTCTTTGGGACACATGTTATGCAGTAAATACAGCATCTTTGATTAGTTAGAATCAATACTAGTACAACTGTGTTCTCAGGGTTTTTGGCATCAGCTCAGTCACTTCCTGTGTCCTTAGTTTAATGTTGCACCATGGGAGTTGGAAGTAAATAAGTTTGAGTTTGTTGTTTTATGAAAAAGTTGCATTTTCTTACACATGCAATTAACATTTATATAGATTACCCAACCAAGGGAGTTTTATTTCCATCCAAACCTCCAAAATGCTTCAGCTGTCAGTCTTTTTCCTGTGTTCTCCTTGAATACTAAAAATACTACACAGGAAAGGAATGGGACGTTAGCTTTCAGAATCCAGCTTCATTTCCCTGTTATCTTCAGGGTCTTTAGGCTCTAAAAGAATTCCATTATCAATTAATCTGCTCAGAATGTTCTCAGTTTGATTTGTGAATGTCTTCTCCTGTCATGTTCTCTCAGATCATCAGCCCAAAGATAGTCAGTTAACTATTAAATATGACAAAACCAGCAGCAAATTCTCACGTTTTGGCATCTGCAATAAGGAAATGTTTGCCTTTTTTTTTGCAGAAAAATGGCAAAACAATGGATAAGTTTTGTTACTTTTCTGTCAGTCCCCTCATCCGTCCATCAATGAATGCATTTTTTCTGCTTTAATGAATTAAAGATATGGAAACCAACCGTCCATCAACCAAAATATGTTCCTAAACTTAAATCTAATCTAGTTTTGGTGCCTCTGCAGTTGTCGTAGTGGAGGATTAGCGTCGGGTTGTCGTGTTTTTGGCTGCTGAGGTCAGATCTCCGGCTGACCTGGCATATCCCAAGATAACTAAAGCTTAGAGGAGCAAAGGGTCTGATCATCGCCATGTCAACAAGCTCATTACCCACAACCCCCTGCTGCGACTCCTCATCGCCATTGTGGCATGTCGTCCTCACGGAAAACTGGACACAAACTGTCAGGTCGCATTATCAGACGGAGGGAGACGAGCTTTCACCCAAACAGGAGCTGCTTCGGTAGAAAACAACCGTCTGATGATGACGGTAAATCACACCTCCAGCCGTCTGGTTCCCAGCTGCAGAGAGGAGGAACGTTCCAGCACAAGAAGGAAAGACGGAGCGGAGAAGAAAGTGAGGAAAAGATAAACAGGATGAAGTGGAGTGAAGAGACGAAGGGAGACGGAGGAGAGCCGGTTTATAGAAGGACTCTGAGACGTTGAGCAGAGAGAAGAAAACACTCCAGGCTTTGTTACGCTGACGGTTTATTTCCATCCTCACACACGGTTTTAGTTTTATACTTGTGAGGACCTTCAGTGACATAATGCATTTACAAACCTCTGATTCTAACCATCACAGATACAGAAATAAAGATAAACACAGCAGCACTTTACAAATCTGAAGCTCTTCCTCAGCTTCAGTTTAGTGATTTATTATTAAAACTCTTCAGTGTTCTGGTGGTAAAGTGTCCTGTAGTGATGCAGAAGTTAAACTCTATCTAAAACCCTTTTCCACTGATCACAAGCTGGGATCTCTTTCATAAATCACAGTTTTAAAAGTGCAAAAGTTTCCTGTACTTACTAAATATTTAATAAATGTGGGGTTTTCTCTTTCCTGCACACCGTAAATATTTCTATTAGGATTTATGACCTAAAATTCCTTCATTTGCTCCACTTTCTGCTTAATATCTGACTTAAACTTTCTACTAACATGCAGAACTTGCTTTCTTTTTAAATAGATTTATCCTTCTTTAGTAAATATTCTACTTGTTAGTGTTCACTGTGATGGACTCGTTTTATTTGTTCTTTTATTCAGATAGTGTAATGTTTTGTGCTTTCAGACAGATAACATTTCTTTTTTTTCCACCAAAAAATGTTCAAAGATTTCCCAAAAATATTGAAAATGTGGACATCAGAAGTTTCACTGTGAAAATATTTTTTTTTTCCCACATTTTCAAAGTTTAAAACGGATCAATTTTGACCCGCAGGACGACACAAGGGTTAACTAAGTTCATCATTTTAATGTCAATAGATGCTTATTGAAATGCAGTCAGTTAATTATAAGAAGTTTAGTTCCTCAAGATAAACAGTGCAACCACAAACAATGATAAACAGCATGTAGATGGTTGAAATGTGACATTTCTGTTAGTCTCGTACAGGAATGAATGGAAACTATTATAATAATTATGCAAAATGAACACAGTCAGCTCAGATAACTGCAGTCAGACTATTATTATTATTATTGTTATGCAATAAATGTGACAAGCCTCATGTTTTATGTCCTTTGTAGCTGCAAAGGACCAATAAAGCATCGGTCTAATGTCTGGTTTCATGTGGGCACGAGGATTTTACTTCTCAAGGTTTGGAAGTATCTTCCTCTTATCTAGTAGAGTTTTGTCTTTCAGTGAAGAATCCACAGCTCTTTTCAGAAACAACAGAAACTCTCTTCTCCACCGTGTTAGTGAGAAGCAGCAGGTAATAACTGAACGCCCATCAGCTCGTTTAAACCGCCGTCCCCTTAACGAGCAATCTGCTTAACGAGCTGCACTCTGGAAATACAAACATCCTGATCAGTGGTTCCACAGTTTTATGTTGTCATGCTGTTTTTAGGGCTTTTCTGTGCATCGTGGGAGTTTTTATTTCACTTTACAGCAGCACAGAGACGTTCAAGTCATGATTTAGTTTCTGATTCAGCTCATTAAAACCAGCAGCTGTAACCAAACCAAAGGACTTAACATCTTTTTACTACAACCCATGATCCCTTCATCTGCAGGTTTCTGTTTATTTATCTTTTGCATTGTTGCCTACTTTGTAAATCATCTTGAAAAGTGCTTTATTAGTGTTATGGATTACTTTTATTTACAGTAGAAAAGATGATAATTAGACATACAAATTAATCTAACGGGTTTAAATATTGGGATTAAGACCCTGTAATGTGATTAATAGTTTGATTTTACCAGGATACATTACATATTGGGGATTAAAACCCTAAAAAAATTTAAAATATGACTTTACCTCACTCTAATACATAATAAAACTGAGACTGTCCAGTGTTTATTTTGGAATATTTGTATATTAGAGATTAAAACCAAACAAAAATTACTTAAAATATGACTTTACCTGACTATAATACATAAGACTGAGAGCCTACAGTGTTTATTATGGAATATTAGTATATTGGAGATTAAAACGATAAAATATAGAAAACACTCCTTTACCTGACTATAATACATATAAAGTCTGAGACCAGTTTTTCAGGTGCAGCAAACTAAGTTAACACAACAAATATACTGTTTTCTAGTGTGCTTTATGTGTAACTTTCACACCCTGCATGATAATAACGCATTACTTTTAGTACAATGAGGAGAAAACCAAGATGTAGCAGATAATATTTGTTTAAGTAGGATTTTCTATGAGGATCAGCAGTTATTTGAACTCAAAATTTTAATAAAAATGTCTTAAATCTTAAATTGGCATCTCAGGATTATTAGTTTTGTCTCAGTAAACACTGAACAATGATCATTACCTTATAATATGATAAATTAACATATTTTCACGTGTGAAAATCGTTGGTCTCTTACGTATGAGTCATCAGATGTTAACTAAATCCTGTCAACTGATAAATCAACTCATTATTTCATTTATTATTCTGAAGGATGATAGATTTCCTCCCTGGTTAAAAGTTGGACTCGTTTATTTCTTCAGGTTATAAATACTCAGTTATTTCCCACACTGCCTGCAGTCTGTGGTAGTAAATCAGTTCAGCTCTTTGCGATATTTAATGTTGTTGAACTTGAACATATGGAAATCTCCAAACCTCCTCCTCCATCCCGGTGCTCCGGAGGCTGCTGTGTGGAAACTTCTTGCTTCTCTGCTTCGTCTGCTGGATGACGGAGCAGACAGGAGAACAGAAACATGGAGAAGCTATCAGACGGAGCTGAATGTGTGGAAACCAGGAAGTCACAGAGAAGCTGAACTGACGAAGCACAGAAACGTTTTAAAAACATTTCTGTCAGGACGGGGGAACGTTGCTGCTCAGGACGATAATGGACTGAAGATTCGTGGTAGACTTTCTGAGATCCTCTGGTCCATAAATGGAGGTGTGATCCTCTGGGGCTCCTCTGATGACTTCTGCAGCTGTGATTCATGAAGGGGTCCGGCTGTTTGGGTTTTTTTTTTATAAACCCCGGGGTTTCCTGGTTCCCCTTTCCTCTGATGGTGGCGTGAGGAGCGCCTGGTTGCATGAGAGGGAAGCTAAAGGTCTTGAATGTGGACCTCCTTCCTTTGTAGCCCCTCTGATCATATGATTCACCACATGGACAGAACATACGATAAAATGGGAGTGTGGCTCCTTCTAAAGTGCTCTGTTAAAAGTCATTACTTAAACCTACAGGGTCCATATCTATGCTTTTTGGGTTCCTCTTCCTTTAGTGTGTTGTAGCTTCTTTAGTAAAATGTAGGGAGTTATTCTCTGGAAAAAGACAGTTAAACCACAGCAGGTAAACAATAATAGACATGGAAATAGCTGATTTTATAGCTAGCTTCCCATACAGTTGAATGGAACTAGTTTTAATAATTAATAATAGCTGCAGAGGTTCAGTCTAATACCTTGTTGTGTTTAGCTGACTGTCTTTGCAGGTTCTTCCTCTATCCTACTAGACTTTTATCTTTTAGTGTTTTTAAAAAGCAGCTCTTTCCACTAATGGTCTGATATCTTTTTATTGGAACTATTTCTGCTGAAGAAACTAGTTTCACTGAAAACTTTGAAATCAAACACTAAACACTAAAATAAGGTTTCATCATTGGACCACAGCTTCTCCACTCCATTCACTTTTCTGATGGAGTTTCCTCAGGTGTCTTTGTTTAGCCAAAGCTCTGGTCACATGATAACCAGTAGTTATTACTGTGATAACTAATAGTTATTATTATGATAATTACTAGCAGAAACCAGGCATTGACCACTGACTCCAGAATATTCAGTCTCCTGTTGTCCTCATATCTGCTTCTCCAGATTTATTCCAGCCTCAGTAACAACATCAGCATTTCTCTCCTCCACTGTTAGTGAAGCAGCAGATAATAACAGAACGTCCGCTCAGCTCGTTTAAACCGCCGTCCCCTTAACGACCAATTAGCCTAACGAGCTCCAACCTGTTTCTGGAAACATCCTGATCAGTGGTCTCTCATTTTTATGTCTTCATGCTGTTATCTGGGGTTTGCTCTGCTCCTTACCTGCCTGAAACACCTGGATTCAAGTCCAGGTTTTCTTCTGGTTCTTATTTACGTCACCATGAAACACATTTACGGAAAGCCACGCCTTCATACAAAAAATGAGCTTCACAATGTGGCATGGCTTTCTGTCTGAAACCACAGCTCCTCTGCTCAGAGATCTGGTCGAAGCCGGTGTCATGCTTCTGCTGAGCTAAAATGGAGCTTTTCAGAAAAAGGGCGAGAAGAGATGCTGAAGTAATGAACAGTATGAGGAAAACGGTGTGTTTTTTGAACTTTAAAGCAAATGTATTCTTGTGTCTTCTAGTTATTCTAGTAATATTACAAACCTTTAAATGTGCAACATAATGGACACCTAATGGACAGCTGGACTAAAATCTCACATCAATGGATCAACAGAGTAAAGCTCGAGAAAAGAGGAAAATATGGCAGTGGGGTAACAAAAATACTTTGAAGCTTCCAAAACCAGACCTTACACAGCAATTAAACTTCAGAATTTCAAGATAAAGGGTTTTGAAACCAGACAGATCTGCAAGAAACTGGAATCCTAGAATCAGAATGGATCATTTTTTAATACTGCTCAGAGTTGTAAACAAAAGGAAAGTTGTCTGTGACTGACGTGGTAGAAACCAAACAGCTGCTGGTGGCATCAGAGGAAACTCTGAAGGTTTGTTTGGTCCGTTTCATACCTGTAAGTCTGCAGCTCCTGTAGTAGTGCAAGCAGAACTATTTTATGTGAAACATTGAGGTATGTCTTGGAGAAAGATGTTCCACTTCAACCAGTTTCTGTCTGATGGTTCAGGAAGGGAATCCAGGGATGAGACTGTAGCAGGAGTTATTTCTGAAAAGGGGAAGCAGCAGTTTGAGAAGTTCCTTAACCAGAAATATAAACCCTCTGAAGGAGAAAGAGAAGGAAACCTTATCCTGGTTTACAGAACGAAACAGATTCAGTGGAGGAGGGTCTGAATGTGTCTGGACTCTCAGTGGATTATTAGAGGAAAATTAGACCAGGACACTTTAAAATTTAATTCAGTCTTTGTGCAGATAGGAGTCTAGTCCAGTCTGCTGCTGAACCTCAGGTGAGCTTTACAGGAAATCTGACATTAATTATTATTATTATTATTATTATTATTATTATTAAAGATCTACCCGTTAATGCTAAATTCTAGACCTTTTCTCCAACAGTAGACCTTCTGACTTGTCGCTGAAGGAAAAGCACACATGTAAATAATAAAACTGAGCAACAACTGGAATCCATTTAGATGATCCAGCTCCAGAGCCGTTTGTCAGTTTGACTCGCTGTCAGAGTTCAATTAATGGAACAGAATGAAAGTCAGCAGCTCAACCTGGGATTTTACTCCTGAGACGAGTCCAGAGTCTGCTGGGAAAAAGATCCGGAAGAGAGAGAAATAAACATAGATATACCGGGGCAAAATGAACATCCTTTAATCCTCCTGTTGTCCTCATTTACGGGCACCAAAAAAGTATTGTTTTTTTGTCTGAAAAAAATCCAAAAATTCAGCAAAAAAAATCCTCAAATTTCTGAAAATTTGCAAAACCTTCAGGAAGAAAATTCTAAGAATTCCTTAAAAAATCCCTCAATAATTTGATTTTAAAAAATCCCCAAAATTTGGCAAGAAAACTGATTTTTTAAAAAAAAATTGTAAAAATCTTCCAAAAAAATCCTAAAAATATCTAAAGTGATTACATATATATCAGTAAAACTTCTAATATTTTCTTGAAGAACATTCACACAAAAATGAACCAAAATCCAGCGAAATTTACTGGATTTTGGTTCATTTTTTGTAAATGTTCTTAAGAAACATTTTTTTTAACATCTTTTTTCCACCAAAAAATGTTGAAAATATGGACATCAGAAGTTTCTCTGTGAAAACAGATTTTTTTTCCCCAAAATTTTCAAACTTTAAGACGAGTCAATTTGACCTGCAGGACGACACGAGGGTTAAATGGGTTCAGCTGCTAGATGTTTCTACTGACAGTCTTCATCAGGGCATGGAAAGAGAAGCAGCAGCTCACAGATATATAAAGCTGCCGTCAAACAATCAGAGCTACCTGCCGCAGGTTAAACAAGCAGCTGCATCATTCAGTGAATTCTAACAAAGCAAGACGAGCAGTTTTTACTCCCTGTGGGCTCATTTTTCACTGCAGTATAAAGTCCATAGAGGTGATGGACTTTATACTGCAGTGAAAAATGTACAAAAAAGAGTACAGTTATAATTCCATAAATGGTTTGTGTATTATTTATTACACAAAAATTTAAAAATTTGGATAAGCCGTGTGTTATTTCCACTAGAAAAACTCTAAATATGGAACTATTTCTGTGTCTAAGCATTCTCTCTGCTCTGCTCTGCTCATCGTCTCCTGAAACATGCTTCACCGTGCTGAATGTATCCCACCATGTGCTCCTCTGCATGCTGCATTTATTTTATTAATCAAGTGTTTTGTTTTCCTCTCATCATGTAAATGAAGTCTGCAGGTCGCCTGTAAAGTCTCTGAATGTTTGTCATGTGACTTTTGGCCACAGGTGAACTAATTGTGGCAGAATTTTTATTTTTTTTTATTTATTTATTTTTTTTTACAGAATCTGGTGCATCTGGTTTATTTGTGTTGGGGTTTTTTTGATTTTTTTTTAAAATGAGACATGTAGAATGAAGGGATTTTGATGAAATATCACAATTTTAAACTTATTTGGTTGTTTTACCGAATGGAACCACGTTGATGGGATTTTTTTGTCTTTTTGTAGAACCAGCTGAGATCTGTAGCTCCTTTTTTCACTCTAAAGTTAAATGCTCATTAAACGGTTCATATTCTTATTGTTTTTGGGTTTCTTCTCTGCTGTTCAGGTCCAAGCTGCACCCTTCAGACACCGACAGGATCAGCTCTCCTCCACCATCCCTGATCCATCCTCGGCTCCGTCCACCTTCAGCCGCAGCGGCGCCTCCTACAGGAACCACCGGTACCACCACCGGTCCCGCCCCCGAGCCCACCAGTCCTCCCAGGGCTCCCTGCCTCTGGCCGGAGAGGATCCAGAGGACCAGTGCTCTGAGCGGCACCACGCTGACGGCTGGAGGTCCCAGTGGAGGGGCCACCGGTCCGGATCCCTGTTCTCCCTCCCGAACCTGGGCTCAGCCAGCTCCAGGTCCACCTGCTCCTCTCCTGGACCCTCCCCCAGCCCCCATCACCGGAGCCACTCCCTCCACCGGAGTTCCTCTCTCGTCCCGCCATTCCGCCTCAATGTGGACGCTCTGGTCGGGGCCGAGGAGACGGACGTGGACACCGGGGACAAAGTGAACCCAGGAGGGAGTGTGGACCTCACCGTGGTGTCGGCCTACACCAAGTCCAACCCTCCACAGACTGCTCGGCCTCTATCCGCCCCTCCAGAGGACCTCAGACCCTCCCTATCTCCTGTCCTCCAGGAGAACATCTACCAGTCCTCCACTCTGGGCCGGACTCCCAACAGCTTCTCCCTCAGAACCGCTCCGTCAACCCTGAGGGGGTCCAGACCCCAAAGCAGGTCCTCTTCCAGCAACGTCTCCATGAACCAGTCAGACAGCTGCAGCATCATCAGTGGACCAGGAGAAGAAGACAAGACAGCAGAAGAAGAAGAAGAAGAAGAAGAATTCTACATTTAACCTACTGTTAAAGAACTTATTCTGACTTCAGGACTAAACGCAGCTCTACTCCGCCCCCTGCTGTCTGATAGGACAACTACAGGAACAGCTGGAGTTTATCAGATGTTCAGGAGTCTTTGTTTTCCTGCCTGTAGATAAAAGCTCTGTAAATGTGCATATTGACATTTAATGGACCAATCACATGCCTGTACAGAAACACTATCCAATAAAAGAGAATTATTTCCCTTTCAGGTGTTCTACACATCACTACCATTCTTAGTTTTATTCAGGAAGAGGTTTATAAAGTGTTTACTGGATGACTGAGTACAAAATTATTGAATCACATCCACACAATATAAAGAGTCTCATTTAGTGAAAGCAATCTAACTTATAGCTTATTTCATATTCCATCATAAATTCATAAGAGATCATGGTGACATTTAAAAAAAAAAGCAGCTGAAGTGAAGTAAAATGTACAGTTTTTAAACACCAACCTGAAGCAGATTCATGGACTTTCTTTATCTTTTAGTCTGATTTCAATTGTAAGTTCTGCAGTAAGTTGTGCTTCTATGCAACCCATCTAATATAACATAACATGTATATATCAGCCTTTTAATGCAGTATTTCGTCTAAAAACACCAATTAACTGTGCAGAAGGTCAAAAAACACCAAAGCATGTTGCTGCCCCCTATGGGTGTGAATCACAAATATGAAATGAAAACAGTGTCTCTGATATGATTCCTTTTTTGGCCATTTCAGGACTGCCGTTTATTAGCAAACAGCTAAAGAATCTACAGCTGTCAATATTTCCGGTCACCTGTTGAGTGTAAATTTAGCATTTCCTCTTCTTCCTCCTGCAGGTTTGTTTCCCACAAACTAGTAAGAAAAACAGATTTAATTGTGAGATGTTCCACTTTCTATACAAACTCTAAACTTAGTGTGTTGTTTGCAGCTGAGCAGGCAGGAAAAATGGGTTATCAATGTCTTTTTCTTCTTTGATTAAGTTGATTAACACTCGTGTCGTCCTGCGGGTCAAAACTGACCCATTTTAAAGTTTGAAAATGTGGGAAAAAATTAATTTTCACAGTGAAACATCTGATGTCCACATTTTCAACATTTTTGGGAAATCTTTGAACATTTTTTGGTGGAAACAAGAAATGTTAAAAATGTTTCTTAAGAACATTCACGAAAAAAATCAACTAAAATCCAGCAAATTTCACTGGATTTTGGTTGATTTTTATGTGAATGTTCTTCAAGAAAATATTTGAAGTTTTGCTGATATATATGTAATCACTTTAGATACTTTTAGGATTTTTTTTTTTGGAAGATTTATTTTGAAAATATTAATAAGAATTTTCTTTCCAAATTTGGGATTTTTTAAAAATAAATCTTTTAAGGGAAACCTTTAAGGAATTATTATTATTATTATTATTATTATTATTATTATTATTATTATTATTTTTTGCTGAATTTTTGAATTTTTTCAGACAAGGAAACAATATTTTTGGTGCCAGTAAATGAGGAAAACAGGAGGGTTAAGGTGACTGATAGGATCTACAGATAACGACAAGGAAGTACCTCAATGAGGGGAAACAGAGTAATTTTTCCTTCAGAGTCATGGTTGTAATATTTATAGGAGCAGAAGATGAATTTTACATTTAAATGAAGACTTCATGAGAAGGAGGAAGATGAAATTCTCCAGTAATTCCTCTGAACATCCTGTCAGACTCCAGTAAAGTCTTCTATTACTTTATTTACTTTACTTTTTATTCCAGTCCAGTGCTGCCCTCTTGTGCTGAACTCTGAGGTTAGAGATGGACTTAGAATACAGGACATCCACACCCACTGGTTTTACGACCATTAAAGAGCTGTGTCTTTAAACTAACATCTGTATATGTTTATAAACCCTAGAGTTTTTTTCTCAGGAACTCTGTCGGTGTTTTTTCTCTGTAACTCTCTGAGGAAACTTCTCGTTGCAGCTCACATTCTGAAACCTTCTCCTCCCAGTCTGAGCGTTTAAACAGGTGTGAGTCTGTCTGTGTGGTCCACCTACGGTCTGAACAGGGGAAATCCAATAATACTGCTCACTGGTTGTCATGGCGAAGTCTCCCTGCAGCCCTGCAGAGGTGATGTCATCACCGGCCAATCATCATACAGAGTGGCAGGATGGATTTCTTCCAGTCTGGAAAACTCATCAGATCCCGAGACAAAGTTTTACATGTTTGGTTGAACATTACAGATTAGATTTATGCACGTGTTTTATAAATGTGTGCCTGGAGTGGAACAGAAACTTAAAGTCTTTTTAGATTGAAATGAAGCTTCAGCAGTTCCAATAATCAGCTCCTGCCCTCAGGTTTAGATCCATCTGAGAATCCAACAGAGACTGATATATATTTAATATTTAGTGAGTAAATCAGTCCACATTTCATACACCTACAGAACTTTGGACACGGTGGGCAGTGATTCGTAACAGGAGTAAACTGTGAGATGCAGATTTCATGTAAGCTTTTTTCAAGGATGATGGCCGACTTGTTCATTTTTCAGTAGCATCAGAATCATGTTATTGGTGTGAGGAAATCAGAAGAAGAGGTGTGGCGGTAATAAGCCTCTGAGGCTTGTTTAATAAGGAGACACATTTCGATTTTCTTTTTGTTAATATGACGTCATATGGATAGTTTTGTAATAGTTCAGGAAAAAAAGCAACATGCTTTTAAGGAAGTAAAAGTTCATTCTCAGCTACTGGAGGATAAGAGTCTCTGATTTGGCATTATTTTTTGTCAGTAACTTAAATAATGCTGATACTGATAATGGAGCTATAAATTAAGGGAAGTCATCAAATCATGTTTAAAACAAACAAAAAAAGCTTTTGTGTGTGTGTGTGTTATCGGTCCGTGTATTTATCTGGCATTTCAGTTTTCCGTTCTGAAACGGGTATTGAAAAACAAAAAACGAGTGGTTATTTGATTTTCGTTTTAAAATACCAAAAAATAAAATTGAAATACCTTTTCATGATCAAAAAGGGATATACGAAATTTTCTAAAATGCGCTGATTTTCATTTTATATTTAGAATAACAAAAAAGTAAAATCAGTAAGAGACAGAAACGAAAAAAGGTCTGTTTTTCATTTTCTGAGACCGGAAGTGGTCATCAGCAAGTGTGAAGCTAAACAGAGTACGGTGCATAGACTGTATTTTTTTCGTTAGTTTTCATGGTCAAAATGAGAGATCAGGTGGCCGATCTTAAAATAAATCAATATTGAATTTTTTTTATAGAGCTTTAAAGTTTTGCGAAGCCAGGGGGCGGGACGACATGATTGACAGTCCGGTCTGGAACGATTGGCAGGTCCTATGGAGGAGGCAGCAGAGACTCTGCTCTCCTCGTTTGGATTAATTCTGATATAATAACTGTTGGTTTATGTATCGGTGGAGCAGCACAACCTTTTCCACAGACAGTTTTCCTGCCCGTTGGCTTGTTTTAACCAGTTTTCTACTTTTGGCTGATTCTACCAGCAGGACTCTGATAGTTCGGTAAGTAAATGTTTATTTTCGTATCGGTGCCGCTTTTAATGCACTTTATATGCAGCTTTAGTGTCAGATGTAATGTGTGCCATGCACTCCAGATGTTGGTGGAGTTCATTTCTGTGTGTGTTGACCAGAGAAGAGAGTTAGCATCCAGTAAATATTAGTTTTAATGTTAGCGATGCTAACCGAGCTAGCTGCTCAGTTTTAGCCTGATAAAAGCTAACGTAGCATTAAGCTAACGATGTTTGTGTTGAGTTTCATGTAAACAGCTGAAGTGTGTTGTGTTCTTGTAATGTGAACCAGCGTCTCCATGAACAGTTTTATTAACTAACTGCACTTCTTTCAGTCAATGTCATGTTTCTTTCAACTTGAAATATCTCGATTTAATTAATACAGCTCAGTCAGTTACATTTTATATTATTAAGAATTCTTATTCAGTTTAACACGAGATGACGTATCAGTTCATTGAGTATTTCAGAGCCAGTTTTTTTCTTTTCAATTATCTGTATTTAAAGATATATTATTAAAATATAATTGCAATGAAACAGCAGCAACATAAGAAACAACCAAATATACAAAGGAAGTGCAGCAATATTAATATAAAAAACTGATCTATCAGTTAGAACATGGTGAAAGTTCAGCTAAAGTTAAGTTAGCGAAACTATGGATAAGCAATGTTTCCTTTTACTTCCAGAAAAATAAAAGCCTCATATTTGCTATTTATTAAAAAAATCACTAAAAGCAACACTTCCACCAAGTTTGTTTTAGTTTGTTGGTATTTATCGGTGGAGCAGCAGCACATTTTCAAAAGACAATTTTACTGGCCCCTGTCTTGTTTTAATCAGTTTTCAGTTCAGTAATTCAGTCCTTGGGCTGATTGGACCAACAGACACTGAAGGACTCCGACAGCTGGTCAGTAATAAATGATAATTTACTGATCGGTGCTGGTTTTAATGAACTTTATGTTCAACTTCAGAGTCAGACATAATGTGAGCAGTGAACCCCAGGAGTTGGTGGAGTTTATTTGTGTGTGTTGACCAGAGAAGAGAGCATCCAGTGAATATTAACTTTAATTTGAATTAGCGATGCTAACCGAGCTAGCTGACCAGTCCTGATTAGCAGCTAACTGTAGCATCAAGCTAATGATGTTTGTGTTGTTTCCTGTCAGCAGCTGAAGTGTGTTGTGTTCCTGTAATGTGGTTCATTAAGTTCATAAAACTGTGGCTGGTTGACGTTAATGTAACGTTCAGGAAACTTAAATGTGATTAAAACAGTAACGTTAATTTTCTAGTTGTCAGTAATCAGCTTTGACACTAAAACAGACTCTGATAGTTTTAAATGACATCAGTTTCATGAATTTGTTGAAAATTATCTCATTTGTTGTTGTGATGTTGCTGCTGATTCATTAAAACCAGATGATCCGTATCAGAAGTACAAGAAGGAAAATGGAAGTTTAGTTCTGCTACGTCAAAGATTTCAGGATTAAAATATCTAAATGAGTCTTTATGCCTCAAACTTTATTTTACAATAATGAAATAATCACAGATAATAAAAATATAAATAGCAAAGAAAACCTGAGAGAATAATTTCCTGAAAAGTCTGTGAAGGAAAAGCAGCTTTTTCTCCTGAAAGATCAGAATCAGCTCCAACATCTGCATCTGACAGCATCAAGTCAACCAGAAAGAAAAGAAGAAAGAAAATGACTTCTTTCTGATCACATCTGTTCTGCTGCTCACAGGCTGCTGCTGCTCACATTCTTCACATTTATTGTCCACTTTTAAAAGTTCAGCAGACAGGTGCTCTGCTTTGGAGTGTGACGATGTCATCGGTGATGTGGAGAGTGAAGTTTCCGTTTCACCCACAGCGTGCTTTAGGGCAGCTGGGTTGGACTTGATGTTTGAAATGCTGACCGACAGCTCAGATTTAACTGTCTGTAGTTCCGTTTTGATGGATGTTAAATTTTCACTCAAAGCCGCCAGGAGCTGGGTCTTTAAAATAAGCTCCGTCTCGTTACAGAGTGAAAGTAGCAGTTCCTCCTTAAGGTCAGAGACTGCAGCATCTGAGGGCCTCTTCAAAAAAAGACGTAGTTGATGAAGGCGTTCTGGAGCAGGACCAGAAAGACCACGACCAAGCAGCCTTGAGATCTTAGGCAGCGTCTCCCTCAGGTGGGTGTCAACGGTGTTCACGGTCAGATCTGTGGTAATCCCGTCAAAAAACAAAACAGAAAAAAATCTAGATTAAAATCAACATGTAACCAAAGCACTCTGTGTATAACGGCATAGTATAGGATGTAGTTCAGAAAACGTCAAAGTATAGTATACTTTTCAAGAATATCATAGTATGGTCTGTAGTTCATAGTATAGCATGTTGGCAAAAAACCCCAAATGATTATTATGTGGTTCAAAAAGCACAAAATGATAGGATGTTGCCTAAAATTGTCATGTATGATATGTGGTTCAAAAAATGTCATAGTGCAGTATATTGTCAAAATAGCATGTTATTCAAGAAAACATCAGAGTATAATATGTCATCTAAAAAATGCCATAGAATAATATTTTATTGCACAAGTAAAAGTATAATATTTTTTAAAACTGTTCAAATTCTTACAATATGTTGCTAAAAAACTACAAAAAAATTAAAACAAAAAAAAGTCATAGTAATACGTCAATTAAAAAAACCTATAGTATAGTATGTCGCTCTAAAAACATCATAGAAAAGCCTTTAGTCCACAAAACGTTGTTTTGTCCCGGCTGTCTAAAGTAGGTGAGGAGCAACACAAAAACAGTCCAAACGCTGGTTTCCAGAGGGTTAGACGAGAATTTATTTGAAAGAGTAAGTTACAACAACACAACATGTGAGGGGGTTAAAAGCAAATGGGTGTTAGTAAAATAAAAATAAATAAGCAGAATTAAAAGTGAACTTCATGTTGACATTGATGGGCATTCCAACCAGGAACAAAGTAAAAGATAATCAATACAAAAAAAAAGTCTTCCCAATCACCTCTTAAAACCGAAAAACACACCGCAGTAGCACCCTAAACTAAAACTACCAATGGGTTTCCTGTTTTCCTTTCTGAACAATTCAAAGGTCCCTCTCTATCTCCCCACACATCCACCAACCACTGGAACACATCTCCAAAGTTCTGCCGGGCCAGCTCAGCTTCCCCTCAGAAGAAGTGGCGCCACCTGCCAGATGAAGGAGCCTTTTGAGAGGCAGCTGGCATCGTGATTGGACTGTACTTTGGTCTGTTCCAATCCAGCTTCAGCTCCAGAGACGGCAGGCGGGACGAGTCAACGGAGGCCGGGTGGACGAAGGCATGCAGCTGAGTACAATCCAGAAAACAACAGAGGAGTGCAGGGCCCAGGGCCAGAACAACCAGAGTAACATCGTATGTGTCTTAGAAAACATCATAGTATAGCCTTTGGTATGAAAAAACACCATCATATACATCGTATATTGTACAAATAACAAGTCAAAGGAAAGAGACATACATTGTAGAATTGTAGTAATTGTGGGCTGACTGATTTACTGATTATCACTATTTTATTTTTTACTGATTTACGGTAATAAATCAATTTATAAATGGCGCTACTTTGGCTCTGAACCTTTATCCACCTGTGGTCGCTCTGTCTTCTGGAGTGATTTGATTTGTTATACGTCACGAATAAAACGCCTTTAACTTAATATCTTTAAACAAAACAAAGACGTATCAACAAAGTTTTCTGTTACAGTTTGTGTTCTTAAAAGTTTAACTCCAAGATTTTAAATACTTTCATTTACTGCAAATGAATATCTACTCCAAGTGTTTCACTAATAATCATTATCAGCCTTCTAAACCCACAAAACACTCCTCTATACTCGACCACACTTAGTACAGTCTGGTTCCCCCTTCTATAAATCTGCTTGGAATCTTCCACTTCCTGTTTGTCAAAGTGGCCTTCTACCTGGACAGGTTTTGTTGGAGCTCATGCAACAAACATTTTGGGTAACTGCACTTTAATATGGATGGATGACACTGAATTAGAGTCTGTTTTAATGAGACTGAGTTAAGATGTGTAGCTCTGTCATTAAATAGGAAATTATTTCCCAGAATTCACAGAGAAAAGTCTGAAATGTTTGCTAGGTTAGCGTCCCACATGTTCTTTGGCTCAGCTAAAGCTAACTCTCTCCAACTTCTGGATCTCTTGAGTTGCTTGTTGTTAAAATATCTCGCTAGAGGTGCTGAAGCTCAGAAAGTCTGAGATGTTTGTTCAAAATAAGCTCATTCTCAAGTCTGATCTGAACTGTCCTCTTTTGTTTGAACTTTCCCTAAACTTAGGAGTTAATGACAGAGCAGCACATCCAGACTCAGTCTCATTTATGTAGAGATTAAACTTCAGTGTCATTCATTGATGTTAAAGTGCAGTTTTTCAAATGTTTGTTGCACATGCTCCCGACCAAACCAGTCCAGGTGGAAGACGATGTGAAGAGAAAGCTCCAGAGGATGAATATCACACATTTACGTTGGAAATAAATGTCCTTTAATTGGACATTGTCATGCAAAAGTTGGATTTCCCTTTAATGATGTTCAAATCTTTGTTGAGTGTTTTGTTGATGTTGGTTTCTAAATGTTTTTTGACACTCGGCCCCAAAGATTAAAACCTTCTACGGCTCACAAGCTGCAACAATTCACACATTATCAACGATCTTTCTGACTAAACTAAGATAAAAAGTGAAAAACTGTCTGATTCCTGCATCATGAATGTAAATCTTTTTGGTTTTTATGACAGTAAACTTAATATATTTGGGTTTGACATTTTATAAACCAAAACAAGAAATTAATTACTGGAGAAAACAATCAACAGATTAATGGGCAAAGAAAATGTGTTTTCCAACATATATGGCTAAATTACTCCAGCATTACAAGATACATACAGTTTTAATTCAATTTTATTTATATAACACCAATTATAGGTCATATTCTCTCAAGACGCTTTAGTTTTTATATTTTTTTGTCATATTTAAAATATGAGAAAGTAAGAAACTTAAACCTCTTGACTAATCCAATTTATTATTTGGTTTTTAAGAGACTAATTGACAACTAAACTTTCTCCACTAAAACTAATAAACATGAGGTCAAATAGAAGGAACAGTTTTAAATACTGCAGTCCCACGACAACAAGAATAAAGTTTGTCAACAAAAAGTAAATCTGCTGGTGGATTCCATTAAAGTCCTAATAAATGACAATAAAGTGTGATAC
>CM049576.1:32514862-32525555 GCA_027123335.1 Amphiprion clarkii
TAAACGGTGCCTCTTTCCCATTGTTGCAAGGCAGACAATGTGCTACAAGCCCAGTTTTATCAAAAGTAGCTGTCTTTCAAGCTACAGGAATAACATTGGTGTCTATGGAGTGAACAGGGTCCGTCTGCAATTTGCAAAACCGCTGCAACAGTAAAGAGAGACAAATATTCAATAACTTCACTCTTATACATTGTAGTGTCACTAAAATCCCTGCAGCCTTCAACTGGCTCCTGTTGACAAAGTGTTTTAACAGAAATGTAAATGCTGTAATTTGATTCTTTTAATGAACCATGTAACTTGAATGGATGCGATGCATGTGTGACCACAGTGCTCACGTCTGATGTTACTCACAGTGGTCCAAGGAACTGCTCAGGGAGTTTGTGTGTTTGCTCAGACTCATGAAAAATTAGAGGGAACATTGTCCGGCTGTATCCTTAAAGTGGATCTTCTAGGTTTTAGTGAGGTTAGTCCAGTTTAAAGGTCCTCTGTTGTTTTCACCATAGTTTTTTATACCTGACGCTCCTTTCCCCCGAAATGTTTGCCTTCATTTTCATTTTTTTAATAGCTCCAGTGCTTATTTCAAATGTTTTCAAGTTACATTGTTAGTTTTTTGAAATATAACTTTTGAAATGTAACAGCAGATTATGTAAAAATTCACTCATGAAGACTGGAGGTGGTTTTTTCCACACTTTATAAACTGTCTGCTTTGTTTGTGATCCACAAAATCACATTTTTGGTATTTTACGTTAACCCTCCTGTTGTCCTCATTTACGGACACCAAAAAATATTGTTTCTTTGTCTGAAAAAAATCCAAAAATTCAGCAAAAAATTCCCCAAATTTCAGAAAATTTGCAAAACCTTCAGGAAGAAAATTCCAATAATTCCTTAAAAGTTTCCCTTGAAAGTTTTATTTTAAAAAAAGAAAAAAAAACTAATTTGGCAAGAAAATTCTTGTAAATATTTTCAAAAAATGATTAAAAATCTTCCAAAAAATCCTAAAAATATCTAAAGTGATTCCATACATATCAGTAAAACTTCTAATATTTTCTTCAAGAGCATTTGCTGGATTTTGGTTGAGTTTTTTGTGAATGTTCTTAAGAAACATTTTTAACATTTTTTTTCCACCAAAAAATGTTCAAAAATTTCCCAAAAATGTTGAAAATGTGGACATCAGAAGTTTCACTGTGAAAATCTATTTTTTTCCACATTTTCAAACTTTAAAACAGGTCAGTTTTGACCTGCAGGACAACAGGAGGGTTAACCTTGTGTCCCCTGTATAATCAGACCTACACTTGATTTATGAAGAATAATGTCTTTCAAGGGTTTAATGTCAACTATAAAAGTGAAGGAAGTCTTGTTCTTCATCAGAATCTGTTTCATCGGTCGAACGTTTGAACACGTACAAGGAATTTGACGCTAGACTTTTCTGAATTCTTGAGAATAAACCACATGTATTTTAGTAAACAAACTCCAGAATTATTGACGCCTCAGAGGGACCAAATGTTCTCACTGGAAGGCCTGATTTGGTCCATGTGCCGCTGATTTCCTACCGCTGCCACAGACCCACAGTTTGGAACAGTCAAAAAATGCAAATTAGAAAGCTTCAAGTATAACCAGAGCCGACCAGACACTGTTTAATCAGGATTTTTGAATTTGTCTGTTGGGTTTTTAGTTCTTGTTTCATTTTAAAATTCTGTTCTCTATCTGGTTTGCAGGTCTCGCTTCTCACTTCAGCTGATCGAGGTATTTATTGTTTCATTTCTTAATTACTGATTGCATCAAAGTGCCAGTGTTCCAGGTGTGATTAGGTTCTTTCAGGGGAAGTAAACACAACATCTCCATGATTTTCACAGTTTAATCCTTAACCCTCGTGTCGTCCTGCGGGTCAAATTGACCCATTTTAAAGTTTGAAAATGTGGAAAAAAATAGATTTTCACAGTGAAACTTCTGATGTTCACATTTTCAACATTTTCGGGAAATCTTTGAACATTTTTTGGTGGAAAAAAAGAAATGTTAAAAATGTTTCTTAAGAAAATTCACAAAAATGAGAAGTTTTACTGATATATATGTAATCACCAGATATTTTTAGGATCTTTTGGAAGATTTTTACACATTTTTTGAAAATATTTACAAGAATTTTCTTGCCAAATTTGGGGGATTTTTAAAAAAAAAAAAAAAAAAAAAAAAACTTAAGGAATTATTGGAGTATTCATCCTGAAGGTTTTGCAAATTTTCAGAAATTTGGAGAATCATTTTGCTGAATTTTTGGATTTTTTTCAGACAAGGAAACAATATTTTTTGGTTCCCGTAAATGAGGACAACAGGAGGGTTTAAGGAAAGTAAAATCATCTTCTAAACTCTCTGTAGCTGCAGTTGGTGTTTTTTTTTTGTTTTTTTTTATAATCAAAGTCAAGCCACTTTTAGTGAAGCTGCTGCCATTTAATAACCAATAACCTGCAACTATATTTGCTCTGATTGTTGTCGGTGTTTCTGCAGCTGTTGTTTCTGTTTATCATCCTTCACTGGTTGTCAAATGTGTATGAAAAATACAGATTTGAAATCCAGTAAAAGTACTTTTAATGTGATGTGACTTCATTCAAGTTTCACCCTGAAGAGAGAAAGTTTCATCAGTCACATTTAAATGTTTTAAGCCTTCATGTTGTTGTTTACTCACATTCACAAGAAGTGACATAAATGAAATACGAGCTCAAATTGTCTGATTTGTGGTTTAAATCCAGAACAAGATGATGAATCTGAGCCACAGCTTGATGTAAACATTGAGAGGTTTGATACCTGAAGCTACAGATCGACTCCATTTCTCACCAAGACGGTACAAAGTTTCATGTTTCCAGTGTGGTGTGTGTGAGTGTGTGTGAGTGTGTGTGAGGGAGTTTCGGCTGCCATATAATAGTTGATAATTAAATCAAACTAATAAAAAACAATCTGTGGTGCTCGCTACATGACGTTCTACCTCCTTTCTATCGGGAACGTCGGACAAAGGTCACAGTGTGTCTCGGGAACAAAGGTCTCACAAGGTGTGTTTGTGTGTGTGTGTTTAGTGGTGAGGGTGTGTGTGCTCAGCGTATCGGCCAAGACAAGTCTCTCTCTCTGGGCCTGATCTGCCTTCGCTCTGCCCATAGATGAAAGCAAACAGACGAGTTCACGTGTGGAGCCTGCAGGGCATCAATCAACATACATGTGCTGATTCTCCCGGGTGCCACCGTTGTTTGACGAAGAACACGAGCAGACGTGACCTGCATCAGTGGCTGATCAGGTAACCACGGAAACACACACTCATGCTTACCATACCTGCGAGGACCCTCAGTGGCAAAACACATCACCTGGGTCAATATGTGATTGAAGTCCTTGTAAACATTTTTATTAAAATTTAAACAGTTTTTTATGTTCATTATGATCATGTCTTTACAAATTCCAGAATTATTTATTATGAAAACCATCATTTATGAATAAAAAATGACTGGATATCATTAAAATGTCAACTAAATAACTGAATTGAATCTGGTTTACTACAATATCTTCAGAAATATCTTTCAATTTCAATTTTGCTCAATTGTATATATAATATTTAGAATAATCTTTCTGTAAAAATGCCATGTGGTGTTTGGTTATAGGTGGTTATGTTTATTTTAGGCCTGAAAACAGCAAAAAATGTCAACTATGATGCAAAAAGTCCCACATTTATATATTGAGCCACTTTGCGTTAGCCTAACCCATATTTCCACCTGTCATATTTCCCAATAAAATGATTGTTTGTGAAAACAAAGACTAAACTCTGGCAGCTGTCACCTCCAGAAGTTCTCCAATGATACAGCCATTGTCGGGTGTGTATCTGAAGGGGACGAGCGGGAGTACAGGATGGTCATCTCTGACTTTGTTGACTGGTGTGAGCGAAACCATCTGCAGCTCAGTGCTGGTAAGACGAAGGAGATGATCATCGACTTCAGCAGGAGGAGGACATCCCAGACTGCACCGGTGAACATCCAGGGTTTGGACATTGTAATGGTGGACTCATGCAAATACCTGGGTGTTCACCTCAACAATAAACTGGACTGGACACACAATACAGAGGTTCTGTACAAGAAGGGCCAAAGTCGTCTCCACCTGCTGAGGAGACTGAGGTTCTTTGGAGTGTGCAGGACTCTGCTCAGGACATTCTACGACTCTGTGGTAGCGTCTGCTATTTTCTATGCAGTGGTCTGCTGGGGAGCAGGGAGCACTGAAAGGGACAGAAAGAGACTAAACAGACTGGTCAGGAGGAGGTTCTGTCCTGGACTGTTCCCTGGACTCCATAGAGGAGGATGTTGGCAAAGCTCACATCCATCATGGACAATCCCTCTCACCCACTGCATGACACTGTGGGGTCTTTAAGCAGCTCCTTCAGCAGCAGACTGAGACATCCACCCTGCAAGAAGGAACGCTATCGCAGGTCCTTCATTCCATCTGCTGTAAGACTGTACAACATCAGCATCACTGGCTGATGCTACCATAAACTGGACTATATCATTACCACCCCAAACCATAAAATTTGCACAGACATTATTGCACTGCTACATCTTTGCACTTTTTAAACTAATTTTTTAAGCCACTTTATACTGCATTGTCTTACAGTGTGTCAATACTGTACTATTTCATCCTCATTTCTCATCCCTGTACATATTGTAAATATTATTACTACTGTTCTATTATTATTTTATTTCTATTACTACGTCTATTGCTACATAAGCTGCTGTAACAATGTGAATTTCCCCTGGCGTGGGGAGAAATAAAGGACTTATCTTAAATACCACATTGCATACTTTAAATACTTACTACATATTTCATGAAGTATGCATGCTGTTAAACTGCGTTGTCAGAGTAATGCATCTTAAGCTTCGACTGTCAGTGTAGCGTAAAATGAACTGTTATTTGTCTGCTCTCAGCTGGGTAAACTTGTTTTTACTCGTGCAAAACCTGTGACGTATTTGATGTGTCTGTGCAAAGCATTATGGGTCAGAATGGACTAAAAATACTATGCTGGGTTGCAAACTGCCAAATCTAACTGGTTTAGGAGAACATCTTGGTGCTATGGATCATTCCAGAACTGGAGGACATTTGGGCTTCAAAATGTTTGAAAAATCAACCTTCTCTTATCCAGTTTTCTGCTCCATACTGATCAATAATAGATACTGATTGGCTCAGCTTCCACATCAATGGTAGCATTTTTATTCCATGTTTTCTGTGTTGTTTGCTAACCCTACTCTAATCACAGTAACAGGGTTGCTAATCCATGCTAATGTGATCTTTTTCTCAGCAGTAGAAGCTAGATATTTAGCTAGCTGTTACTGCTGACCAAGAGGACAAACTGACTGATGGAAAACAGTCCAAAGAATTAGTCTGATCCTGATAATATGAGGTAGAGTGAGACGTTCAATCAAGGCTGACAATGTGATGAAAAGATGGAAAACAGAAGAGAGGACATAGCTTTGCTCTACACATTTTTTAGGACAACTGTTGGACGATGTAAACGCCAATAACTGGACACAAAAGGACAAAGATGAGACACAAAAGACAAAAACGAGACATGAAAGACAAAAACGAGATATGAAAGACAAAAACAAGACACAAAACGACAAAAATGAGACAAAAAAACTAAAAAAACGAGACAGAAAACAAAAAAACAAGACACAAAACGAGACACAAAAAGGAGACCGAAAATGACAAGACCGAAAATGACAAAAACGAGACAAAACGACAAAAACCAAATGCAACGACAAAAACAAAAAGGAGACACAAAATGACTGAAACAAGACTGAAAATGACAAAAAGGAGACACAAAACACAAAAACAAAACACAAAATGACAAAAACAAGACCAAAAATGACAAAAAAGACAGAAAACAACAAAAACAGGACAGAAAACAACAAAAACAAAACACAAAATGACAAAAACAAGACACAAAATGACAAAAACAAGACACAAAATGACATAAACAAGACACAAAACAATAAGACACAAAATGACAAGACCAAAAACAACAAAAACAAGACACAAAACAACAAAAATGAGACATAAAACGACAAAAATGAGACCCAAAATGACAAAAAGGAGACAGAAAAGGACAAAAAACCCCACAAAGTATCAAAATTATGATGCAAAATGACAAAAACGAGACAAAACGACAAAAACTGGTGAGTCCAGTTGTCAAGTAACACAAGGACAGAACTGCCCTTTGACAAGTATACAGTAATATAAATGTTCAAGCAGAGTACAAATACCTCAGAAATAGTACTTGACCCGTGTTCTAGCAGAGTTCTTTGACAGCAGCGACAGAGTGGAAATATTACAGATAAATCTGTGTCTGTTAGTTTCCACATCTGACTTTCTGTTGACTTAATGCAATCACACATCTTTGCTCTGAACACACCTTGAGTCTGTTTACTTCCAAATGATGTCAGTTTTACTACAGAACAGAACTCCAGAGTTGACTGAAGATTGTGTTTTTCCACTTTCATGTCGGCGCTGCACAGAAAGCGACATGCAGAGACTTGGAGGTTGTTTGAGGCGATCTGTCAGAGAGAAAAGTAGAACTAAATCCAGTCTGCTGCTGCTGCTGTTGGCTTCTGACGTAGAGTTGACTTATTTTTTCATGAATTTATGTCTGGCTCCAGTGATTCTCTAAAAGCAGATTTTAGTGTGATAACAGTGAAAACAATGGAAACCAAACGTCTTCACATGTTGAAAAATCACATTTACTTTTTTGACACAGAATACTAGGGCGTTTTTTTTTGCGCCAAAATTCATGATGATTTTTTTTTTCAAAGAAAACCTTTCTGGAGTGTTTTTCACGGCCTCCTTTACATTATTTCATCATATGGCACGTTTCTACGACATGTTTGAAAAGTTGCATTTTTTTTCGACATAGTATAGTAAGGCGTTTTTTTGCGCCAAAATTTATGATGATTTTTTTTTCAAAGAAAACCTTTCTGGAGTGTTTTTCACGGCCTCCTTTACATTATTTCATCATATGGCACGTTTCTACGACATGTTTGAAAAGTTGCATTTTTTTTCGACATAGTATAGTAAGGCGTTTTTTTTGCGCCAAAATTTATGATGATTTTTTTTTCAAAGAAAACCTTTCTGGAGTGTTTTTCACGGCCTCCTTTACATCATTTCATCATATGGCACGTTTCTACGACATGTTTGAAAAGTTGCATTTTTTTTCGACATAGTATAGTAAGGCGTTTTTTTTGCGCCAAAATTTATGATGATTTTTTTTTCAAAGAAAACCTTTCTGGAGTGTTTTTCACGGCCTCCTTTACATTATTTCATCATATGGCACGTTTTTACGACATGTTTGAAAAGTTGCATTTTTTTTCGACAGTATAGTAAGGCGTTTTTTTTGCGCCAAAATTTATGATGATTTTTTTTTCAAAGAAAACCTTTCTGGAGTGTTTTTCACGGCCTCCTTTACATCATTTCATCATATGGCACGTTTCTACGACATGTTTGAAAAGTTGCATTTTTTTTCGACATAGTATAGTAAGGCGTTTTTTTTGCGCCAAAATTTATGATGATTTTTTTTTCAAAGAAAACCTTTCTGGAGTGTTTTTCACGGCCTCCTTTACATTATTTCATCATATGGCACGTTTTTACGACATGTTTGAAAAGTTGCATTTTTTTTCGACATAGTATAGTAAGGCGTTTTTTTTGCGCCAAAATTTATGATGATTTTTTTTTCAAAGAAAACCTTTCTGGAGTGTTTTTCACGGCCTCCTTTACATTATTTCATCATATGGCACGTTTTTACGACATGTTTGAAAAGTTGCATTTTTTTTCGACATAGTATAGTAAGGCGTTTTTTTTGCGCCAAAATTTATGATGATTTTTTTTTCAAAGAAAACCTTTCTGGAGTGTTTTTCACGGCCTCCTTTACATTATTTCATCATATGGCACGTTTTTACGACATGTTTGAAAAGTTGCATTTTTTTTCGACATAGTATAGTAAGGCGTTTTTTTTGCGCCAAAATTTATGATGATTTTTTTTTCAAAGAAAACCTTTCTGGAGTGTTTTTCACGGCCTCCTTTACATTATTTCATCATATGGCACGTTTTTACGACATGTTTGAAAAGTTGCATTTTTTTTCGACATAGTATAGTAAGGCGTTTTTTTTGCGCCAAAATTTATGATGATTTTTTTTTCAAAGAAAACCTTTCTGGAGTGTTTTTCACGGCCTCCTTTACATTATTTCATCATATGGCACGTTTCTACGACATGTTTGAAAAGTTGCATTTTTTTTCGACATAGTATAGTAAGGCGTTTTTTTTGCGCCAAAATTTATGATGATTTTTTTTTCAAAGAAAACCTTTCTGGAGTGTTTTTCACGGCCTCCTTTACATTATTTCATCATATGGCACGTTTCTACGACATGTTTGAAAAGTTGCATTTTTTTTCGACATAGTATAGTAAGGCGTTTTTTTTGCGCCAAAATTTATGATGATTTTTTTTTCAAAGAAAACCTTTCTGGAGTGTTTTTCACGGCCTCCTTTACATCATTTCATCATATGGCACGTTTCTACGACATGTTTGAAAAGTTGCATTTTTTTTCGACATAGTATAGTAAGGCGTTTTTTTTGCGCCAAAATTTATGATGATTTTTTTTTCAAAGAAAACCTTTCTGGAGTGTTTTTCACGGCCTCCTTTACATTATTTCATCATATGGCACGTTTTTACGACATGTTTGAAAAGTTGCATTTTTTTTCGACATAGTATAGTAAGGCGTTTTTTTTGCGCCAAAATTTATGATGATTTTTTTTTCAAAGAAAACCTTTCTGGAGTGTTTTTCACGGCCTCCTTTACATTCATTTCATCATATGGCACGTTTCTACGACATGTTTGAAAAGTTGCATTTTTTTTCGACATAGTATAGTAAGGCGTTTTTTTTGCGCCAAAATTTATGATGATTTTTTTTTCAAAGAAAACCTTTCTGGAGTGTTTTTCACGGCCTCCTTTACATTATTTCATCATATGGCACGTTTTTACGACATGTTTGAAAAGTTGCATTTTTTTTCGACATAGTATAGTAAGGCGTTTTTTTTGCGCCAAAATTTATGATGATTTTTTTTTCAAAGAAAACCTTTCTGGAGTGTTTTTCACGGCCTCCTTTACATTATTTCATCATATGGCACGTTTTTACGACATGTTTGAAAAGTTGCATTTTTTTTCGACATAGTATAGTAAGGCGTTTTTTTTGCGCCAAAATTTATGATGATTTTTTTTTCAAAGAAAACCTTTCTGGAGTGTTTTTCACGGCCTCCTTTACATTATTTCATCATATGGCACGTTTTTACGACATGTTTGAAAAGTTGCATTTTTTTTCGACATAGTATAGTAAGGCGTTTTTTTTGCGCCAAAATTTATGATGATTTTTTTTTCAAAGAAAACCTTTCTGGAGTGTTTTTCACGGCCTCCTTTACATTATTTCATCATATGGCACGTTTTTACGACATGTTTGAAAAGTTGCATTTTTTTTCGACATAGTATAGTAAGGCGTTTTTTTTGCGCCAAAATTTATGATGATTTTTTTTTCAAAGAAAACCTTTCTGGAGTGTTTTTCACGGCCTCCTTTACATTATTTCATCATATGGCACGTTTCTACGACATGTTTGAAAAGTTGCATTTTTTTTCGACATAGTATAGTAAGGCGTTTTTTTTGCGCCAAAATTTATGATGATTTTTTTTTCAAAGAAAACCTTTCTGGAGTGTTTTTCACGGCCTCCTTTACATTATTTCATCATATGGCACGTTTCTACGACATGTTTGAAAAGTTGCATTTTTTTTCGACATAGTATAGTAAGGCGTTTTTTTTGCGCCAAAATTTATGATGATTTTTTTTTCAAAGAAAACCTTTCTGGAGTGTTTTTCACGGCCTCCTTTACATTATTTCATCATATGGCACGTTTCTACGACATGTTTGAAAAGTTGCATTTTTTTTCGACATAGTATAGTAAGGCGTTTTTTTTGCGCCAAAATTTATGATGATTTTTTTTTCAAAGAAAACCTTTCTGGAGTGTTTTTCACGGCCTCCTTTACATTATTTCATCATATGGCACGTTTTTACGACATGTTTGAAAAGTTGCATTTTTTTTCGACATAGTATAGTAAGGCGTTTTTTTTGCGCCAAAATTTATGATGATTTTTTTTTCAAAGAAAACCTTTCTGGAGTGTTTTTCACGGCCTCCTTTACATTATTTCATCATATGGCACGTTTCTACGACATGTTTGAAAAGTTGCATTTTTTTTCGACATAGTATAGTAAGGCGTTTTTTTTGCGCCAAAATTTATGATGATTTTTTTTTCAAAGAAAACCTTTCTGGAGTGTTTTTCACGGCCTCCTTTACATTATTTCATCATATGGCACGTTTTTACGACATGTTTGAAAAGTTGCATTTTTTTTCGACATAGTATAGTAAGGCGTTTTTTTTGCGCCAAAATTTATGATGATTTTTTTTTCAAAGAAAACCTTTCTGGAGTGTTTTTCACGGCCTCCTTTACATTATTTCATCATATGGCACGTTTTTACGACATGTTTGAAAAGTTGCATTTTTTTTCGACATAGTATAGTAAGGCGTTTTTTTTGCGCCAAAATTTATGATGATTTTTTTTTCAAAGAAAACCTTTCTGGAGTGTTTTTCA
>CM049576.1:32525655-32745655 GCA_027123335.1 Amphiprion clarkii
TTTCAAACATGTCGTAGAAACGTGCCATATGATGAAATGATGTAAAGGAGGCCGTGAAAAACACTCCAGAAAGGTTTTCTTTGAAAAAAAAATCATCATGAATTTTGGCGCAAAAAAAACGCCTTACTATACTATGTCGAAAAAAAATGCAACTTTTCAAACATGTCGCAGAAACGTGCCATATGATGAAATAATGTAAAGGAGGCCGTGAAAAACACTCCAGAAAGGTTTTCTTTGAAAAAAAAATCATCATGAATTTTGGCGCAAAAAAAACGCCTTACTATACTATGTCGACAAAAAATGCAACTTTTCAAACATGTCGTAAAAACGTGCCATATGATGAAATAATGTAAAGGAGGCCGTGAAAAACACTCCAGAAAGGTTTTCTTTGAAAAAAAAATCATCATAAATTTTGGCGCAAAAAAAACGCCTTACTATACTATGTCGAAAAAAAATGCAACTTTTCAAACATGTCGTAGAAACGTGCCATATGATGAAATAATGTAAAGGAGGCCGTGAAAAACACTCCAGAAAGGTTTTCTTTGAAAAAAAAATCATCATAAATTTTGGCGCAAAAAAAACGCCTTACTATACTATGTCGAAAAAAAATGCAACTTTTCAAACATGTCGTAAAAACGTGCCATATGATGAAATGATGTAAAGGAGGCCGTGAAAAACACTCCAGAAAGGTTTTCTTTGAAAAAAAAATCATCATGAATTTTGGCGCAAAAAAAACGCCTTACTATACTATGTCGAAAAAAAATGCAACTTTTCAAACATGTCGTAAAAACGTGCCATATGATGAAATAATGTAAAGGAGGCCGTGAAAAACACTCCAGAAAGGTTTTCTTTGAAAAAAAAATCATCATGAATTTTGGCGCAAAAAAAACGCCTTACTATACTATGTCGAAAAAAAATGCAACTTTTCAAACATGTCGTAGAAACGTGCCATATGATGAAATAATGTAAAGGAGGCCGTGAAAAACACTCCAGAAAGGTTTTCTTTGAAAAAAAAATCATCATGAATTTTGGCGCAAAAAAAACGCCTTACTATACTATGTCGAAAAAAAATGCAACTTTTCAAACATGTCGTAGAAACGTGCCATATGATGAAATGATGTAAAGGAGGCCGTGAAAAACACTCCAGAAAGGTTTTCTTTGAAAAAAAAATCATCATGAATTTTGGCGCAAAAAAAACGCCTTACTATACTATGTCGAAAAAAAATGCAACTTTTCAAACATGTCGTAGAAACGTGCCATATGATGAAATGATGTAAAGGAGGCCGTGAAAAACACTCCAGAAAGGTTTTCTTTGAAAAAAAAATCATAAATTTTGGCGCAAAAAAAACGCCTTACTATACTATGTCGAAAAAAAATGCAACTTTTCAAACATGTCGTAAAAACGTGCCATATGATGAAATAATGTAAAGGAGGCCGTGAAAAACACTCCAGAAAGGTTTTCTTTGAAAAAAAAATCATCATAAATTTTGGCGCAAAAAAAACGCCTTACTATACTATGTCGAAAAAAAATGCAACTTTTCAAACATGTCGTAGAAACGTGCCATATGATGAAATAATGTAAAGGAGGCCGTGAAAAACACTCCAGAAAGGTTTTCTTTGAAAAAAAAATCATCATGAATTTTGGCGCAAAAAAAACGCCTTACTATACTATGTCGAAAAAAAATGCAACTTTTCAAACATGTCGTAAAAACGTGCCATATGATGAAATAATGTAAAGGAGGCCGTGAAAAACACTCCAGAAAGGTTTTCTTTGAAAAAAAAATCATCATAAATTTTGGCGCAAAAAAAACGCCTTACTATACTATGTCGAAAAAAAATGCAACTTTTCAAACATGTCGTAGAAACGTGCCATATGATGAAATAATGTAAAGGAGGCCGTGAAAAACACTCCAGAAAGGTTTTCTTTGAAAAAAAAATCATCATAAATTTTGGCGCAAAAAAAACGCCTTACTATACTATGTCGAAAAAAAATGCAACTTTTCAAACATGTCGTAAAAACGTGCCATATGATGAAATGATGTAAAGGAGGCCGTGAAAAACACTCCAGAAAGGTTTTCTTTGAAAAAAAAATCATCATGAATTTTGGCGCAAAAAAAACGCCTTACTATACTATGTCGAAAAAAAATGCAACTTTTCAAACATGTCGTAAAAACGTGCCATATGATGAAATAATGTAAAGGAGGCCGTGAAAAACACTCCAGAAAGGTTTTCTTTGAAAAAAAAATCATCATAAATTTTGGCGCAAAAAAAACGCCTTACTATACTATGTCGAAAAAAAATGCAACTTTTCAAACATGTCGTAAAAACGTGCCATATGATGAAATAATGTAAAGGAGGCCGTGAAAAACACTCCAGAAAGGTTTTCTTTGAAAAAAAAATCATCATAAATTTTGGCGCAAAAAAAACGCCTTACTATACTATGTCGAAAAAAAATGCAACTTTTCAAACATGTCGTAAAAACGTGCCATATGATGAAATAATGTAAAGGAGGCCGTGAAAAACACTCCAGAAAGGTTTTCTTTGAAAAAAAAATCATCATAAATTTTGGCGCAAAAAAAACGCCTTACTATACTATGTCGAAAAAAAATGCAACTTTTCAAACATGTCGTAGAAACGTGCCATATGATGAAATAATGTAAAGGAGGCCGTGAAAAACACTCCAGAAAGGTTTTCTTTGAAAAAAAAATCATCATGAATTTTGGCGCAAAAAAAACGCCTTACTATACTATGTCGAAAAAAAATGCAACTTTTCAAACATGTCGTAAAAACGTGCCATATGATGAAATAATGTAAAGGAGGCCGTGAAAAACACTCCAGAAAGGTTTTCTTTGAAAAAAAAATCATCATAAATTTTGGCGCAAAAAAAACGCCTTACTATACTATGTCGAAAAAAAATGCAACTTTTCAAACATGTCGTAGAAACGTGCCATATGATGAAATAATGTAAAGGAGGCCGTGAAAAACACTCCAGAAAGGTTTTCTTTGAAAAAAAAATCATCATAAATTTTGGCGCAAAAAAAACGCCTTACTATACTATGTCGAAAAAAAATGCAACTTTTCAAACATGTCGTAAAAACGTGCCATATCATGAAATGATGTAAAGGAGGCCGTGAAAAACACTCCAGAAAGGTTTTCTTTGAAAAAAAAATCATCATGAATTTTGGCGCAAAAAAAACGCCTTACTATACTATGTCGAAAAAAAATGCAACTTTTCAAACATGTCGTAAAAACGTGCCATATGATGAAATAATGTAAAGGAGGCCGTGAAAAACACTCCAGAAAGGTTTTCTTTGAAAAAAAAATCATCATAAATTTTGGCGCAAAAAAAACGCCTTACTATACTATGTCGAAAAAAAATGCAACTTTTCAAACATGTCGTAGAAACGTGCCATATGATGAAATAATGTAAAGGAGGCCGTGAAAAACACTCCAGAAAGGTTTTCTTTGAAAAAAAAATCATCATAAATTTTGGCGCAAAAAAAACGCCTTACTATACTATGTCGAAAAAAAATGCAACTTTTCAAACATGTCGTAAAAACGTGCCATATGATGAAATGATGTAAAGGAGGCCGTGAAAAACACTCCAGAAAGGTTTTCTTTGAAAAAAAAATCATCATGAATTTTGGCGCAAAAAAAACGCCTTACTATACTATGTCGAAAAAAAATGCAACTTTTCAAACATGTCGTAAAAACGTGCCATATGATGAAATAATGTAAAGGAGGCCGTGAAAAACACTCCAGAAAGGTTTTCTTTGAAAAAAAAATCATCATAAATTTTGGCGCAAAAAAAACGCCTTACTATACTATGTCGAAAAAAAATGCAACTTTTCAAACATGTCGTAGAAACGTGCCATATGATGAAATAATGTAAAGGAGGCCGTGAAAAACACTCCAGAAAGGTTTTCTTTGAAAAAAAAATCATCATGAATTTTGGCGCAAAAAAAACGCCTTACTATACTATGTCGAAAAAAAATGCAACTTTTCAAACATGTCGTAAAAACGTGCCATATGATGAAATAATGTAAAGGAGGCCGTGAAAAACACTCCAGAAAGGTTTTCTTTGAAAAAAAAATCATCATAAATTTTGGCGCAAAAAAAACGCCTTACTATACTATGTCGAAAAAAAATGCAACTTTTCAAACATGTCGTAGAAACGTGCCATATGATGAAATAATGTAAAGGAGGCCGTGAAAAACACTCCAGAAAGGTTTTCTTTGAAAAAAAAATCATCATAAATTTTGGCGCAAAAAAAACGCCTTACTATACTATGTCGAAAAAAAATGCAACTTTTCAAACATGTCGTAAAAACGTGCCATATGATGAAATAATGTAAAGGAGGCCGTGAAAAACACTCCAGAAAGGTTTTCTTTGAAAAAAAAATCATCATAAATTTTGGCGCAAAAAAAACGCCTTACTATACTATGTCGAAAAAAAATGCAACTTTTCAAACATGTCGTAAAAACGTGCCATATGATGAAATAATGTAAAGGAGGCCGTGAAAAACACTCCAGAAAGGTTTTCTTTGAAAAAAAAATCATCATAAATTTTGGCGCAAAAAAAACGCCTTACTATACTATGTCGAAAAAAAATGCAACTTTTCAAACATGTCGTAGAAACGTGCCATATCATGAAATGATGTAAAGGAGGCCGTGAAAAACACTCCAGAAAGGTTTTCTTTGAAAAAAAAATCATCATGAATTTTGGCGCAAAAAAAACGCCTTACTATACTATGTCGAAAAAAAATGCAACTTTTCAAACATGTCGTAGAAACGTGCCATATGATGAAATGATGTAAAGGAGGCCGTGAAAAACACTCCAGAAAGGTTTTCTTTGAAAAAAAAATCATCATGAATTTTGGCGCAAAAAAAACGCCTTACTATACTATGTCGAAAAAAAAATGCAACTTTTCAAACATGTCGTAAAAACGTGCCATATGATGAAATAATGTAAAGGAGGCCGTGAAAAACACTCCAGAAAGGTTTTCTTTGAAAAAAAAATCATCATAAATTTTGGCGCAAAAAAAACGCCTTACTATACTATGTCGAAAAAAAATGCAACTTTTCAAACATGTCGTAGAAACGTGCCATATGATGAAATAATGTAAAGGAGGCCGTGAAAAACACTCCAGAAAGGTTTTCTTTGAAAAAAAAATCATCATGAATTTTGGCGCAAAAAAAACGCCTTACTATACTATGTCGAAAAAAAATGCAACTTTTCAAACATGTCGTAAAAACGTGCCATATGATGAAATAATGTAAAGGAGGCCGTGAAAAACACTCCAGAAAGGTTTTCTTTGAAAAAAAAATCATCATAAATTTTGGCGCAAAAAAAACGCCTTACTATACTATGTCGAAAAAAAATGCAACTTTTCAAACATGTCGTAGAAACGTGCCATATGATGAAATAATGTAAAGGAGGCCGTGAAAAACACTCCAGAAAGGTTTTCTTTGAAAAAAAAATCATCATGAATTTTGGCGCAAAAAAAACGCCTTACTATACTATGTCGAAAAAAAATGCAACTTTTCAAACATGTCGTAAAAACGTGCCATATGATGAAATAATGTAAAGGAGGCCGTGAAAAACACTCCAGAAAGGTTTTCTTTGAAAAAAAAATCATCATAAATTTTGGCGCAAAAAAAACGCCTTACTATACTATGTCGAAAAAAAATGCAACTTTTCAAACATGTCGTAGAAACGTGCCATATGATGAAATGATGTAAAGGAGGCCGTGAAAAACACTCCAGAAAGGTTTTCTTTGAAAAAAAAATCATCATAAATTTTGGCGCAAAAAAAACGCCTTACTATACTATGTCGAAAAAAAATGCAACTTTTCAAACATGTCGTAAAAACGTGCCATATGATGAAATAATGTAAAGGAGGCCGTGAAAAACACTCCAGAAAGGTTTTCTTTGAAAAAAAAATCATCATAAATTTTGGCGCAAAAAAAACGCCTTACTATACTATGTCGAAAAAAAATGCAACTTTTCAAACATGTCGTAGAAACGTGCCATATGATGAAATAATGTAAAGGAGGCCGTGAAAAACACTCCAGAAAGGTTTTCTTTGAAAAAAAAATCATCATAAATTTTGGCGCAAAAAAAACGCCTTACTATACTATGTCGAAAAAAAATGCAACTTTTCAAACATGTCGTAAAAACGTGCCATATCATGAAATGATGTAAAGGAGGCCGTGAAAAACACTCCAGAAAGGTTTTCTTTGAAAAAAAAATCATCATGAATTTTGGCGCAAAAAAAACGCCTTACTATACTATGTCGAAAAAAAATGCAACTTTTCAAACATGTCGTAAAAACGTGCCATATGATGAAATAATGTAAAGGAGGCCGTGAAAAACACTCCAGAAAGGTTTTCTTTGAAAAAAAAATCATCATAAATTTTGGCGCAAAAAAAACGCCTTACTATACTATGTCGAAAAAAAATGCAACTTTTCAAACATGTCGTAGAAACGTGCCATATGATGAAATAATGTAAAGGAGGCCGTGAAAAACACTCCAGAAAGGTTTTCTTTGAAAAAAAAATCACCATGAATTTTGGCGCAAAAAAAACGCCTTACTATACTATGTCGAAAAAAAATGCAACTTTTCAAACATGTCGTAAAAACGTGCCATATGATGAAATAATGTAAAGGAGGCCGTGAAAAACACTCCAGAAAGGTTTTCTTTGAAAAAAAAATCATCATAAATTTTGGCGCAAAAAAAACGCCTTACTATACTATGTCGAAAAAAAATGCAACTTTTCAAACATGTCGTAAAAACGTGCCATATGATGAAATAATGTAAAGGAGGCCGTGAAAAACACTCCAGAAAGGTTTTCTTTGAAAAAAAAATCATCATAAATTTTGGCGCAAAAAAAACGCCTTACTATACTATGTCGAAAAAAAATGCAACTTTTCAAACATGTCGTAGAAACGTGCCATATGATGAAATGATGTAAAGGAGGCCGTGAAAAACACTCCAGAAAGGTTTTCTTTGAAAAAAAAATCATCATGAATTTTGGCGCAAAAAAAACGCCTTACTATACTATGTCGAAAAAAAATGCAACTTTTCAAACATGTCGTAAAAACGTGCCATATGATGAAATAATGTAAAGGAGGCCGTGAAAAACACTCCAGAAAGGTTTTCTTTGAAAAAAAAATCATCATGAATTTTGGCGCAAAAAAAACGCCTTACTATACTATGTCGAAAAAAAATGCAACTTTTCAAACATGTCGTAGAAACGTGCCATATCATGAAATGATGTAAAGGAGGCCGTGAAAAACACTCCAGAAAGGTTTTCTTTGAAAAAAAAATCATCATGAATTTTGGCGCAAAAAAAACGCCTTACTATACTATGTCGAAAAAAAATGCAACTTTTCAAACATGTCGTAGAAACGTGCCATATGATGAAATGATGTAAAGGAGGCCGTGAAAAACACTCCAGAAAGGTTTTCTTTGAAAAAAAAATCATCATAAATTTTGGCGCAAAAAAAACGCCTTACTATACTATGTCGAAAAAAAATGCAACTTTTCAAACATGTCGTAAAAACGTGCCATATGATGAAATAATGTAAAGGAGGCCGTGAAAAACACTCCAGAAAGGTTTTCTTTGAAAAAAAAATCATCATAAATTTTGGCGCAAAAAAAACGCCTTACTATACTATGTCGAAAAAAAATGCAACTTTTCAAACATGTCGTAGAAACGTGCCATATGATGAAATAATGTAAAGGAGGCCGTGAAAAACACTCCAGAAAGGTTTTCTTTGAAAAAAAAATCATCATAAATTTTGGCGCAAAAAAAACGCCTTACTATACTATGTCGAAAAAAAATGCAACTTTTCAAACATGTCGTAAAAACGTGCCATATGATGAAATAATGTAAAGGAGGCCGTGAAAAACACTCCAGAAAGGTTTTCTTTGAAAAAAAAATCATCATAAATTTTGGCGCAAAAAAAACGCCTTACTATACTATGTCGAAAAAAAATGCAACTTTTCAAACATGTCGTAGAAACGTGCCATATGATGAAATAATGTAAAGGAGGCCGTGAAAAACACTCCAGAAAGGTTTTCTTTGAAAAAAAAATCATCATAAATTTTGGCGCAAAAAAAACGCCTTACTATACTATGTCGAAAAAAAATGCAACTTTTCAAACATGTCGTAAAAACGTGCCATATGATGAAATAATGTAAAGGAGGCCGTGAAAAACACTCCAGAAAGGTTTTCTTTGAAAAAAAAATCATCATAAATTTTGGCGCAAAAAAAACGCCTTACTATACTATGTCGAAAAAAAATGCAACTTTTCAAACATGTCGTAGAAACGTGCCATATGATGAAATAATGTAAAGGAGGCCGTGAAAAACACTCCAGAAAGGTTTTCTTTGAAAAAAAAATCATCATAAATTTTGGCGCAAAAAAAACGCCTTACTATACTATGTCGAAAAAAAATGCAACTTTTCAAACATGTCGTAAAAACGTGCCATATGATGAAATAATGTAAAGGAGGCCGTGAAAAACACTCCAGAAAGGTTTTCTTTGAAAAAAAAATCATCATAAATTTTGGCGCAAAAAAAACGCCTTACTATACTATGTCGAAAAAAAATGCAACTTTTCAAACATGTCGTAGAAACGTGCCATATGATGAAATAATGTAAAGGAGGCCGTGAAAAACACTCCAGAAAGGTTTTCTTTGAAAAAAAAATCATCATAAATTTTGGCGCAAAAAAAACGCCTTACTATACTATGTCGAAAAAAAATGCAACTTTTCAAACATGTCGTAAAAACGTGCCATATGATGAAATGATGTAAAGGAGGCCGTGAAAAACACTCCAGAAAGGTTTTCTTTGAAAAAAAAATCATCATAAATTTTGGCGCAAAAAAAACGCCTTACTATACTATGTCGAAAAAAAATGCAACTTTTCAAACATGTCGTAAAAACGTGCCATATGATGAAATAATGTAAAGGAGGCCGTGAAAAACACTCCAGAAAGGTTTTCTTTGAAAAAAAAATCATCATAAATTTTGGCGCAAAAAAAACGCCTTACTATACTATGTCGAAAAAAAATGCAACTTTTCAAACATGTCGTAGAAACGTGCCATATGATGAAATAATGTAAAGGAGGCCGTGAAAAACACTCCAGAAAGGTTTTCTTTGAAAAAAAAATCATCATAAATTTTGGCGCAAAAAAAACGCCTTACTATACTATGTCGAAAAAAAATGCAACTTTTCAAACATGTCGTAAAAACGTGCCATATGATGAAATAATGTAAAGGAGGCCGTGAAAAACACTCCAGAAAGGTTTTCTTTGAAAAAAAAATCATCATAAATTTTGGCGCAAAAAAAACGCCTTACTATACTATGTCGAAAAAAAATGCAACTTTTCAAACATGTCGAAAAAACGTGCCATATGATGAAATAATGTAAAGGAGGCCGTGAAAAACACTCCAGAAAGGTTTTCTTTGAAAAAAAAATCATCATAAATTTTGGCGCAAAAAAAACGCCTTACTATACTATGTCGAAAAAAAATGCAACTTTTCAAACATGTCGTAGAAACGTGCCATATCATGAAATGATGTAAAGGAGGCCGTGAAAAACACTCCAGAAAGGTTTTCTTTGAAAAAAAAATCATCATGAATTTTGGCGCAAAAAAAACGCCTTACTATACTATGTCGAAAAAAAATGCAACTTTTCAAACATGTCGTAAAAACGTGCCATATGATGAAATGATGTAAAGGAGGCCGTGAAAAACACTCCAGAAAGGTTTTCTTTGAAAAAAAAATCATCATAAATTTTGGCGCAAAAAAAACGCCTTACTATACTATGTCGAAAAAAAATGCAACTTTTCAAACATGTCGTAGAAACGTGCCATATGATGAAATGATGTAAAGGAGGCCGTGAAAAACACTCCAGAAAGGTTTTCTTTGAAAAAAAAATCATCATAAATTTTGGCGCAAAAAAAACGCCTTACTATACTATGTCGAAAAAAAATGCAACTTTTCAAACATGTCGTAGAAACGTGCCATATGATGAAATGATGTAAAGGAGGCCGTGAAAAACACTCCAGAAAGGTTTTCTTTGAAAAAAAAATCATCATAAATTTTGGCGCAAAAAAAACGCCTTACTATACTATGTCGAAAAAAAATGCAACTTTTCAAACATGTCGTAAAAACGTGCCATATGATGAAATAATGTAAAGGAGGCCGTGAAAAACACTCCAGAAAGGTTTTCTTTGAAAAAAAAATCATCATAAATTTTGGCGCAAAAAAAACGCCTTACTATACTATGTCGAAAAAAAATGCAACTTTTCAAACATGTCGTAGAAACGTGCCATATGATGAAATAATGTAAAGGAGGCCGTGAAAAACACTCCAGAAAGGTTTTCTTTGAAAAAAAAATCATCATAAATTTTGGCGCAAAAAAAACGCCTTACTATACTATGTCGAAAAAAAATGCAACTTTTCAAACATGTCGTAAAAACGTGCCATATGATGAAATAATGTAAAGGAGGCCGTGAAAAACACTCCAGAAAGGTTTTCTTTGAAAAAAAAATCATCATAAATTTTGGCGCAAAAAAAACGCCTTACTATACTATGTCGAAAAAAAATGCAACTTTTCAAACATGTCGTAAAAACGTGCCATATGATGAAATGATGTAAAGGAGGCCGTGAAAAACACTCCAGAAAGGTTTTCTTTGAAAAAAAAATCATCATAAATTTTGGCGCAAAAAAAACGCCTTACTATACTATGTCGAAAAAAAATGCAACTTTTCAAACATGTCGTAAAAACGTGCCATATGATGAAATAATGTAAAGGAGGCCGTGAAAAACACTCCAGAAAGGTTTTCTTTGAAAAAAAAATCATCATAAATTTTGGCGCAAAAAAAACGCCTTACTATACTATGTCGAAAAAAAATGCAACTTTTCAAACATGTCGTAGAAACGTGCCATATGATGAAATGATGTAAAGGAGGCCGTGAAAAACACTCCAGAAAGGTTTTCTTTGAAAAAAAAATCATCATAAATTTTGGCGCAAAAAAAACGCCTTACTATACTATGTCGAAAAAAAATGCAACTTTTCAAACATGTCGTAAAAACGTGCCATATGATGAAATAATGTAAAGGAGGCCGTGAAAAACACTCCAGAAAGGTTTTCTTTGAAAAAAAAATCATCATAAATTTTGGCGCAAAAAAAACGCCTTACTATACTATGTCGAAAAAAAATGCAACTTTTCAAACATGTCGTAGAAACGTGCCATATGATGAAATAATGTAAAGGAGGCCGTGAAAAACACTCCAGAAAGGTTTTCTTTGAAAAAAAAATCATCATGAATTTTGGCGCAAAAAAAACGCCTTACTATACTATGTCGAAAAAAAATGCAACTTTTCAAACATGTCGTAAAAACGTGCCATATGATGAAATAATGTAAAGGAGGCCGTGAAAAACACTCCAGAAAGGTTTTCTTTGAAAAAAAAATCATCATAAATTTTGGCGCAAAAAAAACGCCTTACTATACTATGTCGAAAAAAAATGCAACTTTTCAAACATGTCGTAGAAACGTGCCATATCATGAAATGATGTAAAGGAGGCCGTGAAAAACACTCCAGAAAGGTTTTCTTTGAAAAAAAAATCATCATAAATTTTGGCGCAAAAAAAACGCCTTACTATACTATGTCGAAAAAAAATGCAACTTTTCAAACATGTCGTAAAAACGTGCCATATGATGAAATAATGTAAAGGAGGCCGTGAAAAACACTCCAGAAAGGTTTTCTTTGAAAAAAAAATCATCATGAATTTTGGCGCAAAAAAAACGCCTTACTATGCTATGTCGAAAAAAAATGCAACTTTTCAAACATGTCGTTAAAACGTGCCATATGATGAAATAATGTAAAGGAGGCCGTGAAAAACACTCCAGAAAGGTTTTCTTTGAAAAAAAAATCATCATGAATTTTGGCGCAAAAAAACGCCTTACTATACTATGTCGAAAAAAATGCAACTTTTCAAACATGTCGTAAAAACGTGCCATATGATGAAATAATGTAAAGGAGGCCGTGAAAAACACTCCAGAAAGGTTTTCTTTGAAAAAAAAATCATCATGAATTTTGGCGCAAAAAAACGCCTTACTATACTGTCGAAAAAAAATGCAACTTTTCAAACATGTCGTAAAAACCTGCCATATGATGAAATAATGTAAAGGAGGCCGTGAAAAACACTCCAGAAAGGTTTTCTTTGAAAAAAAATCATCATGAATTTTGGCGCAAAAAAAACGCCTTACTATACTTTCGAAAAAAAATGCAACTTTTCAAACATGTCGTAGAAACGTGCCATATGATGAAATAATGTAAAGGAGGCGGTGAAAAACACTCCAGAAAGGTTTTCTTTGAAAAAAAAATCATCATGAATTTTGGCGCAAAAAAAACGCCTTACTATACTATGTCGAAAAAAAAATGCAACTTTTCAAACATGTCGTAGAAACGTGCCATATGATGAAATGATGTAAAGGAGGCCGTGAAAAACACTCCAGAAAGGTTTTCTTTGAAAAAAAAATCATCATAAATTTTGGTGCAAAAAAACGCCTTACTATACTATGTCGAAAAAAAATGCAACTTTTCAAACATGTCGTAGAAACGTGCCATATGATGAAATAATGTAAAGGATGCCATGAAAAACAATAAACTAATAGTTTAGTATGTCGTCCAAAATCTGAAAAAAGGTCATAGTTTAGTATGTGGTCCAAAATGTGACAAAAACGTCATAGTTTAGTATGTCGTCCAAAGTGTGACAAAAATATCATAGTTTAGTATGTGGTCCAAAATATGACAAAAACGTCATAGTTTAGTTTAATACATGCATACATATGTACATACATACATACATTTGAACATACATACATACTTACATACGTGCGACTCCGCAGCAACTGGAGATGGTTTTTTATTGTTTTATCTGCCTGGATGGGAAGCAAAAAAAAAAAAACCTTGATGGTGACGTCCCCAGCATGAAGAGTTTTTGTTTGAGATTTTAAACTAAATAATTTCTTATTAATTGATAAAACAGATGCATTAACACTGGATCTCTGACTTCACAGGAACTCAGGAAGGGAACTTAGTTTTCGGTCAGTTTCAGCTGGATGTTGAAGTTAAGCTGATTAGAAGGGTTTCATACTGTATCACTGCAAAATGGAACTATTTTTGTTGTTGTTTTTTGTGTTTGTTTTTAAAGCCTCGTAGTTACAGAAGTCTTCAGTCTGGCTGTTTTCAAGAAGGTTCAGTTTAATGGACAGTTAATGAAGAAAATTAGACAGAGTTTGGTTGACAGCTAGTCGGATGTTTCCTGAATTGACTCTCTGTTAAACCTTAGCGAGAAAGCAGTTTTTTTTCTTAAATTTATCTGATGGAAAACCACATTTTAATAAGGATTTAAGAGCAGAAACACTGGATGGGCCATTTAACACGGGTTAAAGCAGACAAACTGCTGAAAGCTTGGATGTGGCCAAACTCTGAAGAAGCAGGTCACTGGGAACTTTGGGGCTCTGGGGCCCTGCCAGCTTTTGTGTAGCAGCTCGCTGAATGTGGAGGTGGGGGTCTGGTCCTCTCAGGGGCCCGGTCCTCCCCTCCTCTGTGACCGTTGTCCTCATCCCCCCCTCCTCGTCCTCTCTTTTCCTCCTTAAACTATCCTTTGTTTTCATTTTCGCTGGCATTTCTGCTCCGTCGTTGTTGCAGCTCTAAATGAGTCTTGACTGGCTCGCAGGCCACTGGAGAAGCACAAAGGACTCCGTTCTACTCGCTACAGTTCCTCCATTGTGGCCGTCCCACAATGCACTAATTGGCGATGACAATTAAGCGCGGTCGACACTCAGCTTCAATTTGCCTGCTGCTCCACGTACATCACAGGCAAACGATTCGGCCTCCGAGCTGCAGCTCTCCCAGCTGCAGCTCTCCCAGACAATATCCTGGTTTTCATGCACCTTTATTCTCATGGATCTGGTTCCTCTCTGCTCGGTTTGATGCTACAAACTGACACGTTGTCGTTTGTCACCTCAGCAAACATTTGGAAATTCATATTTAACCTTGAAACCAGAATCTAAGTCCGTTTAGTTTTAGTTTCTATCACAAGGTTGATGCTAAATTATTGCGTTTTCCTTAAAGTTCTGCAGTTCGGAGAAATTTCATCTGCTGAAGAGGATTATGATACAAAATTAGATTTAAATACCAACACGACAATGTAAAAATACTTCATCACCAGTATAAAATACTACATTATCAGGAAAAATACTTCCATGACCAGTAAAAATACTACAATCCCTGCAAAAATACTACAAAAACAGTAAAAATACTCGATAACAGTAAAAAATACTCCCATGACCAGTAAAAAAAAACTACATCACCAGTCAAAAACCTACATGACCAGTACCAGTACCAGTAACAGTATTGCATTACGAGTAAAAATACTACAAGACCAGCAAAAATACTACCATACCAATTAAAGTACTTCAATGACCAGTAATAATACTACATTACCAGTTAAATTCCTTCTATTACCAGTAAAAATACTTACATTGCCAGTAAAAATACTACATTACCAGTAAAAATACTACATTACCCGTAGAAATACTTTCATTACCAATAAAAAATGCTACATTACCAGTGAAAATACATACACCATTAGCAGTAAAAATACTTCCATGATCAGTAAAAATTAGTGGTGGGATGCGATTTAAAAAATTAATCTAATTAATTACAGGCTTTGTAATTAATTAATCGCAATAATTGCATTTTGTCAAATAGCAATATTTGACACAAGTGAAGTTTTTAAATTCAAATAAAATTGTGGTTGACTGTTGAATCAATGAATAGACATATACGTTTATAATTTATAATTTCCTTCGAGAAAGGAAAATGGGACATATAGAAAAAAGTGATTTTGATGACTTAAAGCCTGAATTTAGTTGTTTTTTCCACTGTGTGGCACATAAAATCAGCATAAGTAGTTCAAGGAGCTTCAGAAAGTTGAAAATCCAGAGATTCATTCTGTTTCCATCTTTTCGGGGTCTGATAAATGGTGTAATTTTGATGGTTCTTTTTATAAGAATATCATTTTTTATTTATGTAATTTTTTTCACAAACAAAAAGTTTACAATGAAGTTATTAAAAGAGATATTTTTGTTGTTTAGGTTATTCCTCCTCCAAGGAGGCAGAGCCTCGACGGAGTAAAAACTTAAACCACAAAAATGTTTCATTTCTATTTATCTGCATTTTTCATCTGTCTGCTACATTCACAGATTACTGCAAATCTAAGTGCAATTATAGCGATTTTATTCAACATTTTAAGACTTTCTGTAAACTCAAGCTCTGTCTAGAAAAGTGGTCTATTGTGGGATGGCTACACGGTTAGCCGTTAGCATGACTCGTAGCTAACGTTAGCTCTGTGCTAACAGCAACATGTTTTACATTGAGGTGATACCGTGGGCTTGAAGTGACGCAGTGATTAGAAAAGTCTCTGTTGTACAATTTGCTCACAACCAGGATTTATCCAAGCTGCCATCGGGAAAATTTCTGCCCAACAAGCTCAAGCTCGTCTTCCTTCACTGTTCACCAGCGCCTGACTTCACTCGGTACTTCCTGTGCTTCTTCGTCATGGCTACAAACAGACTTTAGGTTCATTACCGCCACCTACTGGGCTGGAGTGTTCATCAGAGTTACCGGTGTGCCAGAAATGAGGGAACTGAGGAGGGTGCAACAAATAGCGTTATTATTTTTAACACGTTATTTTCGCAGTAATTAATTAATCGAAATCAACGCGTTAAAGTCCCTGCCCTATTAAAAATACTACATTACCAGTAATAATACGACATTAACAGTAAAAATACTACCATACCAATAAAAGTACTTCCATGACCAGTACAAATACTACATTACCAGTAGAAATACTACATTACCAATAAAAATACTTCAATTACCAGTGAAAACACATACTACATTACCAGTAGAAATACTTCCATTACCAATAAAAATGCTACATTACCAGTGAAAATACATACTACATTACCAGTAAAATACTACATTACCAGTAAAAATACTACATTACCAATAAAAATATATTTTTATTTCTTTACGTATGAACTTACCGATCCCAAAGGATGTTCTTCTGCAGGATTACTGCTCATTTTGATGTATTCTGGTAATAATTCTTTTCTGACGTTCGTCTTCTTTCCAGGGCTGAGGATGAAACCAGGTTGAAAACGTCGCTGATGTGGACGCCAACATATCTGGAGTTTTACCAGCGAACACAGAGGTAAGCAGCTTAGTGGATTTCTGTTGTTCTTCTACCCTGAAACGACTCAAAGCTAAAAAAATGAGAAGTTTTCACATCACGTTCCGTACGTTCAATCACACCTGCGCTGAAATATGAACATAAAGGAAATGTAAAATGAAAGGAAATTAAATGCACATTTCCACACAAGATTCAGACACTTTGACTATTAAGAAGTTTGTCTTTATTGGCATCAGTGGCTAGCGGACAAATCTGAACAAACCAGACAGGAGGGAGGAAGGAGCGACAAAATAACACAGAAAATCAACTCCCTGTGCTGCATAAGAGTTCAGCTGCGATGCTTCAAAAAAAACAATAACTTAAAAAGTGCAAAAGTGATGAGTTTCAGTCCACCTCCTCTGCTTAAATACTGTACAAGAGGTTCTAAACTGAAAACAGACTGCTATGATCACAGAACAGAAAGAACATTTCCAAACATTAAACTCAGTGTCGAGGTTTACAGTCACCTGAAAAACATCTGGAACGTCACACAGAACACGTTCGATTCAAATAAAACTGAGAAAATGGTAAAAAAAAAAAAAATCAAACACAAAACTGCACTTAGACGATGTATGAATTAACAAACGGCAGAAAACAAGTAAAGAAATCAACAAAATGCTCAAATCCAGCTTTTTTAGAGACTAGTTATGGAGCCCAGCAGGTATCTGGAGGTGATTTATTTATTCCTAATAATCTACAAAATACTAAAGCAGTTTAACTCTTTATACAACTTCTGCACCCCCTGAAAACCAAAAAATTATGGATGAATTGGTTTATTATGATCTTACATATGATCTTATATACACCACATGAATATTTATATTTACTTATTTATAGTATAAAGTGTAAATGAAAAGTCGTCTCAAGGCAACATTACTAAGCTTTAATTGTGTATAAAGTTTATCCAGATAAACTAAATCACTTTATTTTCAGGTAAAAGTGATACAAAAAGTCATTTTTAGCTTTTTAAACAACATTTAACACAAATTTCACAGCTAACAGTTTGAAGACCTGCTAATAGAGATCATATTCTATTCTGTGACCAGAGTATGTTTCCTCTAACAGTTACTTGGAGGTTTGTTTGTGTTTGTCTCGTTTTCTAAGCTGATTTAGGCCTGATTTATGCCTGTGGAGAATCAGTAAGATGAATAAAAATTATTATTAAAACAAAAACAGATTCCTGATACCTGCTGAGCTTCACAGCACACAAAGTAAGAGCAGGATTTCAAAGGTAAACAAGTCAAAATACACTCAAAAATAAAATGCTTCCAACCAGGGCTCCAGACTGAGTTTCTGAGAATTCAAATTTCAACTGGGTTCTGCTAAAACAGCAGTTCATCAGCATGATGATGGACATTAATCCAGCTACAGATGCTGAACCAGAAATTACGACCAAATTATCTGCTGGTGCAACCAAAACGTTGGTAGCACCAGAGCTACCAGTGAAGAGTTCGTCTGGAGCCCTGATTCCAACCATCACAACCTTTTCCTTCAGGCACAGTCAGTCAACAACAACGTAAACATTTTTAATATCAGCCCGCTTCAGATTCAACCTTCAAAACTCAATTTCACTTCAGTGCATTACTTGCATTTGTTAACTACATATTCAGCTATTCAAGTTTCCTTCACGCTTCGAAAACACAAATAACTCCGTTTGATCTCCACAAAAACAGACATTCCTGAATAAAAGCAGAGCTGCTGTTTGATTACAGGAACACAAATCTGCTTCAGAAACAGTTTTATGGCTCAAACAAGCTGAAAAAGACGATGAAGCTGGACAGGTGAGGAAAAAAGTGAAAACTGAAATAAAAGCCGTCCGGCTGCACTGAGACTTCAGTTTATTAAGAAAAAGAAAACATGTAGCAGGAAGAAACAGCAGCTGGGTTTCCATCAATTCTTTAAATTCTGGGAGGTTAAAGCTGCAGTTCATGAATCTGAAGGCTGGTAAGAAACTTAAAGTCTTCAAAGAGTGCAGCTTTAACCCTCGTGTCGTCCTGCGGGTCAAAATTGACCTGGTTTAAAGTTTGAAAATGTGGAAAATAAAATATTTCACAGTGAAACTTCTGATGTTCACATTTGCGGGAAATCTTTGAACATTTTTTGGTGGAAAAAAGAAATATTAAATATGTTTCTTAAGAACATTCACACAAAAAAATTTTGTGAATGTTCTTAAAGAAAATATTAGAAGTTTTACTGATATATATGTAATCGCTTTAGATATTTTTAGGATTTATTGGAAGATTTTTTGAAAATATTTACAAGAATTTTCTTGCCAAATTTGGGGGATTTTACTTTATTTTTTTTAAATTAAACTTTTAAGGAATTATTGGAATTTTCTTCCTGAAGGTTTTGCAAATTTTCTGAAATTTGGGGAATTTTTTTGCTGAATTTTTGGATTTTTTTTCAGGCAAGAAAACAATATTTTCTGGTGCCTGTGAATGAGGATGACAGGAAGGTTAAATGGTCACTGGAGGCTAAGTTCACTTTATTTCTTTCATTGCTGATTGAAGTAGCATTATGTTTTGTGCAGGAAAAAAATATACATATATAAAATTGAGCTTAAACGAAAAACTTTGAACCAAACACAGCCGATTTTGAGACAGATATTTGCAGAACTGTATTAAATCTTGAATATATTTTCAGTTTGCTTCGTTGATTTATCAGCTACAATCAAACAATCTGCACAATTTCTCCAAGATTTTATCAGATTTTCTATAAAATCCTCCTTCAGACTGGATGGAAGCGCAGCCGCTGCAGCAGCATGAAGACAAAGTGTTTTTTCAGACCTTTACGTGTGAAAGCAGTGGGTGATAAAGGCCGTCTAGGTTGCATAGAGATACTAAAAGCTAAAGCTGCTATCATGTTCCATAGATTCTGCATGAATAAAGCACAAGAAGAAGAAGCACAGGAGAAAGGCAGCAATGAGAGAATAAGTTACAGTAGATTATTGCCCCCTTTTATTTTACAGTCACACTGATGGAGGAAGTGCTCAGACAGACAGAGACCCTTTCAAATTAAAGTCTGTGTGCTTTTCACATTTACAGTAAAGAACACTGATAAAATGAGTTAAAAATCATCTTTCATTCTACATTGACACGTTTAATAACTTAGCTGGAGGGAAAATGTGAGAAAGGATGGAGGGATTCTATACTTCAGTCACAGGTAATATTTTAGTTATCATTATTATTATAGTTTGGTAAAAAGATCCAAATCTAATAATTCTAGTTACAGGTAAACCCAAAATCTAATCAGAGACTCTCCTTGAAGACTGGAATTGAACTGTTAAATGTTTGGATTTTGCTTCTTCACAAACAGCAGCAACAGAAATTAACTTCAGTGTGATTTTGTAGTTTGTTATAGAAAAATTACTACAAATTTATAGTTTAATGTGGTTTTACTAATGGATTATTTTCATTATTAGTTCTTTTTTGATAAATAGTTGAGCTGCTTTGTCTCTAAGTTTGTGAAAATTTTCCAGGAATTTTATAGCAATTTCATGTCAACTTTATGGGAATGTTGTGGGAATTTTCCAAGAATTTTATAGTAACTTTATGGCAACTTTATGGAAATTTTCAGGGAATTTTGTAGCAATTCTGTGGCAAATTTATGGGAACTTTCCAGGAATTTTATAGCAACTTTATTTTCCAAGAATTTAAAGCAAATTTATGGCGACTTTGTAGGAATTTCCCAGGAATTTTGTGGAAATTTTCTAAGAATTGTATAGCAATTCTATGGCAAATTTATGGGAATTTTTCAGGAATTTTGTGGAAATTTTCCAAGAATTTAAATCAAATTTATGACAACTTTACAGGAACTTTCCAGTAATTTTGTCGGAATTTTCCAGGAACTGTATAGCAACTTTATGGCAAATTTATGGGAATTTTCTGGCAGCTCTCCTTGAAGACTTGAATTTAACAAAATTTTTGGATTTTGCTTCTTCACAAACAACAGCAGCAACAAAAATTAACTTCAATGTGATTTCGTAGATTGTTGTAGAAAAATTACTACAAATGTATGATTTAATATGGTTTCACTACAAATGGATTATTTTCATTATTAGTTCTTTTTCAATAAATAGTTGAGCTGCTTTGTCTCTAAATCTTCAGAAAATGGTTAAAGATGCTGCTCCAAATTTTATAAAGTTGAAGAGGTTGACTTCAAATAGGCAAAGTATAAAATTAAAAAAGCTGGAACTATCAACTGCTTTTCCTGTCGAAAAATTGCTAAAATGATTACTTCTTTAAGGAACTGATGTCGGCCGGCCACAGTTACAACCAATAAAATACCTACAGCTGCTGTTAGCCAGAAAAGCTAGTTAACATTTCTTAAAGATATCTCGAGTGAACTCAGGTTAGCCTCCAATGCAGCTTAGTAGCTAAAACAAGCTTTTATTATCTAAGAAAACTAGCGATTTCCTTTGGAGATGACCTCCTATAATTTAAAAAACACTTGTAAAATCCTGTCTACTTGTATTATAAACTACTCTGCACTGTTTAAACGTCTCATCAGCTTTAACTGCTATTTTTATTTTCTATTTTTTAAATCAGATTGTGTCTCGTCGGTTCATGAATCAACACTTCCAGGTCAGTAAACCTCCCGGAGTTTCCACCAGAACAGGAAAACAAGGTATTCCTAGATTTATCAAGACGGTGTGTTTATCTATATTATAATGTTTGGAACATTAGAGAGTAAAATAGCTGTTTGGAGATGTTTCTATTAATGTTCTGGTTAAAGGACAAGTTCACACTGATTCACATTAAAGCCACTGACAGTTTTTTGCTGCTGTAATTTCTCTCATCATGAAAACATTCTTTTCTGTGATGGAGGGATGAAATCTACAGTCTTTGTTCAGTACAAAACATATTCCAAAGTCATGTCAAGTTAATTGTGCAAAACTCCCTAAACAGTTTTCACTTTAACACAAAGCTAAGATTTGACCCTGAATAAATAAAGGTTTCCCTTTTACCGAAGCCTCATGAACATCAGACCAACTCTGGATTAGTTTCACACAGAACCAGGACTGTAGAGATTGTTCTGCATCACTTTAGTTTGAATTCATTCTGAAAAATGGAAATTAATGCTCAGAAAGAACTGGGAGAAATACGACAGCAAGAAAATCCTGCTTTATTATCCAAAGGAGCGTCTAACTGATGTTTTAACCCTCGTGTCGTCCTGCGGGTCAAATTGACCCGTTTCAAAGTTTGAAAATGTGGAAAAAATAGATTTTCACAGTGAAACTTCGGATGTTCACATTTTGAACATTTTCTGGTGGAAAAAAAGAAATGTTAAAAATGTTTCTTTAAGAACATTCACAAAAAAATATACCAAAATCCAGTGAATTTCGCTGGATTTTGGTTGATTTTTATGTAAATGTTCTTAAAGAAAATATTAGAAGTTTTACTGATATATATATGTAGTCACTTTAGATATTTTTAGGAATTTTTTTGGAAGATTTTTACTCATTTTAAAAAATATTTACAAGAATTTTCTTGCCAAATTTGGGGGATATTTTTTAAAATAAAACTTTTAAGGAATTATTTGAATTTTCAAGGTCTCAAGGTTTTACAACTTTTCTGAAATTGGGGAATTTTTGGATTTTTTTTCAGACAAGGAAACAATATTCTTTGGCGCCCGTAAATGAAGACAACAGGAGGGTTAAGACAGAAGCGACGTGAACTTTAACGTTGGATTTCTCTGTACCTGATGTAAATCTACTGGCTGCTGCTCTCTGTAAAGACGAAAACCAACTTTTTCCAGTCAAACTTCGCGGCTCCAGAGTGAGAGCTTCACATTCAGATGGTTTCGGGTTAATCTAACCTATCTATCGATTATTCTCATTACAGATGAATCCAGTTTTCCCTCAGTTGTTGTGTAATTTAGTTTGTAAACAAAGACAACCAAACCATTGCAAGTTCCCAGAGGCCAGAGAGGCGTTTGTATTCGCTTCTTCCAACAGTCCAAAACCGCACAGAGAAGCAGCAAATCTTCTTTTATTATTATTAATCAGCTGCTGTAAATGTTCACTAATTTTCTAACTTCATTGCTGAGCTTAAGCTTGACTTTGAGAGCAGGAGGTGGAGATAAACCACAGATGTTCTCCAGTTCTCCAGCTGTGAGTTTGCAGGTTTAACTGCTGGGATAAGTGACGGTTTGTGACGTGTTGTAGGGATGAAGATGGTCGAGTTTGTGAAGACGTTTGACCACAAAATACAAGTCTGACACAGCAGTTCTCCGCTTGTTTTTTTTCTCCCTGTAGGTCAGAGGGGGGGGCTCAGCTCAGGTGTGTGTGTGTGCGTTGGCGGGAACACACAAACCTGACGACGCGTCCGATGTTGTGCGTTCGTCGTCCGGTTCAAACTGTCACGAGGTCCGTCCTGCACACGGCACAGGTCAGAAACAGCAGACACTCTGTCCGGCTGTGCCCTAACCTCCAGGGATTGTGTCTCAGGTGTCCTGGTAGGGCAGGTGGAAGCAGCCGGGACTGTCGTCGTCCGGAGACCAGAAGGACGACGGCCTCTTGTGGTGGAGTTCACGGCGGACGCAGCGAGGACACGGCTGAGCTTTCTGACGACACTCGGCGTGGAAAACGGCGCCGCAACCGTCACACCTGACAAGAACAAAAACACAGGTTCAGGTTTCTGTAAAATCAGCGAGTAACGGGTCCAAACGACAAACAAATCCAGTCCATGAATCAGAATACAGCAGTCGACAATTGGCTCGACCAAAACTAAACCCTCAGTCAGAGTTAACAGCTATGAAGGAGGTTTTCAACTCAGACTTTCTGCTTCAAACTCGTCACCAACAGGAGGTTTAACCATCATTTGACTCATTTTCTACAGTAAATGAAACTATCAGTAACAGGTTGTTTTAATGGAGAACAATGATGAACAGAAACCTTTAGTTTTGTTTAAATACTCCTGTACTCTACTATATATATATATATATATATATATATATATATATATATATACGATACACCGCAGGTGTCGGCCTGTGTTCCACCGGGACGGTTATTTCTGTTGCACAGCGCGCTCACTCTCTCTTTTGATGCTGTAACGCGCATGTCAAGCATGGAACCCGATTAGTCGATAGAATACTGGATTATTAACATAATGGATAGCTGCTGCCCTACTACGGAGCAGACTCACGTATTTTATTACATTCCTTCTGATCCATGTGTGGGTCCAGTTGACTTCTAACCATTTTAAGGAAACACTCTTCAGACGGGGGAGAATTTGTGATGCGTTTATTGCTCATTATTCATTCCCAGAGACTAATTTCTGACAGTTTCCAGCTGCTGGTTGTGAGCCCAGCTGCTGCTGCTCTGTCTGACTGGGATGCTGAAGGATGAAGGCTGGTCATTGTTTGGAACTGGGTTCAGTCTGTGGTACTATGGATAAGTCCAGCTGTTACAATTTGAGAATGCAGTGATTTTAGGACAGATGTGCCTTTTTAGGAGAACAACACTTAACCAGCAAACTATCACTGTACCAATACTTCCACTGCATGTAATCAGAGGTACAATAATTCAAAAGAAGATCTGTCCAAAATGAGTTAATGGTCTAGGATGGCTGTGAAGGGTTAAAAAAAATACTAAAAATGGATCCAAAATGACTTTAAAATATCTTCAAACTATTATAATTTCATTTAAAAAGTACAAATTATTCACAGTTAGTTTTATAAACATTCATGGTCCTCAGCAGTGGATTTCCAGTAGGATCACAATCATGTGATCGTCAGCAGGCAGCTGACGTAGTGTTCACTTGTTGTCATGGTTACAGTGACACCGAGCCGCTATCTGGCAATGATACAGAAATCTTGAACAAAGATCCAGACTTTAAGCGGCATCACTGCCAAAACCTAATCAATTGGTCCTTGTTTCATTTCTGATCTTCCCTGAAAATTTCATCCCAATCCGTTAGTCCATTTCACAGTAATGTTGCTAACAGACAGACAGACGTACGCTGATCGTCACATAAGTCCGCCGCTTTCCTTGGCGGAGTAAAAACATAATAAAACTATATTTACACTCTGTTGTGGTAGCGGACAGTAAGAGATCTGCTAAACCCACTCCTCTAGTTTTCTTTCTTAATCAAATGGTGCAGACCTGAACTTGGCAGACACAGCTGAGGGTAAACTGGCTTTCCAGAGGCCACATGATACTACAACCCCATACAACTCATACAGTCGTAACCACTGAGATTCAGTCAACCTTTCTGTCGCATTTAGTTGTAGTTGCTCTAACTGTTGCAGCAAAAGGGTGAGTTCAGTGACAGTTTGTCTGGCTGGATGTTGCATTGAACCTGCTGTGTTCCTGACCTTCTAAACAAACATGTAGAAGACCAACAACATACGCACAGCAGCAACCAAAGTCCAAACAACAACCATATATTCACCTACAGCTTCACAGCAGCTGTGCTCACAACCAGCAGCTGGATACTGTTGGAGAATGAGCAATAAAAACATCACATCTCCTTCCTGTACGACCTGGAGAGGGTGTCCTTAAACTTTCAGAGTGTTACAGCTAATCTACCTGCTGTTCACATGGATCAGAAGGAATGTAAAGCTCAGCATGTTCACTCTCAGGACTTGGTTAGTGGAAGTGTTCCAACAGTTCTCAAATGTATGAGACGCTATTGCCTCAACCCAAGCATTACAGACTGACATCCCGCCTCCTGTAGGAAGGACTATTACCAACATTTTAGCTGTTTACATTCAGTTTAAGCTCCAAATTAAATTGTTTCAGTCGTGTGGATAAAGTCACAGTTTGTTTTCAGTCTGTCTTTACCTTAATTCCAACAAATTAGCTCATGAGTGTACTGTTGTTATTAGTTACTGACAGGATTACTGCATTCAGACTCGACTGAACTAAATATAGCTGTCGTCCATTAAGTGTGTCAGCCTGTTTATGTCCAGTTCCAGTGAGTCTTTACAGCTCGGTTCCAGTAAGTACAGCAGATACAGCTGTTATCAGTTAACACTTCCTCCACAAGTCATAAAACACACCTCAACAAGTCGGGGTGTGTCTGTCCACAGCTCAGAGTCTTTAGGAATCAACTCTTATCCTTCTGCTGTCCGTCACTCTGAGGGGATGAAGATGAGGCTCTGGACTCTCTTCAGCCAACAGTGTTGGCAACAAACAGCAGACTCACTGCTCAAAGAGTCACGTACATGTTTAGTTTCTCATTTCCAGATTGTTAAGACTTGGTTTAGCTTTCTACCACTGAGCAAGTTTGGGTCGAATTGTCCTGGTTTTGGACTATCAGCCTCTTAAATTTCTGATGGACAGACATGTCTGCATCATGATTGATTTCAGGTCCTGAAAGAAATCTGTCAGGTGTTTGCAGTACTTTTTTGTAAACTAGCACAACTGCAATCTGTTGCAGAATCGAAATGAAGAATTGTTAATGATCTATTTAGAATTGGCCTTCGTTCTGGTTTAGTTTACTTTGTTCTGGGTTTTATTTTTTGGGTTTTACAGCCACAGACTCCCTCCATCATTTTACATCCAGACTCGCAATTTTGATCAGAATTTGACAACTATTTGTAAATAAAATAATTCTGTAGAAGCAGAAATCTGAAAACCTGAACCCAGAACTACACACGGTGGGAGGAGATGATAGAAAAATCACATCAACCTCAGATTTACTGAACTTTACGGTGAATTTACTGATTACCATTTTTCTCATTAGGAGAAGGAATGTTTCATGACTTGATTTTTTAAAATTCTTGCTTCAATGACAAGAAAAGTGGAAACTATAACTTCTGATCCCACTGAGTAACTGGTTGCCATCAGACCTTTCGTTTGATCCTTTCTGCCAAATCAAATCCCATCAGATCAAATTAAAATCTGAATCAGCCTCATTTATGACTGAGTGGCTGAGTGAATGTTCTGTACCTGCGGGTGGCGTTCTCCTGGAAGGGGTAGATGACCTGTCCGTTGTGGCAGAGCTCACAGATGAAGCCTTTCTCTCGACACAAACTGCAGCTGAAAACGTGGGAGCTGGCGAACTTGATCACCTTGGACAGGAAGGGAGCCAGTTTTCCATCGATCACCTGGAGGACGAGGAAGACAAGGAAAATACTATGACTACCTGGTTTTCTATAACCTGGATACGGACGTCTGCTGCCTTCAGCCTCAACCAGGGAAGCTACTACAGTAAAAGACACAAAAGGCTTCCAAATCACATTGCTAACCACTAACCAATAAAGGAACCCCACATTTACTGTATGAGCAGAACTTGTAACCAACAAACCAACGCTGCTGTCTGCATGGAAAGAGAAAGATCTGACATTCAAGCAGTCAAACTTTAGATGGTAAATCCACTGGGGAACTTCTAACTTACGTGACTGAATCTAGTGTAATTTATGATCTTGATACAGAAACTTTGTTTTGACTAAAACAAACTAGAGTTCTCTGTGGGTTTGAGGAAACACAGGAAGGAAGGAAGACAGTGAATGGCATCTTCTAATGGCAACACTTGGAGAGTTCCTTTAGGACTGGAGGTTGGGGGTTTCAGCGGGGCGTGGAACTTATTGTCGTGAACAGACGGTGGATGACTGCACAGAAAAGCTGTGCAGAATCGTACAGATGTAAAAAAGTCAATCTGGCTTTGCAGCATCGTGTTAATAACGCAGACAGAACTACGAGCTCAATAAGACGGAGAGGGAGAAAATAAGAGAGAAAAAGCGGGTATGAAGTAAGAGAAAGAGTGGCAGAGGTACAATAAACAAGAGAGATCTTGAGAGAGAGCGAGAGCCGGTATTCAGATACAAGTGGTTCCACCTGGCAGAGCTCTGGACCTCCCAATTATAACCTCCTTCATGCTGTTTGTTAGACGATGAGGAGGAAGAAACGCCACACACACACAGAGGAAACACTGAGCTACACTGTCTACAGTCGTCATACAGCAGAGCCAAACGCTGCTGCACTTCACACTGAGATGAACGAGTTAATTATCAACGTTCACTATATGATACCAAACGACCACAACATGGAGCAACAACTCTCTAAAAACAGGATCTATTCCAGCCAGTGTCGTCAGGTGCCGATATGTGTTTATTTATTCAGGTGCTTTTAGGTGCACTCTGAGGAAAACAAGTGGACGTTCTTGAAATAACAACAAATAAAGAACCTCTCCAGGAGCTTTGGAAGTGGAGTTTTCAAGGAGAACCAAACACGTAGCAAATGTTACACCGTATCAGACTTTTCCCCCCCACTCAAAATAGCATTTCGAGGTTTATTGGGGTTTCATTTATTCAAGTACAACAGCCAGCTTTGTTCTTCAAATAGTCTGAAATGACAGGAAAATGCACAGATTTCTGTCTGATAAGGATCTATAGGCTCATTGCATTTTTCTCCTCTTCATCCAGACGAGCATTTTAGCGCTTTAAGCTTTAACTGACACCGTCTGCGTTGTGAAATGAGCTGTAATCTGTCTGTGTGCTCACAGCAAGCATGTTTATACTCGCATGAGTTACCATGAAGTACATGACGTAACTGCACAGAGGATTGTGGGTCTGGATGGCCAGGACATCCTCTTATGTTTGACTTACTGCATTCTACACACTGTTTTTTGGGACACACTGCATCTTTTCCTGGCATATTATATGGTATGGTAGTAGGGCTATTAGTATCTGCTGCTACCCTGTACCATTTTCCACTTTGGTACTGCAGTTTAGCTGTGGTACTTTGCTGTGGTGGTTGCACCACCAGGGAAAGCTTCTTACGATTTAATACTGTAGTTGCCAGAGCAGACACGCACCATGACAAAGTCTTCAATGACGCTTAATGACCAGCGTACCTTTTTTGAATCAAACTGGGATCAATTAGGACGTTAGCTCTATTTTCCAATAACGTAATGGTTGTTTTTGCAGTACTCATGTATTTGCAGTATTACCGGTAATACCAGCACATGACTGAATCAGTTATTTATTGAAGCTGCTGCAGACAGAAGTCGGTTACTAAAATCTGCAACCTACGCATGACAGCAGATGCAAACAAAGGATCAGGCTTCAGTTCTTGTCTGATCAGTTAAGACTGCCCACAACATCACCCGCATACTATGTGATCTTTCACTGGGCATGTTGGGTGCAGGCGTAAACATGTAGCAAGTTCAGGTTGCTTAGTCACAGAAAAACATGAAGCGATGACAGAAAGTGTGATCACAGATTTTGTTGCTCACTGACAAAAAGTTTAGCAGCACCTGTAACCTAAGTCATTATCTGTGTATCAATTAACCACTGTTGTCATGGCTGATGCTTTCTTCTGGAAAAAGGTTACAGGAGATCCTCGGTTTACAGCGTCCTCGACTTACGTCACTTTATCAGAACTGATTACGGGCTGTTCCTCGGTTTAACGTACAGCGTTTCCTTGTTACGTCGGAACTGTTACAGTGGAACTAGCTGCCGAGCAGAGCGGATGATTACTGCATGTACAGTCGTCACGCGGTGCTATAAGACGACTTTGTTTACATTTTCCATCACACTGGATTATGCTACATTCGCTAACTTCATTATGGCTCCCAAGCAGAAGTCAGATTCTTCTGATGCTCTGAAGAAAAGGAAAGCCATCTCCATGGAAGTGAAACTGGATGTAATAAAACGCTCAGAACAGGGTGAAACACAGACAAACATCGGCTGGTTACTTGGACTTAGTCGCATGACTGTCTCGTCGTTCATATCTGATAAAAAGTGGCCACTTTAACATGTGAAAGGATCTGCACCTATGAAATCAGCTGTGTGTGTGAGCTAATGACTGCTTTCATGACTGTAGTCTTACAAATATGTAAAGTGACTGATATCGTCATACATGTAACAGCTTTGTTTACATTTCCACTGGAGTTCCAACTTACGGCGAAAATCGACTTACGTCACACCATCGGAACGGAACTCCAACATAAGTCGAGGACCCCTTGTATGTGAGAAGAGTTTAACAAATCTGGGAACGAATGTAGTGACAGTCAGATACAATCACAAAGTAAACGTAGATGTCTCCATTTCTGTCGGTCCAAAATTAAAACACAACACCAGAGCCGTCAAACTAAAATGTGGTCAGCAGTCAGTCATTCCTAAAACTCAGGAGTAGAATGGATGGTAGGCGTGTACAATGCAAAAGATATGTGTTTTAAAATAAAAACTGTGCATGTTGCCGCAATAACAAGGTGACAGCAATAACCCTTTGGTGTAGATGCAGCTTTAGAGGTAATAGAGGCAATGGAAAGATGGAACCTAGGCAGCACCAAGTCAGTTAAAAAAGTAATCCATAGACTTCAAAGTGAAGATATTTAGCTAGTTAGCATATTTAGCTATCTTTAACTCTGTATTATCAATTAACACACATAATAATAATTAAAAACTTTTTTCTAAATCACCTTTCAAACCTAAACTTAAATTTCATTTGACAAAAAGAAGAGAAACTAGAAAGAAATAAAAGAAAGAACTTGTGTTTCAGGTGCATTTTCAGAAAGAAGTCTCCATTATCAGGCAAACACATACGTTATATTGCTAACTAGCTACAGCTAACGTCTATATAGATGGTATGGTGCTTCTCTGTGGTGAAACACTCAAATAAACCTCTTCCAGTGTGTTTGAAGTTACCGTACGCATGCTTTGGTAAACAGGCTCCTGCTAAACTGTGAAAATTCTGCAGTGTTTCCATAAGTGTCACTAATTTAATGTTCTTCTGTGAATGAACAACCTGAGTCCAGTTACAGATAATAAACGTCTCCAGACAGACAGACGGACAGGTAGACAGATATACGAGTCCCCCTCCACCCAGCTACAGCCCACAGCAAACCCTGAGCAGGCCTGCTCAGTCCGGTCCAGCCCGGTCCACATGACGAATGGCTCCGCTGATGGAGGCTGACAGGCTTGGTAATTAAGGCCCGCTATAATTGGACTGGGCAGAATCAAACGACTGGCAGTGAGCTCTGGTGGCTGACTGGTTCTCTGGAGGGACGATGGGAATGAAGGGGCAAGACGGATGGATGGAGAGTGACTGAAGTAAATAAAGAAAAGTAAATTAAATCCAGCTTCCTGCATGTGTCTAAACTCTGGATGCAAATCTTCATTATAAACACTGAATTACGTAGAAGAACTGCTGATATTATCACATTTAGTTCTATAAATTCCCTCCATTTTCTTAAAATTCCCACATCCCTGCTGCTGCCGCTTGCTGTAAATATTCAGTGAGCGTTTTATTAGCAGCACCGGCCAGCAGGGTCACACTGGGACGATAATTCAGACGACAGCGTCCAACCTGAACAATGAAGCCAACTACTGATGGTTGTCCTGAGCGTCTGGGCCAAACTGTAGATCTCTGGGTCCGAATAACTTCTGTCTCCACAAGGAGAAGAATGTGTTGACGTGTGGAGAGAAAACTGAGTTCTGCATTGGATCTATGATGATGTAAGTAGAGCAAAAATAAGAAAATACTAATCAAGTGTTCTTCAAAGGAACAATAGTCAATGAATAACAGGAGTTCTTAGTATTGGTCAGCAGTCCATAAAGCATCCAAGGCATTCTGATTGGAAACATAATCAAGGTGATTATGAACCTACAGTCTCGTCTTTAAATAAAACAACCAGACAAAGTAAAATAAGTCTGATTCAGGTCAGCTTTCAACTTCAAATGCAACCTGTGATTGAGGGACTGCAAGCAGACAGAGCTTCATTTTACCGGTACTATGTGCAAGAACTTAAAGCAATTTATACGTATTAACTTTAAAAATGAGACCAACCCTGGCTTTCTCACTTGACTCTAACAGCTTCTTACCAGATTTCTATATCAAGAAATCGGGCCAATTTTTTGGTAAAAATTCAAATGATCTTATGGTTATTCTCGCTCACGAGTACCTTCCATCGATCCTTCTCTTCCTCCCTTCAACAACATCAACATTGTGCAAAACTAAGCTAACGTTAGCACAGACACAGACTCTTCTGACGTCAAAAAACAGGAATGTGACCACAAAACCTAGGGTCATCACTGGTAGAGCAATCAATGCATGTAGGGACCAAATGGGGGGAAAAAAACAATGTTAGTAAAGCTATAGGTTCACAATGAGCAATGTCCACAACTAATGCTGGAGAATCGATTAGTCTATAGTGTCAAACATACTTTATGAACCTGATGCCAGATGTGAGCCACAGCATGATGACTGTAGTTCATTTAACGTCCACTTGTGTTATTAAAAACAAGACAGTTCTAGTGTATAACTTTATCAGAAACACATTTCTGATATCTGCTTTTACACACCTTGCCACAAGGTTGAAAAATGAAGGTTAACATTGAGTGAAGACAAATTTGCGATGTTCCGATCGCAACAATAAACGCAAATTCAACCAATCTCCATGAATTCTGCACAACCTTGCAATTTTGGCCAATCACCGCAACTTTCCCGCAATTTTGTCCCGCCTCCCATGAGTTCCGCCAATCATAGTAGTCCCCAGCGCAAATGTAACGCTCGTACATCACTGAATTCACCTCCTTGTTTATGGTTTGAAGATGCAGACGTGTCCCATTCTGTCTCTCATTTACAAACAAAAATTACTGCTAAGACCACAAAAAACAATTCCCTGATGTTCTCCAACAAAGCAGAGCTAAACTGTTTTACACCCGTGCAATATTGTGACGGGATACAAATGAAAATCATCGACTGACAAACACTTTTCTACCTCCAAACATATTAGGAGAACGTCTGAAAGGAGCGGACCACAGACCAGACAAATCACCATGATGGAAGCTGCTGCATCCAGATCTGTTGGAGCTCTGAAAGAATGAAGGGAAGTTAGATTCATTAATAGACGTGACAAGCCGTGAGCATGTGTCTGTGAACACGTGTGTGAATACCAGGATGTGAAATTAACTTTTTAAGCCACTGACAGATATGTCCAAATATGATTCATTCAATAGTAAATGATCATTTAGTGCCTTAAATCTACCAACCACTTCATGTTAAACCAGCATCTGGCTGCTGCTAGTTTCCCACCGTGGTGTGCCAGCTGGTGGAAATGGGTTGGAGCGTTAAAGAATTAGTTTAGGAAGAAATATCGTCAATTAAAATGTTGAAACAAGTTCTAAAAGCTGAAAAAAACGCACCTTTTTAGCAATTGTCACTGTCTCCTGCAAATTCACCACAACAAATACGCTTAAAACATCATTTCACAATTTTTTTTTTAGAAAAGCTGCTGTGAATTCAGGCATTTTAGGGACTCAGAATTCACACAGTGCAAATATGAAATATTCATGTCATGCCTACAGTCCAACCCTCCAGATGAAGTCACCTAATTGACCCTCTTTCCCTCCAAAAACCCTCCTAAAACATCTACACACTTTCCACACTTCCCTCCATCCATTCTCCTGAACTCCTCCTCCTCCATCCAGCCTCCCTCTCTGCTCCACGCAGAGTCTTTGTGCTGCAAAACCTCCTAATCCCCTAAAACTGCTGTTTAACAGCCGCTCGCCTGCCCTCCTTTCTCTGACACTCACACACACACACACACACACACACACACACACACACACACACACACACACACACACACACACACACAGAAACACACACACAGACTACCAGAAAGCCAGCTGGGATTACATGGCTGGAAGGACCAGGGTGAGTTCTGTTTGGATAACACCGTCTCTCTCTCTGAAACCCTGATGTCTGCTGGATGTCGGCGTTTCCTCGTCTCCTCGGGGGGTTCCCCGAGTTTCTCCCTCACCCACCAGGCCATCAGACGTACGCAGCGCTTTTCTTTTCTTTACAGATTAACAGACGGACCTTAAAATATTCGTCCGTGACAAGTGATGAATGCAGAAGTCAAACAGAAGAGTACGACAAAACGTGGACGTGGTGTACATCAATAAAGGAGATAAAAGAAGCTGAATTTAATTAAACTGTCTGCTCTGGAAATTCCAAAACCAAAAGCCATAAAATCCCTTTTAATACGCCGAAACTACATGTGAGATAAAATAAAAGCGTAGTAATGATACGCTGCTGTCCCTGCTGGAGGACGACTATATTTACTGTTTGGTTAAAACAATAAAGTCAAAGTACATCCTAGTTGGAGATTATTAAAAAGATTTCCATCTTTCCTTTCTTCTTTTGCAGACAGGTACATCTGATGATTAATTACACAACCGGTGTGGGCGGACAAACCCTCAAACCAAACTAAATACAGACACATGGCGACAACGGTGGCCAGAAATCTGGTACAAATATGAAACAAATAGTTTTACAAAGCCAAAAATATCTGCCTTTCAATTCTCATTGACAGACAGACATTTTGGCTAATTTTGTTGCAGCTCAAATTTGATCCATTTTTTATTCCATTATAATATATTTAATTAGGTTTAATCATATAATTTAGTTTTATGCATTTAAAACTCCTCCTGCACTCCAGGCCATGAGGAGAAATTGCAAATCTTTCTGAGAACATCTAATGTCGTATTTTTAAGGCCTTGCAAGTCAATTAAAGTGGTCACCAACTATTTTGAGAACTGATAAGAATTTTTGAAGCATAAAAATAATATCCATTATCACATTTTAGCTTCTTAAAATAAAACACTTTCTGGTTTCTTTACTTCTCTACGAGAGTAAACTGAATATCTTTGGGTTGGAGACAAAACAAAGACATTTGAGGACATCATCTTAGGCTTTGGAACCACTAATGGACAGTTTTCACCATTTCAAAGACCAAACAAGTAATCAAAAGATTATTGGTAGCTACAAACATGGACCCTATGAATTTTGATCCTTTTTTTGGTTTATTTTTATAAATTTTGTTTGTCCCTTATCATATAATTTACCGTTTTCTGTGAGGCATTTGAAGCTCCTCCTGCACTCCGAGCCATGAGGAGAAACTGCACATCTTTCTGAGAACATCTAACATTTACTTAAGAGGCCTCAGTGTGTCTGGACAAGTGCGAGTGGAGAGGCATGCCAGGCATACAGGGAATGCCAGGGTGTCGGTGTGGGAAGCCGGCTGCATGCGGACACACAAACACTTTGCTACTCCTTTTGCGCTCACACAAAACCCCAGAAACCATCCTTAAGGCCGGTGAGAGGAAAAGGGCAGAGCGTCCTTAGACAAACACATATGGCTCCTACAAAACCAGCCGGGGCACTAATGGGGGATATGGGTGGAGGCTATTTGTCGGGAGGTGAAAAGACTAGTGCGGTCCGGGCTTTAGCCGGGGGAGTTTAGCCTCCACTGACCTCTGAGCTGCAACAAAAAAAGCCACGTTGATTAAGAGCGTCATTTTATTCAGGAGGTGAATCAAAAGAAACAAGCTTGTTAATATGGAAAACCAATTAAGAGGCAGAGTGCTTGAGAATCTCCGAGGGACGGGGATGGTGATGGGGGAGGACGAGAGGCAGACTCTACCCAAAGACTGCTATTGTTGAAGTCACCAGTTTGGAGGTTTTGTGAGTAAACCATGGAGTTTCGGCGGGGAACAACGCACACACACACGCATGACACACATGTGTGCAGAGCGTGTGTGAGGCCGAGGGGATGTTGGGAAGAATGGAGGGATGTCACGCTTTGTTTTTCTGCCTGTTGATTCTGAATGTGACCAATTAGTGGAGCAGAGAGACACAGTGTGGGAGTGGAGGAGGAGGAGGTTCAGCCTCTTTTCACCGTGAGAGTCTGTGGCCGAACTCTGAGTCAGAGCGGGATGAAAGAGGGAAAAAAACGGGCCAGAGTACGACATAATGAACATAACGACAAACAAAAGGACTTTTCAGCCATTTGTGGTCGCTTTCCTGTGACCCCCAGCTCGCTGAGACGACCGGACCGCCACTGAAAGGCCGGGATGTGTTTCTTTTTCTTTAAAATATGTCTCTACTTTTGAGCTGAAAACATTTAAAACTAATTAAAACAGAGGTGGGTGGAGTTTTAATCACACATTTACAGATATGACTAATCTGATAACAGAATCTGCGGATTAAACAACACACTTTACTGAAGCATCCTGATGTTGGAATGCAACACAAGAGTTTTCACAACGCAAGATGTGAATTCTTTCCACTGAGTCCATTGTTTTCCTGGATCAGGACACTTGAAAGCGCTAAACCCGGTTTGAAATGAGGCTGTTAGAGGGTATTACGCTCTCTTATCACTGTTATGACACGGACACTTGCCAAAGAAACAAAGGAGAGGTTGTGTTTACTCAAAGGATAAGGCCGGCATTATTCTATAGGTTGCTGTTCGTCAACAAACCCCATGAAAAGACCAAAACTATCAGCGTGGTAGTCGTCTTCTTCGCCCTGTTTGTTGCTCACCAAGCATTTGTTGGGGATTATTTTCAATGTATGTTGGAGAAACTGTGGCAAAATTCCAGACCACAATCACATATTTTGGGACTGTCCAAAACCGAAACTATTCTGGGATTCAGGTGAAAATCAGATCCATTTTAAGTGCTGATTTGCCACTTGAGCCATTGTTCTATATAATCAGTTCTATTCCAGAAGAAGTAATGGATAAAAAAAGGCATATCTATTACAGATCCTACTACTCCTACTTTAAATCTCCCCTCCTAAAAAGTCCAGTCTGCTCTAATGAGGAAATACTGTGAAGGAAGCTGCTCATGGTTTGAGGCCAAGCCAGAAGCAGTACAAGATGATAAGTAACAGAAAACAAAGTGTTTCACTAAGAAGCATTGTTTTCTGTACTAGGGAATAACTCCTTTTGGGTTGGACTATGAACTTTGCACAAAAAAAAACTATGTGAAAATAAAATCGGTAGAAGACCTGACAATATTTATACAGAGAAACCGATAAACTAAACTTTCGTTTGGGGTGGCTTTGAGCCAAAGAAACCAAAGAAAGCACAATATCTCCACATTTATGTGAGTAAATGGTTCGCTGAGAACAACAACAACAATAAAGATGGCAGCATAACACCAGACATACTAATTGGCCAATCAGAGATCTGGAACGAGGCTACACCCAGAATACATTGACCTTAACTTTGCCTTTCTTCTACACTAAACCTTAAATCTTTACCTAAACTAATCCTAACAATAAAACAGATCATTTGAAGAGGTGGGAAGCGGCTCAGTCAAAGGTCTGAAATGGTTTTACTGTTCACATGTAAGTCATAAAGTGTGTACCTGCTGCAGGTCGGCCATGGAGTACAGGTGGATGTGCTGTAGCAGGTATTCCCTGGGGAAAATCCTGCAAAGACACACAAGAAACACAAGTTTACTGCATCATTCAGACAATGACTAATGAGATGTCTTTTCAGACAACATCAGTGCATTCGGCATACGTTCTAAATCTGCAACACGACATCATCTGGTCTTTTATTGTCACTTTCTGCAAAAAATATTCACTATATAGATGATAAATTACGATATTTCAGAGCCATGATATAGACAGTTGGGAACAATAAAGAATAAACTTCACCCATGCCAATAAAATGGTACAAAAAGAGAGCGCAAGATTGAATTTTTGTCAATATCCAACATGCTGCTGTTTTACAATTCATTTTACCAATAAATCGACATATTTCTTCCACTTAATTACAGAAAACATCCAGTCTAGGTTGTAGCTTAAGTCATAAGCGCCTACTGCTATGAAAAAGGCCCACTGGAAGATACAGACATAAAATCAGTGCTTTTTTAAATTCATACATTCATCAGGAAAAATGAGAAAACATGCCATATTTATTTTAATATAACATTTTTAAACAAAGCTGTAATTTTTTAGTCTTATTGGCATTATTATTCGTAAGTAGCTCGTGTCACAACGATGGAAATACATGCGTGTGTGTGCGTGTGTGTGTGTGTGTAGGTGTGTGTGTGTGTGTGTGTGTGTGTGTGTGTGTGTGTGTGTGTGTGTGTGTGTGTGTGTGTGGTGAGGCCTCCTCTCAGACCACTAAGATGGATGGCTCCGTGTTAAATCCCATCTACGGCTGTGATGAAGTGTCACTAAAACACAAGGATGTGTTTCTGTGTGTGATCCAGACACCTCTCTCCGTGATAAACTACAAACTACTATGTTTGGCACGTTACCAACGGTTACCACATCTGCATTCATAAGACGACAACACACACAGACTGTCCTTTCTGTGTAGTCGGTGCCCAGATGAACACACCCTGAAAGTGTGTGCTGATCTTGACCAAAGCACTTGAGAACATTTTAGGATTAGATTAGAAGCAGCAGAACCAGATTCATGCACGTATGCAAATGTACACACAAGCCAACAACGGACAACGTTTGCACAAGACCTGATACCATGTTTTATTTCCCTATTTCCACCACAGCAGACACTCCTTTCATTAAATCGCTGCTATCGCTGGGTGATTACGACTGTGTGCTGAGGGAGGGGAGCTGAGATGTAGGAAGTCCTGAAAAAGTGTGTAGGAGGTGGACGAACCAACACATTACAATCTAATGCAAACCAAAGAAAAAGGAGTAAATCTTATCTTTCTCACACTTATAGCGGTCATTTTGTGTTGACAGAGTGTTAGAGAAGTGCTGATACAACTTTTTGGAAGCTATAAGTACTCCTTCGCCACCACTACACAACCTCCTTATGAACACCAGCAACTGTCTCAGACTCACTGGGAACATTTAACTCGACCTATAAATACCATTTAATACCCCAAATCCATTCTAACAACCCAATAAGTAATTTACTGGCGACGTCATAAAAAAACATTGTTTTTTGAATTGTACAAAAGAAAATAAGTCAAAATAAGACAAAAAAAGCAACAATAATGCCATAAAGACGATAAAAAGAAAGACTTTCTGTTGTGAGGATTGGATGTTGAAGTGTTGACAAGCCATTAACTAACAGCTTAGCAGCTTCTGGTGATCACCCAAAATTTAGTGGCACTTTGGCAAACACTCGTAATCACCTAGCAACAACCCACTAACACCTCGGCAACTATTGATAAGTCCTTAGCAACCGACAACAAACACGCTGCAAAAGCAACCTGCACATTGCAGCCCAACATTCACGTGGAAATCACCTGTCAATCAGAGATACGTCATTTTATTTTTAATTCTTTTTTATTAAACCAGGAGAAATCCCACTGAGATGAACAACCTCTTCTGCAAGGGAGTCCTGGCCAAGACAGGCAGCAGCATATACAAACACAGTTATAAAATGACACAGTTAAAACAGAATTAAAACACGAACAAAACAAACAAATAAAAAAATACATGTCCAAGCAAGTTATGACAGGTAAGTCCATGTCGTGGAATCGGACTCAAGAACTCGCAGTTTGGATTTAAAAGCGCTCAATGAGATCAACTCGGTTAATTTCCAGTCTTTCTGCAACATATTCTACGCTAAAGATGCAGAGGAAACAAAAGATGCAAACCTCTGAGGGCGTCTAAGAAATTACAAACAATCGCCTCTAACTTCCAGGTTTTAGCGCCTCATGTGGCAGCGTTTGTGCGTTCATGGCACTTGGTCCACAGCAGGCATCTCTCCTCAGATCCCCCCTGAAGGAGACTGATGACTACGGGAAGGTTTTAGCGCCACGGCCTTCATCAATCCTGCAGTGTTTGGAAGTGGCGGGGCACCGGCCGGCACTAGCTAATGGGACAGAAGTAAACACAGAGCGCCAAGATGCTGCTCTGCTTCGCAACAGACAAACGCGTTTTCTTTTTTTTAAATGGCCGATAGAAACACCAGGAGCTTAAAGTGAAGACATGTGATTTTACAATGCTAGAAACTGACTGACTTAGATGAACGTTGCAGTAACATTCCCTTCACAATGTCCTCGCTGTAAATAATCAACTAGCAAATTTGATAATCCATGTAGTGCACAGTCAGGACAATATTGGTGAAATATTTTGTCACATTAAAAATAAATCTAAATCCTTCTCTTAAAAATGGATGCGATGTGGCAAATTTTTTGCAAATTTAATTGAGGAACTCTTCACAGATAGAATAACGATGTTTCTTCTTCAGACAAAAATCCTGTAAATTCAGCCCTTCATGATCTGATACAAGCAGCAGTATTAATGAAATAATCATGTCAGTATAAAAGCTATAAATCAGGGGTGTCAAACATGCGGCCCGTGGGCCAAAACCGGCCCTCCAGAGGGTCCAATCCGGCCCTCAAAGTGTAAAAATGCCAGAGAAGACATTAACTGCAGATTGTAAATTAGTAAAATGATAAATTTAAAATAATTTCTAGACCATGACAAGTTGTTTTGATCATAAAGTAAAATACTAGATTGTTTATTGTTCTTTTGTCAGTTTGTGTCTCATTTTTGTAATATTTTGCCTTGTTTTTGTTGTTTTTTTTTTGTCTGATATTTGTCATTTGTCTCATGTTTTTGTCTTTTTGTTTCCTTTTTGTCTCGCTTGTGTTTTTTGTCTATTTTTTTGTCATTTTATTCCTTTTATTATCATTTTTTGTCACGCTTGTGTCCATTTTTTAACGGCTTTGTAACTTTTGTCAAATTTTTTTGTTTCTTTTATTTTGTTTTGTGTCGTTTTGTGTCTCATTTTTGTCATTTTGTGTCTCATTTTTGTAATATTGTCTTGTTTTTATTGCTTTTGTCTTTTTTTGTCTGAGTTTTGTCGCTTGTCTCTTGTCATTTTATTTCTTGTTTTTGTCATTTTGCGTTTCCTTTTTGTGTCGCTTGTGTTTTTTGTCATATTTTTGTCATTTTGTATTTTGCTTTAGGCATTGTTTTGTGCATCGTTTTTTTGGTCTTGATTGTGTTGTTTGTCTACTTTTTTGTTGTTTTGTTTCTCGCTCTTGTAATTTTTTGTCTCCCTTGTGTTGTTTGTCCATTTTTTTGTCACTTTGTAACTTTTTGGTGTAATTGTCTTTTTTGTTTTGTTTCGTGTCGTTTGTCTCATTTTTTGTCATTTTGTGTCTCATTTTTGGAATATTTTGTCTTGTTTTTGTCGTTGTTTGTCATTTCTTGCCTGACTTTTGTCATTTTGATCATAAAGTAAAATCCTCTATGGTTCAGTTCCAGGTGACTAAATGTTGTGTTCCTTTGTAGACACACTGTTATCTGGAAGTTGTAATGTGGAAATGATAAACTGAAGCTGAATGTCGCTGAAACTGAACTTATTTTTCTTTAAAAAGTTCAGGTTGTTCATGATGTTTTGTAAAAAGATAATTCCTTAAATGTGAACATTTTCAAAACTTAGATTTTCGTACTAAAACAAAGGTACGATTTGGAGTTGTGTTTTTTTTTACAGGTTATTATGCTGTGATTTTACTGGTCCGGCCCACTTGAGATCAAATTGATCAAATGTGGAACCTGGACTAAATGGGTTTGACACTCCTGGTTTAAGACAATTTTGGTTGACAATTTCTCCTTAACGACACATAACCCAAACGTATTCAATTTACTATCACAAAAGTCTCAAAAATGAGCATATGTTCACATGTGAGAAGCTGAAATTGTTGGCATTTTAGCTCTAATAATTAATCAAGATCCAAATTGTTATTCATGAATCTACTCTCCATAAATTGATTGATTAATGACATAAATACCGCAGCTCTACATGCAATAAAAAGAAAGAAATATAGGAAATACTACTAGACTCTGGCTCCCAACTAGTAATGCATTAATAACGGACAGAGAATGAATGAAACTGAAGTCTGACTCTCCTGTGGAAATGCTCCGTCGGATCAGAGTGTATTAGTGACCTGAACCGGGGCAAAAAAGCATCCATCAGCTCTCAGACAAGGCTTTCAGTGTGGGACCCCACTCAGATAAACAATCATCCCCTCTGACCGACACACACATCAACACACACACACACACATCTTTTATGTGTAAGCAGTATGTATATACACACACACGGGAATGCATGTAGATAAAAGTTATGGGAACGTATACATATGAACTCAGACACACACATGTAAACACGCAGATCATACGAAGAGATGTTAACAGTCTGGAATATAACAAATATTTAAGTGCATCGGTCTGTGTGAGTCTCAGGCTGCTAACGTTAAACATGAAAATTAATGCGTTTTTTTAATATCGCTACAAATTCAGCTACACTCGAATCGTGACAAAGAACCTCCTCACACCAATGCGGGGGCATTTGCTGCTGGATATCTCCTTGTTTACTGCTGGTAGAACTCTAAAGTGTTCGGCTTTGTGGCCACGGATGAGCACTCTTTGATGAAACACACCTGACATGCGTGTCTAGGTCGACACTTTGTAGTCTGTACGTGTTATTTTTGGCAATAGAACATTAATGTTTGTAATTACACAGACGATGAACGACTATACAGTGCAGTGAAAAAGCATTTGGAGGTCATCAGGTTTGGGTGTGGTTGGTGAAATTCAACTTCAAAAAATGTGATTAACCACAGTTAATTTATAATTTAAAAAGGGGGGCGATTACTTTTCCACACAGGGCCAGGTAGGTTTGGATAGTTTTTCCCCTCAAAACATTAAATCATCATTTCAAAACGAATTCGAGGAAGGGGGCAAAGACTTTTTCGCGGCACCGTAAGCTAAAAAGATTACCATTAACAAACTGACTGAATGCATTTCTGACCTCAGTCTTTGAATGACGTTTTACAGCTAATCCTAAAATAATTCTATTGAGTGAAAATCGTTATCCTTGAATCTGACCTAAATTTCGAAACGTTTCAACACCTCATCGTCGTTCTATCATCTGAAAATTATTGCCAGAGTTTCTCTCCCTGCCAGAGTCATAAATGCTTTTATCTCTGGCAGACTGGACTCTTGTAATGCTTTACTGTCTAGTGAGTGTAATGTAGAAACCTATCGGACCGTTACAGCGGTTACAGTGATTTTATTGTTTTCTAAAACCACTGAATGGCTTCGTCCCAACATATCTATCTGGTATCGCGAAGAAAGCTCAAGCCCTGTGATTCTTCTGGAGGTTAGAACTAATGCTGCAGATTCTTATCCATGTGTTTGCATACACAACTGGCCGCATCGTCAACAAATATGTTTTCAAAATCTGGTTAATTACCAATAAAATGTAATTATAATCAAGTGTACGTCCTAGCAGGCCATTTTCATTGTGTGTTTACATATATTTATGCTGAAATATACAAACCTTAGAAACTAAAATATAATGACAGTAATTATTCAGGAGAGTTAAAACCATATTATTTAACTGTACTGATGATATTTATACATATTGGAAAAGGTCATAAGGGTCAGTTGGAGTTTGTGGCTCATAAGATGGATGTTCAGTGTGTGAATTCTGAAAAGAATCTTTGATAAAGACGTTTGGTGAAGTCTCCCCTCAACATATAAATCATAGGATGTACAGAAAATAAAGATAGTATGAGGTTTGAATGTAAAAACCAAAAAATAAACTGTGAAAATGATCACACACAATGTGGTGAAGCAGCTCATGACAGAAGGTGAGAATCACGTGATAATGAAACTTTGGTAAGACCTATGAGGCATGCTGGGCAGGAAAATAATATTTTCTGAGCTGATGCTTTCTTTGACAACTTCAGTAGACCTTGGACCAGCTCGGTTTGTTGTAGATAAAAATAACAAAAATTAAAAAAAATTAAATAAATCAAACATTTAAAAAAAATAGTAATAAATAAAGAAATTAATTTTTATTATTTTTTTTAATTAAAAATAAAATTTTAAAAAATTAAATAAATTACAAAATCATATTATATCTGCACTGCCTGTAAACAGTTCAAAAGACCTCAGACCAGCTCAGTTTGTTAAGTTAAAAATAAAAATAAAAAAATCAAAATAAAAAAATAAATAATTATAAAAATATATTAGACATTATTTTTTTTAAAAGCGCTGTTTTGTAGAATTGTAGGTAACTCTGTTTGCTGCACAGTAAATCTACAAGCGGACCGAAAATCACTGATTCTGCTCAGATTAGAAATTCACCACGTAAACAATGCTTTACTTTAAGGCCAAAACAGGTTGAGAACAACGCTCTAGCTTTCTTTTAAGTGCCACAGAAACCTTGAAGACGGCATACCTTCGCCTGAGGTCCTCGGCAACGGTTGCCCGGCAGCTGAACAGGTAGGCCCTTAGAGACTGGAGCTGCTGACGGAGGCGCAGGACGGTGCTCAGAGCCTCACAGTGTTCGTACAGACAGGGGTTGAGCTGCTGGATGTCCAACAGCGGCTCCTCATACACAAACTCCAGGAACTCCTTGGCCTGTTTGGACACCTGGAGGAGAGACGTCGATGCATGAGGAGATAAAACCCAAAAAGCTGAACTTTATATGCTTGTAATGGATGACGGAGGCCCATAAATCCTGACAAAAGTCTGCAGTTTTTGTACAGATTAAACAAACAAGATATAACGCTGTGTTCTTTAGTGAGCTTTAGAGGTGCCAACTATCCCAGGACGGGTCATCTTAGCTGGTTCTCCCTCTTTGCAGTCCCTCTTTTGTAGTAAACAAAAAAGTCATTATGCAAATTTAAGATAGTGTCATGTGGGCTGTAGCTTTCACTTAGCTTACACATTGCACTGTATATTATTACACTTTAAAAAAAAAATCATTTTATTTTTAGTATGATTTTACAGAATTTCTGGTTTTGTTTAAAGTAATAATTCAAATGTTAACTGTAAAATATGGCCAAAATATTAAAAAAATAAAAATATCCCCATAAATTTTCCAGTTTTAAATGATGATATCAATTTGACTCATAATTGAATAATTATTTTTACATTTGACCATGAAATTACACAAACTTTACTGTATTTAAATCAGCAACAAAAAAAAAATTACAGGTATTTTCTGTTATTTAAAAGAAAAATTATAAATATGAAAGACTGAACAATTATAAATATTTTACTGGTACCTTTACAGATTTTCCCCGTTTTTTTTAGATTACAGAAAATATCTAGTAAAAAAATTACAGACAAAAATACTAATTTACATAAACCGTACATAATGCCCATGTTCGTATACAATGTTTGGTGGTAAAATGACAGTTTGTCTGTATTTGATCAGCTAAGAATATCATTATTTTAAAGATTTTTGTTTATAGTAATTATTATATATTTTTTTTAAAATTACTTATTTTACAAATTACTTTCTTCAGATATTTTCTGTTATTTAAAAGAATATATATTAAAGACTGAAAAATTATAAATATTTTACTGGTACTTTCACAGATTTTCCTTGCTTTGTTAAATATCTCATAAAAATAACAGAAAAAAGTACTCTACTGTATATATGTATGCATACTATAAACTGTACATAATGCCCATGTTCTTAGACAATGTGTAGTAGTAAAATTACAGTTTTCTGTATTTAATCAGCTAAGAATATCATTATTTTACAGATACTTAATGTTTTTAGACTTTTTTCTCTATTTTTTCCTGGCACTCTTGCTGCCAGATTTTTACATTTTTTTTCACAGATTTTTTTTATTTATTCATTCTTTATTTAATTATTTTTACAGGGTATTGATCTTCTCTCAGCAAGACAGAGAATTTCTAGGAAGACTTGCAGTTTCCTGGAAAGCAGTGGGCTGGTAATGGAGCCCTGCTGATGTTTATGTGCATCTATGATAGTTAAAAGCATTATGAGGCTTTTCAGACCCAACAACACTCTGATGATGCTTCTCAGGAAGAGGAACTGCATACTTTCAGAGTGCTATCTGTGCAGGTGCTTCACTACCTTGTGCTTGCTTGTGTCCCAGTTGTGCAGCAGGCGAGCTGGGATGAGGAAAGAGTTGTCCTGATGGCAGCTCTGGCAGTAATACCAGCCGCTGTAGTAACACACCTTCGCCTTTCCTCTGGAGAGACCGACGGGACGCTGACAGCCTAAAGAGACAAGCGTTGAGTTAGCATGTGTGTGCTAGCATCTTATTAATAAATATATACGTGATACAATATGAAAGTCTAGTGCAGGGGAGTCAAACTCATCTTAGTTCAAGTTCCACATTCAGTCCAGTTTGATCTCCAATGGACCGAACCAGTAAAATCACAGCATAAGAACCTTTCAATAACTACAACTCCTGATGTTTCCTTTGTTTTAGAGCAAAATTTTCAAATTCAAGGAATTATCTTTTTACAAAACATTATGAACAACCTGAAAGGTCAAAAGAAAAATAAATTCAACTTCAACAACCTTTATCATTTCCACATTACAAATTCCAGATCACAGAGTGTCTACAAAGGAACACAACATTCAGTCATCTGGAACCGAACCATAGAGGATTTTACCTTATGATCAAAATGATAAAAGTCAGGCAAGAAAAAGACAAAAAAAACCTTGACAAAAAGAAGACAAAATATTACAAAAATCAGATGCAGAATGACAAAAACAAGACACAAAACAACAAAACTGAGGCACATGACACAAAACAAAACAAAAAAAGAGACAAAAAATTAGACAAAAAAGCTACAAAGCGATAAAAAAGGGACAAAATTGAGACAGAAAATGACACAAATGACACAAACGAGACCAAAAATGACAAAAGCGAGAAACAACAATGAACAATCTAGTATTTTACCTTATGATCAAAAAAACTTGTCAGGCTCTTGAAATTATTTTAAATTTATAGTTTTACTAATTTACAATCTGCTGTTAATGTCTTCTCTGGAATTTTTACACTTTGAGGATCGAATTGGATCCTCTGGAGGACCGGTTTTGGCCCGCGGGCCGCATGTTGGACACCGCTGGGCTAGTGTGTCTGGACGTTTTTCTTATCATGGGAAAGTGTCAAAAGTGTGACTCAAAGCAACACGTTAATCTTCCTAATCTTAATGTTGTCACTATGTGTTATCTCAGATCATCAAAGGACGTCTTCAGCTAGGAGATCTTCAGCTCCATCTGTCCGTCATAACGGCTAATCAGCCATAAAGTGTTGCACAAGTCCACTCTTGGTGTTACCGACAAAGAAGAGCGCCCATCAGGAAGACACAAAGGTTGTGGAGCGAATAACTCGGTGTTAATATGTGTCAGTTTACAGCCCCTCACTAAATACCACACTAATCCAGCCGAGTCAACCTGGAGATAATAAACAAGATAGTTGAAAAGATGCTCTCACAGCAGTAAAGTAACCCATCATGACCCAAATACAAAGAAAAGTGAATCCATTCCACTGATTATTACAAGTATCTTTAATCAAAACTACATCGTTCAAAATCATCGTTTCTAAAGGTTTCAGAATTTGAACATCACACATTGTACATTAAAAATAATAATAATATTATGAGCAAAATAAATAAATACTGTCAGCTTTAACTTAGCTTTTGTTCTGTGATCACTCAGGTGCAACAGTGAACCAATTCATGTGCAATATTACTCCTGTACACTCTATAATGCAGGAAGTCCTCGGTTTACGACGTCATCGACCTACGGCGTTTCATCGTTACGTCTGAACTGGTTACATGAAACTAGCTGACGAGCAGATGAATACGTCGTCACGGGTGCTATAAGACGGCTTTGTTTCCATTCTCTGGTTGTACTCCACCTTGGATTGTGCTACATTCACTAACTTTTTGTCCTTCATTATGGCTCCCAGCGTAAGTCAGACTCTTCTGATGCTTGGAAGAAAAGGAAAGCCGTCTCCATGGAAGTGAAATTAGATAGAATAAAACGTTGGGAACAGGAAGAAACACCGACCAACATGGGTCAAGTTGTAAAAACAGGTCAACATATTGTAGCGACCCTCTGTGATGAATGAGTGAGACTTTATCTGGTTCTCTGCTGGTTTATTGAACCTTCATACAGGCTACTGTGGACCGTAGCCAACACCAGAATAACTAGAAAAACCCCATAACTTAGCTCCAGAATTAGCCACCGTTCCCACCTCTCTCTACTGCTGACTCTCAGCCAATCAGAGGTCAACTAACTAAACATGGCACGTTCACTGACATTAGGTAAATCTGGAACTGAACAATAAACATTGAAACCTCAACATCAACAACAATATCAGTCCGTTACAATATTCTGTTATCTTCTAGTAAAATGATTCATACATGCATGAAAGTCGTTGGTATTCAGGACTTTTTTGAAGAACTGATCCATATCGTGATGCACAGAACGGCTTTGTTTACATTCGGAGTTCCGACTTACAGCAAAAATCGACTTCTGTGTAAGTCGAGGACCTCCTGTATAATGCAGCTTTCAACTTTAGACACTAATTTTAGCTGCCAAAAACACTTTGTAAGTAAAACCAAAGTATTTTGAATTTCAGTTAGTTATGCATCTTTAGGAGTCTATCTACCTAAATAACAATGCAAAAGTTATATGCAATGATATAACTTTTGTTAACTGATCTGATTTTACTCTGTTCGCTCCATCCTTCTAACATCTGGAGCCACATCTGGATCCCCCAGTAAGATTATGTCCACATCTATGTGTAATATCATACTGACAGTTTACTGCATTTTCTCCCCAAGTCTGCCAAATTCTACCTGCCTAATTCATTTGAAGTAATCCTCAGATAACAGAGTCTTGTAGTCACAACACAGCAGACTTTAATAAGAAGGAGCTTTGTAGACCTAAAAGACTCAACGGATCCTCTGCTCTATTCAGCCCGATAGCTTCCTCACTCTGCTTTGTCTTCCGGCCTCTTTAAAGTTCATCCTTCACCCAAACACCCGGACCTGCTCTGTGATCACACACAACCAAACAGCTGGAGCTGCAGCGCTGCAACAGGTGTCCCTTATCCACAACATCTCAGAGGAGGCCGAGAAGAAAAGAGACTCCAGATTGTAATCTACAAGCTACCAAATAATAGAAATGACAGTGGAAGGAGGACACGTCTGAGCATGTTTGTCGCTTCCACAAGAGAAACAACAGATTAAAAAAAAGAGGAAATGGACAAAAAATGAGTGAATGAGTAAAAGGCTATTGAGAGATGGGAGGAAATAAGAAGTGCATGAAAGACAAGAAGACTGAGATCAAATGGGAACAGATGAAGGCAGACAACAAAGAGAACAACAATCTGCCATCTAAAAGAGACAGACAATAGTCTAATCAGCATTCAGAGGTGGATTCCTTCTTTATCTGACCAAAAGGAAAGAAAATATTTACACTGAGCCTCCACTAAGAGACACACAGACTGAACCAGGGCTGGAACTCAGACTAATTTAAATAATCAGGTAACCTTTAATTTATTTGTAGATAATTCATAAATCCCGCTAGGTTCGATGTCTTCTTTAAATTGTAAAAGCATCAGTCCGAAGCCACAGTGACTTTTCTGTTTCTTCTAGCCTTCAGTTCCCTGATCAGCCGAGCACAGAAACGCCAAATATACGTCTGAGGTCGTGTAAAAACAGTGTCATGTTTCAGCGTCACATTATATAGTTTATCCACCGCAGAGACGTGGAAAGGATATTTTTCAACTGTAAAATTTCCGACTTGTGTTGACACAGACTATTTTCAGTTGGTATAAAAAAGTATACATCCTAATTTTGCCTGCATTGTGATTCAGCCATGTTGATGGTGTAGATGGTGAGAGATGTCGAAACAATACAAAACCTGAAAACAGCCCAGATCATGCAGGCTGTTGGTAGTAGAGCCAGAGAGAACGCTGAATATTAAATTGTGGTATCAATATATCGGACAAAATTGTATGACGCAGACATTAGAGTTATATTGAAAAGGGAAAAATTGAGTGGATCATTGTTCATTAAGTTTCAAGCAACATATTTCACAAACTAGTTGTCAACTTATCATGAAGACACCGCTTGACTCCGTACCACCGTCTGCTCAGCTGTGACTCTTACTCTGCTACATGTACAATCCCTCCAGGAATTCGCGATGTTCCGATCGCAACAATTAACGCAAATTCAACCAATCTCCATGAATTCCGCGTGACCTTGCAATTTTGGCCAATCATCGTAACTTTTCCGCAATTTTGTCCCGCCTCCTGTGAGTTCCACCAATCATAGCAGTCCCCAGCGCAAACATAATGCCTGTATGTCACAGAATTCATTTCCTTGTTTATGGTTTGAAGATGCAGACATGTCCCATTCTAAAGTCTCTCATTTATCAACAAAAATTACTGCTAAAGACCGTGAAAAACAATTCCCTGATGTTCTCCAACAAAGCAGAGGTAAACTGTTTTACACCCACGAAATACTGTGGTGGAATACAAACGAAAATCATCAACTGAAAAACACTTTTCTCTAGCAGAACGTCTGAAAGGAGCGGACCACAGACCAGACAAATCACCATGATGGAAGCTGTTGCATCCAGATCTGTTGGAGCTCTGAAAGAATGAAGGGAAGTTAGATTCATTAATAGATGTGACAAGCCGTGAGTCTGTGAACACGAGTGTGAATACCAGGATGTGAAATTAACTTTTTAAGATACAGCCTCATAGGGGGTTGAATCATTTTGCATGCAGCTGTATACACTGATCCCCATGTGTCTGTGACAGGCTAATATCGGCCTACAAAATATATCAATCAGATTCTATTTTGTAGTTTTTCTAATAAAGTTGACATTTATTCAGCAGCCCCCTACGTACATGGCCTTAGTGTTGCATATCATATCAATATTTTAAGAAGATTTAGGTTGTATAAACCCCATTTTTTCGGGTTTTTTTTTGGCATCGACAGTTAAAGTGACTTTTTAAAGGCAGCTTCAGTGAGGTGGCCTTTTAACTTTTACCCTTTAACTAATGTTTTCTTAAGAATGTGGGCAAAATGCACAAACCGCATTTATACCGGTCACACATCTGATCACACAAAATGAGTCAAACCACCTCCAGATGTGATCCGGCTGCTCTGATGCTTTCTTGCCATTTCCACTGTATCCCTAAAAAACAACATAAGAGCTGTGACCCAAAGAGTAATCTATAAATTATCAGGATCCATTTTCACCACTTTCCACAGTTTAAACAATGGATATTTGTTTTTCCTTCGGTTGAAACGACAGCTTGTGGCTACGAAAAAAAAAGACACCAAAGTCTTATCTTACTGAGGGAGCCGTGATCGAATGCATATGTGTAGCTCAGATCTAGGTAGGCTAATTACAGCAGTGAGCTCATGCTGTTGTTGGGGTGGATGCTCATTGAAAGAAACCGCAGTGCACTGGTTGGGAGCCAGCAGGCTGAGGGGATGGTCACCAGTCGGAGAAATACTGTGTCACTTCGAGGAAACAGCTGACCACCAGACCGGCTTTCTGGCCAACTGTGGCCTCAAATTTGGTCTGCTGCTGTTGGGACCAGAGGAACAAAGACGCATAACATTTGCAAACTGAATAACAACCTTTAACCTTAACCTCAAATTCTATAGCACGAGGAGAGGACACACCCACACGTACAGACACATACTTCCACCACAGGGGAGGCATAATGCGTTCGACGCAAGAAAACAAGCAGCAAAGCCTCGACGGGACAACGTCTGGGGAACTATGCAAGACGACAAAGGATAAAATAGCATCAATTATATAAATCTGACCTGATCCTGACCAAAACCTCAAGAAGGAAAAAAAGAACCTCAAAACAGAGCTGGAGTTCTCACATATGAAGAATGTAATAGTAGATGATCATGAAAACTAAATAAACACAGATAAATAACACTGCATACAATACTTTATTCCCTTACACAGCTTAAAGCAGTACATACTAATAGAGAAAGAATACAAAGTCTATTTATAAAGAATATACAGTCATGGAAAATATTCTTAGACCACCAGTGTTTCCTCTACATTCATTTAGGAGTGGCAGGCCGCCATTTCTAAATCCAAATTCCTTTCTTGTTTTTTTATTGTCGCAAATACACCACCGTCACGTCTCCACCTTCACAGTAGAATCCTGCACTGTGTCGGGTACTAAGGTAAACTACAGATAACTATTTTGCTCAGTATCTACTCACTGATACGTCGGGTTAATACAACGTTAATTATTCGCGAGAGCGCAGCCTTGAAAATGACGTCACGTCCAGCATCCAGACACCAGGTCAGAGAGTCAGAGGAGTGTCGTCTTGGAAAATAGGGCAGCGACTTACCGGAGAAAAGTTGTTAGCTTAAGATAACTTACAATAAATTTTACAAGTTTATTAATTCAATTCAATTTTATTTATATAGCGCCAATTACAGTCAAATTGTCTCAAGACATTCACAAAATATTGATAGCCAGTTAACGCTACGTAACATATCGGTAGCTTAAGTTAATTGGGCCCGGTGCCAACTCAGTGTCGCTAACGAGAGTAAACTGATTGATAGCATTAAACTAATATCTACACGCAGTGATGTAAGTGCTGAGATGCATTTTAAGGTGAGCTTGTTCAAATTTTTTTTCAAGTTTTTACCTTAAAAAGCCATTTTCAACAGGCCATTCAGTAAATAGGTTGTACAAGTAAAATCTGCAGCCAAGTGCCGTTTGCTCCCGGAGAGCCTGCTGCCACTGCTGAAAAAAAATCCTAGAGGAAACACTGACCAACGCTTGTTTTCTTCAATTTCTTGTTCATTTTAATGCCTGGTACCACTAAAGGAACATTTGTTTGGACAAATATAATGATAACAACAAAAATAGCTGAAAAGAGTTTAATTTCAGAGCTGATATCCTGACATTTTCCATGGTTTTCTTGATAATAACCAAAATTTCTTCAGTAAAACTGTCAGCTTCTCCAACGTGAGGATGTTTTAATTTCCCTCCTTGTTATGTTATTATAAAATGAGTCCCTTTGGAATTTGTAGGTGGTGTTAAGCAACAACATTCAGAGCTCTGGGAACTTGTGAAAACCAAACTTTTCTGACATTTTATAAATTAAACTGTCAATGAAAATAATCAGTTTAGTTGCTTCCTACAATAATATACAGTAAAATATTACAAACAAGAGGACACAATGGCTGCCTGGGTAAGGTAGCTGACATGAAATTACTGACTGGAAAATACCCTGGCGGATTTATTATGATTACTAGCACTATTTTGTCCATTTTTTGAGTTTAATACCTCTACCTTGTTCCATTTTTAACAACAGCTCAAACTCTCACAAATGCTGCTTTCTTAATTTTCAGTGTAACTATTAATAGCTTCAGCTGCGATCTACCTCCTCTATCATCAGCACAGAGTAACAACTGCGTTTTCTACTCGTCTCTGATCTTTTATGTCTTTCTGGGGATGAAGAGAAAGCGGGACAGAGGGAAAGATGAATGGGAATTCAAACATAGCTCAAAGGTCCACCGATTGTACGGCGGCTCTCTGTAGTGAGAGAGGGTCACTTTGACCTGCTGGCAGCGAGAGAGCGAGGCAGAGAGACATGGAGGTCCAGGAGGAGAGAGAGAGATGACATCGGGGCAAATAATAAAAAAAGAAGGGGGTTCACGCTTTCATCTGGCCGCCGCTGGTTCAAACCACCACACCTCTGACAGGACACTGGTGTGTGTGTGTGTGTGTGTGTGTGTGTGTGTGTGTGTGTGTGTGTGTGTGTGTGTGTGTGTGTGTGTGTGTGTGTGTGTGTGTGTGTGTGTGTGTGTGTGTGTGTGTGTGTGTGTGTGTGTGTGATGTACACGTGTGAATTAAAACTGAAAAAAAAAAGCTTTGATGTGTCTCATTCACACCGACCAAACACTCAAATGAAGATGTGGACAAATGGAGAGTCCTGTGAGGAAGACAGAGTGAGTTACAGAGAGAGAAACTGTCCATCTTTTGATGTGAACCCACCTCCCACTTCCTCCATTCCCTCATATCTACCGATTCCCACTTCAACCCAACAGGTTCACATGGTCTGCGGGGGCCTGAGAATGTGCTCCGGTGCAACAACGGGGGTCACCAAACCTGAGGACACACTCTAACACAGTGTGGGTGTGTGTGTGTGTGACGTGGTGATGGAGAGTCACGGTCTTCAAACGAACACCGTTTCCTTCAAAAGGAATCGAAAATGCAGCGATTCCCATGAGCAATTAGTTGAATACGTTTTACATTTTGATGTTAAATATCCAATCACTGGATATGTATGGATGGAAGCGGCATGCATATGCAAAGGACAGACTTGAAACAAGTTCAAAGAGGAAACAGTGGAAACAAAACAAGCACAGAGAACATCAAGAGGTCTTCTTAATGTCTTCCTAAAGGATTAATCAGATTTCCTTTCAGGTTAACAAAACATCAATGTTTTGAAGAATTATTCTCATTGGGTTTGATGGTCAGAAACAAGGATGGATGGATGGATGGATGGATGGATAGATAGATACTTTATTAATGCCGAGGGAAATTCAAAGATCCGTCGCTATTCTGTTTGTACCTCAACCAGCACCAAACTGATCCATTTCAGCAAATATTTATCAAAAATAGTCGACAACAACCAGAGTTTCAAGTCCTGTGGTGCGTGTCTTTCCACTATCTCTTCCCCTGTTTCTCATTTACCTTTAAACTGTCCTCTAACAACAGCAAAAGTGCCAATACAAGCAATATTTTACAAGGAATAAGGTCATATTTCTCTCAAATTCCATCAACTGATTAACAGTTCAAGCACTCAATTGTGGGACATGTAGTGTATGAAATTAAATTCCAGATTCTTCCCATCATTTAACGTCAATATACCAATCACTTTTGTAAAGATTAAACATCAATATACCAGTCAATTTTGTCCATATTAAACGTCAATATAACATCAATTTTGTACATATAAAATGTCAATATACCAATCAATTTAGTCCATATTAAACATCAATGTACCGTCAATTTTTACCATATTAAACGTGAATATACCGTCAATTTTGTCCATATTAAACATCAATATACCAGTCAATTTAGTCCGTTTACTTGTCAGAAACCAAAATCATGATCTTGATGATTATTCAACAAATTGTTCAACCCTATTGTCATGAATTTCCATATAAAACGAGAAAACAAACAAAATGCCTTTCATAAAATCCCAAAGGTCAAGTTGACATCTGAGCAACAGCCTAAAACCTAAATATCGTCCATCAACAACAGCAGGAGTTTGATGCTTGTTAGTGAAACGTAAACATTTAATTAACGTTTCCTTTCAGCACGTGCAACATTTCACTGAAAATGTATCACCAACCCCATATATCAGTCTAATTCTTGTTTTAGTCCTTTCATTTCCCTCTTCTTAAGAGGTTCCTCCTCTGGCAGTGTGCTATAGGCCATGTCTCTTTGTGTAGCGCCGTATAACTGAAGTGTAATACGACAAAATTGGCCGTGTCGCAGTGAAAAGCAGCTGGCAGGCTACCAAGGAAAGGTGGGGGAAAAAAAGGCTGCACTGCTAGATTTAAGATTCTCATTTTAAAGCTGGTGAAAGCGAAATTTTAAGGTCATTTTGCCAACAGAAAACAACACAAAAATGAAAACTCTACACCTACGAGAACACGAGACTTCTTTTTTCAAGCACAATTTTAAGGCTTTGAATTTAAAAAGACCTTTCAGGGCCTGCTAAGTAACACCGCAGGAGACCAAGAAGGGATACAGTCCACTAAATGAGAGGCTGACAGCAGGAGAAAAGGGGGAAAAGGCTACGAGTGTGGATGAAATGGTGAAAGGACAGAAAAAAAGGAGGGAAATAAACGGACCGAGCGAGCAAAGGTGTGCTCTGTATAGAAACCCAACGTATCCAGCTGTCCTGTCCATGCAGCTCTACCCAGAAACCCTTCAAACAAACAACTCGGATCGCGGCTGACCACTGTAGCATCCCCAGGCCGCTTTCATTCGCCCTCATTCATTCATTCATCCATTTCTCCTCTCCTCCGGTGCTTTAAGCCGACCAATTATCATCAGTTGCCCCCAGACGGCCTCCATCCTTGTTCCTGTTTCAGCTGGCCTTTCAAAACAGCCCTGCATTAATAAGCCAGTTGTTACAAATAAAAAGGGAGGTGAGCGGTGATTATTCAAAGCCCTCCTCCTCAGAGAGAGAGAGAGAGAGGGAGAGGAAGCCCACGTTTCACACCCAGGGAGAGTAAAAGCGCCGCCTGCCATTTATTGGGCCGTCCAAGGGCCCGCTATGGAGCCTAACAGGAATAATAATGGAGGAGAGGGAAGCTGGAATGGTGCCGGCTTTGAAAAAGGGCTCCGAATAAATACTGAAAAACACCCAATAACGCAAAATCACAGAAACAGGTGGAATCATGAGAGGAGAGCATCTTTTATACGACTTTACTCCTTATAGTCTTCAGTGGTGATGTTGATGTGCAGTAAAACTCGGCGCACTGAAGGAAATTCAGTCACACATGTCATGGTTATAGCATTATTTTAAATTTTATATATATATATATATATATATATATATATATATATATATATATATATATATATATATATATATATAAAAATAAATAAATAAATAAATAAATAAATAAAAATTATTATTATGATAGCATTAGTGTCATTCTTCCAGAAAATGAATGACAGAGAATAGCATTAAAGTCCACTCAGTGCCATGCTGTATGTGTTAGGAGGGAAGTACAAGAGAGAGCTTCTTTTATTACTCGTCCAAGGAGGTGGAGTTATGTGACAATCGGTGTATGTTTGTCTGTCCCTCTGTCTGTCTGTCTGTCTGTCTGTTAGTAACATTACTCAAAAACGGAATAACAGATTTGGATGACATTTTCAAGGAAGGTCAGAAATGACACAAGGACCAAGCGATTAGATTTTGGCAGTGATGCGGCTGATAGTCTGGATCCACCGATTTGTTCAAGATTTCTGTCCTTGAAGATGTTCCATCAAATTATTTTAAATTTATAGTTTACTAATTGACAATCTGCAGTTAATGTCTTCTCTGGAATTTTTACACTTTGAGGGCCGGATTGGACCCACGGGCCGCATGTTGGACACCCCGGCTCTAACGTACGTATAAACCTAGCGTGAACAGGAGCTCTTCATCTGTCTTGAGCCGACATCTGAGCCTTTAATTAGGCTTTTTGACTGACTGAGAAGCGGTGCAGCTCCAGATATTCCAACTAAAAATAGGCTGTTTTGGAACCTAAACTATCGGTTCCCTTTGAGAACCAGAGAACATGTCTAACATACCCCGGATATCTCTTCTTGGTCTGGCTTCAGTAAACCTAACAACTGCGTTCATGCTGAGCGGTCGTACGAAGCCGGTTATCAACTCATTACGTCAACCCACAGTTTCTGAATCTGGCCATGAGCTCATTCACAGAGAAAGAGCACCAGAAACGCAAACATCTGCAGAGCTGCATATTCAACACAAGAAGAACAAACTATGACCCTAAACCTAAACCTAAGTTGACAGGTTTATTAGTGTAGCATAAATAGGTCAGACTATAATTACAACTGTGTGTCATATTAAATCAATGTGTTGCTTTCATGTAGATTATACTTAAGGTGACAATTTTCTTATCTCCGGAAAATAAATATCTCTCATCTTTGAGGCACTACAAACTATAGCCTTCCTAATTTAGGAGCATAAAGGAGTTTAAATTAACATCATCATGTAATCCTGGAATAAACCAACCACCATCATAACCAATAAGTCCCAGAGTTAAACCTGAAGTTGCCCCGCTAAACCCAAACCCTTGCTTCCTAGAATCGGCCTCTGATGCCAGTCAAATCTGTGGGTGTCTTTATGGTGTAATGAGTGTTCTTAATAATTGTGCTCAGCAGTCACATTTTGCTGATGAAATAAAAGCTGACAATAAACCAGAACCAGCAGGGTGAGAGGGTGAAGGTACAATTAAAGGTTTCAGACAGAACTAACAAACCCGGTGTAAAAATATTTCCGTGTACCTACAGTAATGCCTTGGGAGCCAATTAGGCGAGGCTACGTGTGGTTGTGGAGGCCATGCTGGACGTTATAATTGTGGTGGATAAATTTATGTTGGAAAAGGGATGATTAATTAGACATAGAAAGAGGAAAACAAAGAAAAACACGACGAATAATCGCTGACTCTCATGTAATCATCTTATCCTGCAGTTTTTGTGTACGTATTTATCCTGTAAATGTGTGTAAATATTCTGTACATGAATGTTTCTGTCACTCACCTGCACACCTGAAGCTCTGAGCGGTCAGCCCCTTCTCCACAGCCAGGCAGGTGAGGATACTGAGGAAACTGGTGGTGACCGACTGCCTCTTGGCTCTCTGGGCCTCCCTCTGCCTCCTATCCCGGGATGGTTTGGATCTCAGCAGCACCCCTTGGAGGCCTGGAGGACCTTCTCCTGACTCTCTCCCTTCTTCCTGTGCAGGTTTCTGCGCTCCGACTGCTTCCCTCAGAGCCTCCACCCACTCCTGGGCCTTCAGCTGGTCATCTGCCCGAAGTCTGAGCACCTCGTTGGGGAACACGGCCTGGAAAGACTCCCCTCTGACGGCCCACTGCTCTCCGTTCTCAAGCTCCTGATCGTGCTGTACAGACAGACAGGACGCCAGGGAGAACTGGTGGACGGGCTGGGAAACAGACCCCCGGCCTTCGGTAGGGAAGGCCTGGAGAGCAGACCTGGTCAGGACGAAGGTGAAGGCCCGCCAGTTGTTCTGATCCATGAGCTGGTGCAGCAGGCCGGCTTTGAGGACGTCTTGGCAGCGCTGGGTGAACAGAGGCAGGGTGGTGGGTCTGCTCAGGACGACGGGCTGAAGAGAGAGCGACGCCTCTGCAGAGGTGGGGGTGTCGCTGTCGCCGTCGGGCCGGGTGTCCAGCCCAGACGGAGAGGGCGACGAGGAGGGTGACATGGGCGCGGGAAACTTGGCGACCTGTTGGTTCTCCACCCCGGTCTTGTGCTGGCGGTTCTCCTGCCTCGTGGGTCTGGCTGCCTGCACCTTCTCCCACATCAGCCGCCTCCACTCCACGGCCTCCCACTGGCTGGACGCCCTCAGCTGCAGACGCGTGCAGTTGAAGAACAAAGCCTGGAGCGTGCGCTGGTCGGCGGGCTGGGCGACCTGGCCGGGCTGGCTGCAGGGTGCTGGTGAGATGACGCTCTGGCAGTGGGACAGGGAGTAGGCAGTGCCCAGCTGGCGGTTGGCGCTGCTGTCCAGAGTGTAGAGTCGCAGCTCGCATGGCGTCAGCTCGACATGGCAGGGAGTCCAGCGGCCCCGGGGCCCCTCACGCTGCTCCATCTCACCCTGCTTCACCACACTGCTGCTGCTGCTGCTTTTATCACCTGGACGGGGACACAGAGGACAAGGGGATCTTTCAGCTAGACAACAAGCATCAGTCATTTGATCATTTTGGGGCTCAAATGTGCTACTGTGTCACTAAATCCATGTGAGTTTAATGAGTAAACAATACGTGTGATATGCTTTAAAGCATGAGTCAAATTCTTTTAGTTCTTTTAGTTAGCTAGCACTTTACTGACACAGCCTTACAGAATCAAGAGGTAAAAGGTAAAAACATGTCAATACAACATCAGCACAAAACAAGACAGCATTGAGACGTCATGTTCAAACTTTTAATCAACTGTACCAACAAATGAAGTTTGGATGGATTTTTGGCAGTTGAAGCTTGGAAGTGTAGCAATGATTCAGTTTGGCCAATATCGGAATAAAGTTCACCACATGAAAGTGACTTGTGGATGAACATTTGGGAACTTTCACATCACAGAACAAACCAAAGATTTCATCATTGTTAAGGCCCTCAAACCGCTGCATCGCCACTGAAAAAGAGGAAGAGAGAGAACCAGCTGCTGCAAAAAGCAGGAAGCAAAAATTACAAGATACACTACAAAGCTGGTGAAAAACATGAACTTTTAGCACTTTAGTTGGAACAGAAAAGCCAGTGGACTCTGTTTTACAAGCTGCACTTATTTCTTGATTTACAGGTCAAAAGGCACGCATATATCATACTAAAATGAGGTTAAATTTGGTTCTAAAGTTTTTTTGCAATGTCTTCCTAATGGAAAATGTTCTTATCCATCAGCCACCTATCGTTATTAGCCAGTATCCATTCTAAATGGTCTGATCGATCACAAGAGTTGACTAGATGATGCAAAACTCGGAAGAAAATTTCTCTACATGCAACTAAAATGGTTTCACTGGTCCAGTAGCTCTACCAAGTGTCTGAAAAAGATTATAAATTTGCAATTTGTAAGCTGCGTTCCATAAAAATCCCAAAACACTTCAACACCACAAGCCTCCTCTGACATTTAAAGATTGGTGACTTGAAAAAAATGACAAGTTTTCAAAGCTAGCTATCACTAAGGCAGACTGAGAGCAAATCAGTTGCCACCTATGCAGCTGTCAGTGTTATTTATTTTATATATTTTTTTGGTTTCTTGGGTTTTCTGTGCACTTTACCGACTGTGGTCTAATATTTCCAATTAAGTGCAAAAAATTCTTGGCTTGAAACACCAATTTGGCTAATCTTGTTGCAGGTTTTACAGTCTAAAGTTGGGGTAAATTGATAAAGGCTCAGTGTTTTGTAACATCTATTAAAACATTTTTGTTGCATGAGTAAAATTCATTCTTCTAAGTTGGAGTGTTGTGCACATTTGACTTTTAATTTTAAAGTTAAGCTCAAAGTTGTTCTCAGCAACAAAGCTTCGGCTCCTGTGGTTTAAGTTGTGTCTGTAAGAGAGAGAGATTTTGCCTGCCAATAAACAGTTGTCAATTCGTGACACTTTCTTTTGAAAGAAATTGACACTTGACCCTTTGATTCGTGATCGTCTTGGTTCAAACTTCTAGTGGTCGTGTTCGGCCTTGATGGAAGCGCTCTTTGTTGAAAACAATGAAAAGCCAGTTCAAACCTTAATATCTTGCTGCCTTCTGACCTGCAAATCCTGAGCAGACAGGTTTATTTAAAAACAACAACAATCACTTACGCTCAGCTCCTAAACCAACCCGACAAACTGACTTAATTGCAAACCCCCACCGAAAACAGTCTAATTGACAGAAATTGCATTTAACGTGCTGCATCAGTCAAGGAGGGAAAAGGAAAAAGCTAAATCCCTCGCAGCTCCTGTTAACTTAACGGTGGAGAGTCCAGTGCCTCATCAATCTTATGGAAACAGCAGCAGACACGGTGTCACACTGGGTCTCGGACTTTGCATGTTAACCAACGTTCTGCTAAAGGAACAAATGAATATGCAAATAAGCCGAGCAGAACTCAAGTCGGGCTGATTGGCGGCGTTCACGCTTGGGAGGGTCGAGATGAGAATTAGGCATTGTGGCGAGAAAACTGCTCTGTTCAATTAGCCTTCATCTCTACCTGGTGGGTTCTGAGATCAGTTATAGTCTAATAAAAACACACAAGCCTTCCACCACAATTAGCATGTCATTCTTTCCAGTGCTGCTAAATAACTCTGGAGTGCTGCTGCCGTCACGTCAGTTAAGGTGCAAACTTTTGGCTTAATATAACAACTGCTTTACAATCTAAAGTAAACACAACCTGCAGACACACACAGGCACAACTCTCATTTGTTTTCTAAATTATAGAGCTTATCCTGTTTGGGTCAAGGTGGCACAGCTGAACTATTCAGTGCATGCGAAACACCAAAGAAAACATGTTCATGTGTAAAAGGTAACTTTGGATGTCAGCATCTAAAACCTGCATCTACAGAAGTATTGTGGTGAATTCACAGGTTGAGCAAGGTCAGAATTTGGAATGGGAAAAAAAAAGAAATGTGACGTGAATAATGTGTCACAGTGCTTTAAAATTTAACAGGAAGTGAAAAAGAGAGGAAGCACGGATGCATGTAAGTCAGCAGAAAGACACAGATGAGCGTAAAAGAGAAACAGAGTCACTCCAGGCAGCAGAATTGGTCACGTTGGTTGGTTGGTTGGTTGGTTGGTTGGTTGGTTGGTTGGTTGGTTGGTTGGTTGGTTGGTTGGTTGGATGTTTGGTTCTTTGGTACTTTATTAATCCCAAGGGAAATTCAAGATTGAGCCAATTGTTGATATACTTGGACTGATTGGAACAAGCTGGACAATCATTCCTAAGTCTATACTTCAATGTTGCTCTCATAAAAAGCTTTTCTTTATGACACTACGCTTGACATTTGATCAATTATGTCACTTATATATCACCCAAGAGAGACATTTTAGTAAATTAAAGACAAACAGACTCACAAGCAAAAGCATTCATTATGCTGCTTTTTGTTCCATCTTTTTTTTTGCCTTTTTAGCACAAAGCTTGCAGCCAAACCCCAGTCCTTCCTTAGAGTAACGTTACTGTACAAATTTAGTGCGTCATAAACGAGAAGCAACAACTTCTCAAAATTAAAGCCAATGTGGAAGTGCTCTAAAGTTCACACCAATGTAGTTTGTCAGGTGCTGGCTTCGATAGATTTACGTTCAAAAAGCATCAACTTCTCTCTTGAAATGCTATAATAATGTTTCCCACAAGTCACGATGATATCATCTAAAGCTAAGTTCACTTCTTCTGATCAATGTGCTGGTGGTCCCTTTGAAAATAAATCCAAAATTAAGTAAATATTAGGTCCCAAAGAGAGGTGACATGTCTGGTCTGAAGTCGCAAGAGAATTCGAGCCACAGCTTTAGCGTTCATTAGCTCGTTTTAATCAATTTTCAGTTATTTGTAATTATGGCTTGTTCTTAGTTTAATTAACAAACCTTCAAGGGGTTATAATGTTCATTTTTTTTGTAAGTGAATGTTTATTTTCTTAATGGTTTCCAATTATAATGCACTTCATATGCAATTTTAGTATTAAGTAGAATATGTATAAGGCACAATTAGCTAACATACTCCACCCATCAGTCATTACCCCTCCTCCAACCCACCTCTAATATTTGGAAGGTCCTCGTTCCAATCAGAGAAAGACCAGAAGGTCCTTCTCTAAGTTAAATATAAATAGAAATTCTGCATTTATTCATCACCATTTTAGTTCAGGTTCTACATTCAGCCCAATTTGATCTCAAGTGGGCCGAACCAGTAAAATTACAGAAGAAGAACCTATAACTAATAACTGAACCTAATAACTCCAAATTTTTCCCTTTGTTTTAGTACAAAAAAGCACATTCTGAAAAAGTTCACATTTAAGGAATTATCTTTTTATAAAGTATTATGAACAACCGGAAATTTGTTAAGAAAAATAAATTTAAACAGCATTGTATCTCAGTTTATCATTTACACATTCCAACTTACTGATCACATAGTGTCTACCAAGGAACACAAGATTTAGTCACAGCTATCTGGAACTGAATGATATAGTATTTTATTTTAGATCAAAACAAAAACCAGATTTTTAAAAAAAAGACAAAAAACAAAGCAAAATATTACAAAAGCGAGAAACAAAATGACCAAAAATGAGACAAACGACATGAAACAAAACAAAAAAGAAAAAAAATTGGACAAAAAACCTACAAAGAGTCAAAAAAAATGGACAAACAACACAAGCGAGACAAAAAAAAAAACCACAAAATGACAAAAACGCTACACAAAACAATGAATAAAGCAAAACACAAAGTGACAAAAATAAGACAAATAACACATTAGATTAGTGGACAACCTGAGCCAATGCTGCATAAACAACCCTTCTGTCTCAGCTGTAAGATTTATGCTCCTTTCAAACTGTCACCGAAATGAGACGTGATTTGTGCGGTCTTTGAGTGATTCAGCTCATCTTCAAGTTACTAAATCAGAGGAAGTTCTGATGAGTTTCATTATCGTAGGAAGGCAGAAGTACAAAAAAAAAAGACAAGTAAGTGAAGCAACTTCAACTCTTTCGGGGGACTGTTTAATATGAGAAAACTTTATTACATTTGCGTGTACAATACAGTCTGGGAAGATGTAAATGGGATATTTGTGGCATTTTTTGCTAAAATGAACTCACTGAGAAGAAAATTTCCTGCTAGCTGAGACTGAACGCATTCTCAGGAAGGTCTTTACTTATTTATGCCACTGGGTTACCGTCATTGGCTTCACACAATTCTAGATTTTAATCTCTGCTCTGTTGCTTTCTCAATTAATTCCTGATAAACTATAACTTATTTTACAGTACACCTGCAGCTGAGCAGTCTAAGAAACCAGAGCCACAAAACGGTTTATTCATGTCTAATTTATTACCTGCAGCTTATAATGAATTCATTTTACTTCAATTTAGATCGCATTAAAATTTAGTTACTAATTGTTTTCTTTTTAGTGAAAAATGCCACAATTACCAGGGTGCCATCTTTTCTGATGAATGCAGTTGGCACTGTTACAAAACACAACAGAACTTGAATAAAAGCATCACATAAAGCCCTTACGGTGTTATATACGCATGCATCATCATTTCCATTCACCATCTAAACATCCCCAGCTGTCACTAATGGAAAGGCAAACAGGCCACGTTTTTTTTAATGTGAATGAAGAGACATAGCGAGGCTGAGCTAAATCACTCTGCCTTCTGCTTGTTACCGTCCCTTTCCTACTTCTCTCCTTTCAACGCACGTCGAGCCAAACTAAATAGCCTGATGTCTTTTCACACATATGCTAATACTAAATAATCCTGCCAGTATCAGGGGCCGGGTAATTGGGTTGCCTCTTCTCTCGCCTCATTTGAGTCCATTTGCTGACAGGATTACAGGCTATTATCCCTCAGGATCCCTCAGGATCTCCTTAGTCCTTCGGATAGCCAAAACACACAAACAAACGGTGTGTGTGTGTGTTGGGCTGTCTGCCTGAATGCGGACTGTCATAGCACAGCTGTGTCATTTCAAGTTATCATCATCTTCTATCATTATTGCTTTCTCTGAGGATGCTTCAGCCTAAGTACAGCACACGCCCCGATCCGCAGCACAAATAGTCCAAGACTCCTGTCCTCCGAAAGCCTCTCAAAGGCTGAGAAAGCTTTTCAGTGAATGGACGGTCGATCGGAGCGAAGGAGGAAGAGGAGGAGGAGGAGGTGAGCGTGTTTCTGCAGGTAAGGGCCAGACTTCCTGTCTGGAATTAAGAACAGTCAATGAGTTGGTCACCAGAGGACGCGACATCGTCTTCAGTGAGCAACTCTCCATGCTGCAAATGCCCAATTAGGCAAATCCAACGTGATTAAAGGGTCAGTTCACCCAATTTAGAAAACATACACAGATGAGCACGACAGCGCAATCACTCACAGTTGAAGAGAGAAACACTGATTACCTCCTAACAACGGTGCACATCAAGGTCGAGGACATATTAGACAGTAAATTAACAGTTCTTGTGGTCAGAGTGTTGGATGCAGGAATAAAAAGGCTGAGTAAATCTGACTAAATTAGAACAGGCGGATGATTTGAGTTGGGCATCACAAACCAGTTCCAACTTAGAACCGGTTCAAAGTTCCAGTTTGACTCCAGAAGAGCCATTAAGAAAGTTTAATTTCGGTTCTGCTCATCAGTTTCTGAACAAAGTTTACGTGCACGAGCAGCACTGTACTGCAAACACCTACTGTATATCTAGTGATTAATTGACCTCAGATCCTCAGGTGGATCCTTCTGGTCGTTCCAAAGTCGAGGTTTAAATCTAAAGGTGACCGAGCGTTCTCCATCAGGACCTCCACTTTGGAACGACCTGCCTGGAGATGAGACCTGCAGAGACAGTAACTTCTTTTAAATCACTTCTTAAAACTCGCTTTTATAGATTTGCTTTTATGTGAGGTTTACTTTTAGCTTTATTTAGTTTTAGTCTTTTATTCTGTATTATGTCCTGTTAATTTTAGATGTTCTCTCTGGTTTTATTTTACATTTAGCTGAATGGTTCTTTGGTGTGATGTCGTCTCTCTAATTCTTTAATTCTTTGACTTTTTGATTTTTAATTATAACTCGCAATCTTAATTTATAAAACCGCCTAGTTCCTTCATTTGTTATGATTGCTAATCTAGTTAATTATTCATTTAATTCATTGTCATTTTTACGATTTATTTTAATTGACTGCTCTGACTTGTCTCCTATATCTTGTCTGATTGTCTGTGTTTGCATGTTGTAACTGCCAAAGCACTTTGTGAACGCTGTTACAATATCTGGAGTCACAAATTCAGCTAATATCTACATGAGATTACACACACAGATGCACATTGCTGATGTGAACTCACCCTCCTGCTGGTGGTTGAGGATCATGTTCTTCAGCGTGTTGCAGTCCACCGTGGGCAGGCCGTTGTCAGTGTAGGCCGACGGACGGTAGTTGACATCTGATCTGGACCGGTTGTGTCCCTTCTTGAAGGCCGAGTTGGATGAGGAGCTGGCCGTGTTGTTGGTGCACTCTTTGCTATGTGCTGCCAGGTCGTTGGTGGATCGCGCTCGGCTTCTCTTGCCGTGCCTCAGGCCCATCCCCAGCCCCAGCACGCTGAAGTTGTCGGCCCACGCCAGGCCCAGAGGCCCCACCTCGGGCTGCTCTCCGGCCAGCAGGCTCCAGACGCCGCTGGAGCTCAGCTTCCCCAGCGCGGCGCTGGACACCTCCTGCAGCTGCTTCGGCTGCCTGGGAGGCTGGAGGTTCCCTGTCTGAGCCTGGCTCGGACCTTGGCCCTGCATCCTGTCCATGCAGTGGATGAAGTCCTCCGTGGCCTCCAGAGCCGGGCTGATGTCGCCCACCATGTCAAGCTGCTCCAGACCCTCCATGGCTGGACCAGGAGCCGAGCTGGACGTCTTACAACTAGATTATTTTCCAAAATGGGAGCAAAAATCCTGCTAGTGGCATCCACATGTCCAACAAACAAAACTAGCAGTCGGCTGGACAAAAGCAAGTCCTCTGTATACGCTGGCAAGCTAGAAAGAGAACATTCAAGCTTCACGAACTGCTGTCTGAAGCCAAGTCCTGCTCTCCACCTCGAGACAGGGTCTTCATCCAGTCTGTGAATCTTCCTCTGGGAGCTACTGCAGCTTCATGCCAGAGCTGAACAGGACTGGCAGCCGCCCGGGACTCTCCAGTACAATCCAATTTGGGTGGCAAACGATGTTACGCAGCCAGATACACTCACTACGGGCAATGGAAAAACAGTAAAACCCCTCCGCTCAGGGGCATCAGCTTCATGATATGTAGCCTTTCGTCCAATCAGTTCGCTGTAAAGTCATCGGATGGCTGTTTGTGGCTTTACTATAACAAAAGGGAAGAAAAAAAAGAGGAAATAGTAAAGAGGAAGCATGTGAAACAAGCACAAAGAATGAAAACACAGCTGGCAGACAGAGCACTACGATCAGTTTATATATAAATCCACTTCTAGTCCCGCATGTTTGGGTAAAATTTACTAGAGAGCTTGTATAAAGACAAAGGTTAGATAGTTAGGCCTGTACTTTAACTTGAAGCATCCTACTTCTACCCACCTACAGCATCTTCATCTCAATGAAATCAAAGCTTCACAGATTCCTCCTGATCCTCCTCCCTCACATGTCCGGATGAAATAATACTTGACTTCCTGGTCGGCTGCTTATCACTGAGCTGAGCGGACAGAGAGGAAGCCGGCCTGGGTGGGGTTCCCATCCATCTGACTGTCTCTTCTGATCCTTTCCACTCCTCTGTCTCTCTCCTTACATATACATATATATATATATATATATATATATATATATATATATATATATATATATATATGCATAGACTTCTTTGTTTCTCATTGTGCTCTCTCACGTGCATTGATTTTCTTCCCCTCCACAGCTGAGCCTCTTTTACTTTTTTCTACATATGAATTATTTAACGACCATTACGACACTGCAATTCAGTTTCTAGCAGCGATATATGCTGAATATGTACGATTTCATTTGGGATTATTTATTGGAGGTACAAAGGAAGACATTATCCTGACTCTTGTCTTCAGGGGCTTCTATTCTGGGATTTATTTTCTTAAATTTATGCTGCGTACACAAGTAAAACCATACAGTCTACTACTGCAGAGCACCAGGGCATTTAGTGCTGCTAATAAACAGCACCAATATTACAGAGAAGCTGCTGACCTCAGCTGTGCTTTCACAATTTCAAACAATCAACTTTGTTTCAAAAGTCAGTCAAAGTGTCTCCAATAAATTTAAGTCCAATTTTTAAACATTTTTCTACATATTCTTTTCCATACTGCTTCACTTTTGCCAGGTTATAAAGCATTAGTTCCATTGCGGTACATCTCACTAGCACTGACCAGGTTCTAAGCCCCTTTTTTCCCCCACCAGGTATGATTGCATCCCAGCATATTTACCATGACATCATCGGCCTGCAGATACAGCTCTGACCTGACTGTGCATCGTCATCATGGTTAGTTACTCATCGAGCTTCCCACTGAACTTCTGTTGACTCATGCATGCTGTCCACTCCATACAGTCAACTCATGCAGGAAAGCACAGACTGGAGCACTTCTGAATAAAGCATAACGTGATTCTTAATAAAAGGATGATTTTTGTATGTAAATAAATACATATAGAGTCATGGAAAAATGATTAGACCACCCTCAGTTTCTTGTTCATTTTAATGCCTGGTACCACTAAAGGTATATTTGTTTGGACAAATATAATGATAAAAACAAAAATAGCCGATAAGAGTTTAAGACCTGATTTCTAGACATTTTCCATCGTTTTCTTGATCATAACCAAAATCATTTCAGCTCTTCCATCAGTAGCTATGGCATTGTACTGCCAAAAACAGCTTTTAGACATTCCATGTTTTCTTTTCTGTCTGTTTCAGTCACATGATCCACACAGGAGTTAGTACTTGACTGCATGCTCTCCACCAGCTTCTGACATTGTTCTGCTGTCACAGCAGCCCATTCCTGTTGCAAAAATTCTGACTAATCTGCTTTGTTATTGGACTTGTGGTTCTCCATTTTGTGTTTGATTTTCTACAGGTTTTCAGTTGGATTTAGATGTGGTGATTGAGCAGCCAAGGCATGGTTTGAATGTTCTGGTTCTCCATCCAGGCTTTCACTGATCTTGCCATGTGTCAAGAGGCATTGTCTTGTTGGAAAATCCAGTCATTGGAGGCAGGAAAGAGTTTTCCAGCTGATGGAAGAAGATAATTCTTTAGTTGTAGGCATTATGTGAGAGGTGACAGCTTCTGAGTTGTGCTACAGCTTGAATGTCAGCAGAAAACCACTCTAGACCTTTGCATGTGCTGCTGATGACATGAAATGGCCTCTTATAGACCCTGGAATACAACGAAGCTGAAGCATGTGAAACAGGACATAAAGCATTATGGAATCAGCTGCATTTTTTGTCGTGTTCATTGTATTCTTCAGGGAATACACCTGTAGTGGTACCATGCATTAAAATGAACAAGAAATTGAAAAAACAAGGGTGGTCTAATCATTTTTTCCATGACTGTATATTTATGTAGGCAGTTGCGTCTACACTCAGGCCGTAAACAATTCCATAAAGCACTGGATAGAAAGCCAAATGATCGTCATCACTGCAATGTTCAGAAAAAAAATGACTTTCCTCAATCTTGACAACTTTCTGTCTGATGTTCAAAATGTTTTATCATCTTGCACTCCCTCCTCTAAGTGATTGGGTACCGCAGTTCAGACAGACAGCGTTTGATCAATCTGTATCCTCAGTAGCAGCAGGGAGGTGAAATTCCACACCCAGAAACATTAGAGTCTCAGGAAGACTTGCAGCCTCAGGCTTCAGCTAAAGTCAGCACGAAAGGGTCACCACCAATGACTGCCTTGTATTTATTTATTAACTCACACTGGTGCGCTCTTTCATATGTGTTTTATGTAGTCTAATAGTGCTTCTCTGCATCTGGGTGTCTCTGTGTGGTTAATTTACCTGCCCAGGGACAACAGATGTAAATTATTTGCTCGCTAACTCTAATAATAGCATCCTGTTCCTGCAAAAAACAATTATTAAATGAAATGAAAAATGTCCAGAAATTGTTGCAGATCAACTAAATAATTTTCACTTTTACCTCTATTGCCTAAATGCGTACATTTTAAGCAGTACTAGATTGGATTTTTTTTTGTATTTTTACTACTAGTGCATTCAAAATGTGCCTGTCAAAAACAAGTTGATTGCTCGGCTTTGGATATTACAGCTTGCTGCCTCTCAGTATTATCAACCAACCACTGCTCATCCAAACTACTTCACACTCAATTACTTACTGCACCACACCGGCTCAAAACATTGACATTAAAACACAAATTAGTTGACATTTGCTGGTTTATTGATTAACAATTTATCCCAAATAAACACTTAAAATAGTTTCAACAATCATATAATCATAAAACACAAATTAGTTGACATTTGCTGGTTTATTGATTAACAATTTATCCCAAATAAACACTTAAAATAGTTTCAACAATCATATAATCATCATCATGAAAATTTTCTCAGTGTCGCTGCTGTGCTATGAAGTTAATCATAATGGCAGCGATAAACAGATGCCTGATCAGAAAAATACTGGACCTTAAATTCAAAAGGACATATAAATAAATAGTATCACTGTATGTCAAAGTAACTGAACTGAAGAATCTGTACTTTTACTTGAATTCTTTACGTAAAACTGAAAATGACTATGACGTGGATCCACTTCATCGTGTAGTAAGGATCGCTACAGAAAGCTATTCCTGCCCATTGCAATCCTGCTGCACAATGACTGAGACTTATCTTCTGAGAGCGCTGCACATTCAACTTTACTTTCTATACTAAACTATGATTTGCACTATGAGAGTCTTTTTCTAAATCATTTTCATATTATTCTACATTGTTTTTAGAGACAAAGCTACATAAAGAAAGACAGACGCTATGCATAATTATACACATACAATATGATAAGAAAAACATTACTGATCACTCATTGGAATATTCACGTTACAGCAGCTACATAGATTAGACATGTCGGAAGCCAGACCAGACATACAACACAACAATACAGCTAAAAATAAATATATAATAATGGCCTTTTTCAAATACAGATGTGACACTGGCATTACGAATATATATATATGAATATACACAGGTCTGGCATGATGGATAATGTACCCCAAACAAAAAAACACACACAGTGTGTAGAATAGCGTTTACATTTATACAGAATATTCAAGGCCATTCATAACCTCGTCCCCCCATATCTGTCGAACCTCCTCCATGTTCCTACACCTTCAGATCCTCCTCTATTCACCTGTCTGTCCCCTCCGCCCGTCTCACCGTCTCTGGAATTCACTACCATCCCAACTGAGAAACATGGACTCATTCCTCCATTTCAAACCACAACTCTAAACACATCTGTTCAAAACTGCATATTCCATCTGATGCCAAGTGCCCTGTCTCTACTGTCTTCATTGTTTTTAAATTTGTAATGTGTATTGTGTATACATATGGAAATGTTTGTTTGTACGGTGTCCTTGAGGGCCAAGAAAGGCAACGTCAAATAACATGTATTATTATTATTGTCAAGAGAGAAGTGTTCCATGATGTGACTGCAAATTTAGAGCTGTAACAGAAAAGTCTTCAATTATATCTTGATGAGTTTTACTCTATTCCTGAGAGAAATTATCCTTCACTCAGCTGTATTTTTTATAGACACCACAAGATAGAATTTTCTAAATAAAGCACGGATAGCCTTCTGTACATGGAGCCTTTGACTGCATCAAATGTCCTCACCTCTAGCGCTGATTAGCTTGTTTGCTGTTTAATTTCTTAAACAGGGTTCAACAATAATGCTATCTGAGTTTAAAGAGGTTAGCAGCTATCAGTGATAATAAATTACCTGGTTTCACCCCGAGCACTGCCTGTTAGTGTGTCGGTCTGCTTCCAAACACTCAGTCAGCAGTAATAAACACAGACAGAGGTGAAGGAGGTCACACTTTCCCACAGCTACACTGACTTACAACATCGGTGAGGTCACTAAAACGTCTTACTTATAACGACACAAAGACTAAAAACCCTCCAAAACACCCAACATCTCTGAATAATTCAGAAATCTGGCTGAATAAGGCCCGTATTTATCGCCGGCTGATGGGGCTAGTCAGCTAGCCGCTAACGTTAGCATCTCTCCATCCTCCATTAATATCGTTTTAAAACTCAATAAAAATCTCCAGTCATTAAAATCACAAATATCACAACTTACTGGCGCTGCACTGCTGGTTTTTGAAGGTCAAACTGGCGCCACTAAGAAGCTGAGAAACAGAAAGCGACACTCACCTTTCTGTGTTTACCATTATGTCATTTCAGAGTCCGTCAGCGGTAAAGTCGTCCGAGGGCAACTGAGGCCACCGCATGAAGGTTCCGCCTACTGTTTGCACACAACAGTGTGTCGCAGTGGCGGGGTTAAGTTACAGTTAAATCTCATAACTGAACAGGACAGAAACTCTAAAGGCAGCAGAATCAAATTAGAATCGAGCTTACTTTTTATAGCAATGTTAAAAATAGCCTGTTTTAACCAACATGTTATAAAGGAATCAGCAGCAAAATGTATGCAAAATGCAAGATAAGGTCAAGATTTGTAATATGAGCGTGTAAAACAGAAATACTAAAACAAACCCTGTAGCTCTGGCACACAGTACAGTAGAAACTTTATTCGAAATTGCTTTGAATTATTATGCTGGCTGTTCAAATTAAAATGTACTCATATAAATTGTACCTTATGTATAACTATAGCAGGACCTGTTGGAGTGTAGTATTTTCTGGGTACGATGTGCTAAAAGTAAAAGATGATATAATTATAGCAATGCTACTACACTGAAGACCAGAGTTAAAACATGTGTATAAAATACATAATAATGAATATTCTAGTAATGACTGATGTTTGATGAAGGTGTGTGACATCATGATCTGACCAAATGATTTAGAAAAGTATAAGGATGTCAAAACTGTCACTCCTATCATACGCCCTATAGGCGTTTAGAAATGAGCCGCTCTCACATTATAAAACACGATGCACAGATCAGTATCTCTGGTTTTTCTTTGGGTGTTAATCACTGCTAAGAACTACTCCTGGATTTTTGTCAACAATAAATCCTGCTGCCTCCGAATGCTGACTTCTCCTGGTGATTGATTTTGAAGATCTTTAACATTTAAACACAGTCGCGTCTTAGACTCTGGCCCATGAATTCTGACTTCAGTTACACTTCATCACTATTAACCAGCAAAAGCTGCATTAGAAAATTCAAAGTTTCCCCAGAGATGTTCTAGGAACCATTGTAATGTTTACCTGATAACTGGAATTTGGTTTTATTAATTTACTAAAGAACTAACTGAAGAACTAACCAAACACCTAAAGCACTAACTAAAGAACTAAATAACTAACTAAATAACTAAAGAACTAACTAAAGAACTGACTAAAGAACTGACTAAATAACTAAAGAACTAACTAAAGAACGAACTAACTAAAGAACTAAAGAACTGACTAACTGAAGAACTAACCAAATACCTAAAGAACAAACTAAAGAACTAAGTAACTAAAGAACTAACTAAAGAACTCTCCTGCTGCCTCCGAATGCTGACTTCTCCTGATGATATTTTTTGAAGCTCTTTAACATTTAAACATGGTCGAGACACAGTCTTAGACTCTGGCCCATGAACTGAGACTTAGATAACACTTCATCACTATTAACCAGCAAACTATGCATTAGTAAACTCAAAGTTTCCTCAGAAATGTTCCAGTTACCATTGTAATGTTTACCTGATAACTGGAGTTTGGTTTTACTAATTTACTGCAACCTTTGTCTTAAGAATATTCTATTTACCATTATGGTTTCTTTTTTCCCCATTAAAGTGCCATAACATGCAACCATGTTGGAAATATTCCAAGTCTTTTTCTCTTTTTTTCTTCATTTAATGCGCAGGGATCAAAGAAGTTTCACCAAATCTTTTGAGCTTTTTACATTCCCCAGCAACCATTCTCTTCTGCATTAAACCAATTCTGTCGCACACGAGGGATTTCCATTATTCTCATTATCATGAAATGGGATAAAAATCCCTAAAAGGCATGATCAATACCGCGGCTGGGGGCGGGAGGTAGCGCATTTACTTAGTCTCACAAAGGAAGGGTTGCGACACACGTCTACCCTGACAAATCTGCCCAAGATGGGAAGAGGACCAGAGAGAGGAGGACAAAGCAGAGGTGGAGAATGGTTTCCACTAATGGGCTGCTTGAAGCTGACCCAGAACCCAAAGTGTCAGAGAAACAGAAAGAAACACAGTAATTCTCCCCCAGCCTGAGCTCCTACGAGGCCTGAATCGATATAAAGGACTTATTACTGAAAGAACATATCTGTGAATCAATACTTTCCACTTCCAGAGTCATAAAAATCACAGAAATGTAGTTTAATTCATCATATTGTTTGCAGGAACAACATTATTAAGTAACGTCAACTGGAATTTAGCTTTAAATCTGATAATGCAGAGATCTGAGTTTATTATTTCACATAATATTAAGATGATTACCAACATCTGTACATTGACCCGGCCCTTCAAAATAAAACTTAAAGGCTTCATCTAAATCACTAAATTAGAAATTTTATCTTGCAGCCATGCAAATGTTGGCAATATTTCAATACTGTTTACATATGACAGTACTGCAATATTGCCAACATTTGCACATAGAATTTATTTGTAACTATTTTCTTATCTTATTTTATTTTTATTGCTATTCTGTTTATTATTTTATTATTATTTTATTGATTATTATTGTTGTTGTTTTCGTTGTTGTTATTCTATTTGTTCTTGTCCTTGTTGTTGTTATTTTTATTATTATTTAATTTTTATCTTGCTTCGTTTTATGTTATTTCAGTTGTATGAAGGGAACTCGCAAAATAAGCCACTGTGTTTCTGCTGTGTGTATGACAATAAAGTTCTTGAATTTTGAATTTAAATAAGTGTTGGGGAAAGGTTGAATTACTCTTTAGAGTGAATGTAGCTCCTAATTATGAAACATAAATCCACGATTTCTCAATAAGTTTTGCATTCTCGTCAAAAATCCTAATTATGAGTCAATCATTTGATCCTAGCAGTTAGTAAATACGTTTATTTCACCCTAAAATGTCTAATTTAGAATCCAAATGATTGTAATAAAGCTTCTGCAGATTTATAGTAATTCTGCTCTGGATAATTTAGTTTTTCATGTTTGAAGAAGAACAGGACCAAAACTGGTATCAATTAATTTACAATCAAATCAAATTTTGTCAGTTATTTCGAAACAACAGGGCCTGGTTTTATAAAATGTAATTGTAATGAATGTAATTATTTAATACTATGAAACAACATTACAAATGGAGATATAAACATATATCGTAATTTATTAATTTGCTCATATTTGGATATTTTGTCAGGCATAATTTACAAATATCCTCACAAATGACTGATTATCAGCAGCTACAGTCTAAAAACTATCTTTATGAGCTTTGAAAAGCCCATTTGAGGAAACTCCAGTTGGACCCCCTGCCCCTTCCTCTGAATGCTCTTTGTCTGAATGTGTTGAAAAAGTGAGGAAGAGGAGCGTCAGGGCGCCTTAATGGGCTCCACAGTGTTCCTCTCTGTGCAGAACAATAGTCCCACATGTTAACTGTATTAAAAACACGCATTCCAACAACTCTGTTAACTGTGGAAGACACAGAAACTAAAATGTAGCTTTTGATATCAACATTTCTGCTTTTGATGAACATTATATTATGCTTTGGACTCTTTTAGTCTTAATTTTACTTTCCGTGAGCAGAAGTCCAGGTTTTGGTGGCATCATCTGCTGTCTTTGCTACATTTGAGCTTCAGAAATCCTTTTACTCTAAGTGCTCGCGCCTGGATATGAGGATTGATGCAACAAATAAGCATCAGCTTTAGGAATAAGACCGTCTCTGTCCACAGAGCTTCATCATTTTCCATCAGTCTCACATCCCCCCTCCTTCCCTTGACTCCTGCACTCAGGTCTGCGTCTGTCCTGCCAGTCTCGCCTGTTTGCTTCTTTATTCTGATCACAGCGTCTCCTGCTGATGACTAAATTATGATTAGATTTAAGGACGCACGGTGCTTTCATCTGTCTGGAGCGCTGTTTAATGCTGCTCCCCCTAACCCCTCTCCCACCACCACCCTGACCCCCGAAACACACACAACACAATAGACGACTACCTCCACTCACCGGCCGCTATTGAAGAGCAGAGTGGCTGCCTGGTCCCCATGGAAACGCTGCATGTGCGTGAGTGTGAGTGTGCGTGTGTGTATGTGTGTGTGTGAGTGAGTAAATGTTTCTGCCTCACTGAAATTAGGCTGAACACGCAACAAAAACCAAAAACAAAGGCTAATTTCTTCTATGCAAATAACCTGCAGCCAGTGTTCTGCTGCTTCATGTTTTTTATTTGAGGTTTATTAGATGGAAACATTTTGACAGTGTTGACTGTTGTGCCACAGATGTGTCTTATTACTGTTTAACCCTGTAAGACCCAAATATAGAAAAAAAATGAGCAAAGAATAAATTAAATAAACCCAAAAAAAATATGAATACGTGTATACATTTACATTTATATATACATTTTTGTTCATTTTATATATTTTTGGCTGATTTTATTTATTTATTTATTTTATTTTGTTCTATATTTGTTTTGTCTGTATATATTTTTGGGTTTTGGTGGGTTTTTTTAAAAAAAAAAATCATTTTCTTCTATATTTTAATTTATATACTATCATTATTATTATTATTTAGATATTGTTTTGTTTTATTTTTTTGCATTTTTTTCTATATTTGGGTTATTTTTTATTTTTATATATATATATATATATATATATATATATATATATATATATATATATATATATATATATATATATATATATATATATATATATATATATACATCTTTTAGATGTTACATTTTAGTGCTATTTTATTGCTGTTTATTTTATTGTATATTTTACGGGCTGCGCGGTGGAGTGGTGGTTAGCACTGGTGCCTTGCAGCTAGAAGATCTCTGGTTTGCCTTCCTGGGATCTTTCTACATGGAGTTTGCATGTTCTCCCTGTGCATGAGTGGGTTTCCTCCACAGTCCAAAAACATGCTGAGGTTAATTGATTATTCTAAACTTGCCCCTAGGTGTGAGTGTGATTGTTTGTCCTGTTTGAAGTTACTGTATTGTTTTAAGTTATTCTCTTGTTTTTTACTGTGAAGCACTTCGGGCTGTTGTAAAGGGCTATAGAAATAAACTGTGATTGATTGATTGATTTTAAATGGCTGTGCTGTTGGTGTTGGTGCTGAAGGGCTGTAAGAGTAAATTAAATATGAAAGACTGATTTCAGATTCAGATTCACTTTATTGTCATTGCAACAAGTGCAACGAAAGGTAAGGTGCAGGCCATACAGTGCAAAATACAAAATATATATAAAAGCTTTGTAATAATAAAAACAAAAACACAAAGTGACAAGATGGATTTAAAATTAAATTTCAGCTAAACTGAAGCCTGTTTGATGACATTATTAGGGCAGAATATAATAATGAAAGCAATAGAGGTGGAGAGATTCAGCTGCTGGTTGCTGCAGGATCTTTGGGCAAAAATGATGTTTGACATGAAAACAGCAACTTTCAGATTGATGTGGATTAATGTGGACACGTGTGTGTGTTTGTTGTCCACTGAGCAGCCTGTGTGTGTGTGTGTGTGTGTGTGTGTGTGGTGTGTGTGTGTGTGTGTGTGTGTGCGTGCATGCGTGTGCGTGTGTGTGCGTGCGTGCGTCTCATTCACACCTAATGACCGCTGCCTCTCGCTGGCAGCCATCTCTCCTCCCAGACCAAATCCAATTATCGGGGACAATAGAAAGCGGCCCCCAGACTCGGGACTCCATCAGCTCCTCGGTGCTGTTGCTCTCTGCTCCGAGGCTCCTGCTGGACCCCTAATCATGTCAAGGGTCTATAAGGGCCACAAAGTACACCTGTACATGCACACACAAACACGCACACGCACACACACAGATGAAAGCAGAAAAACACAAACATCTATCAGACACAAATAGAGGAAAAATAAAACAGATGGAAGCAAATATGAATAAAGACGCGTATCTTCTGACCAGATAAAACAGAGCTGTAATAAGAAGAAAACATGAAGACAAATCAAATGCAATCTACAAATAAAGAAACGCAAACAAACATGGAAAACAATGTCAACAGTAAAATAAACAAATAATATGTAGCTACCAGCACAATTCACCAAACTGACTATATACCTAATAATAATCTCATAATAATCTTATAAAGAAGCCTTCCTTATTCTGTGGAACACAAACACACATTAAAGCATTATCAATGGCACTGGCTCCATCTAGTGGTACAAACATAAAGCAAACCTGACAAACCTTTTAAAAATCCCACTGAACATCAGTTCCACTAAAGATCCACGTAAGACTTTGGAACAGACAAAACAAACTCACATGAAGTCCATTAAGGAGCTGCTTTTAAAAGAAATGGGCCGGTATAGAATTGTGGGACTTTTTGAATCATAGTTGACATTTTTGCTGTTTTCAGGCCTAAAATCAACATGGCTGCCTATAACCAAACACCACATGGCATTTTTACACAAAGATTCTTCTAAATATTATATATAGAATGGAGTAAAATTGAAATTGAGAGTTATTTATAAAGATATTGTAGTAAACCTGTTGACTACTTTATATGAAATAACTCAGAAAGCCTTGGAGTCTGGCCAGTCTTTTCTTCAGGAGGAAATGACATCATGTGGAGCAGGTCATGTGATCTGGAATTAACACGCTTCCTTGAGAGGTGTTTTTGTAATGGGGAACTTAGTGGAAAGGGATTTAATTTGCTGTATGCCATATAAAATCTGATATATTGCCAATGTAACCCCTTCCTGGCACTGGAAGTATATTATTAGGCTAGGTTACTATTTTTGCCTTAACAAACAGGATCCTGAGTGTTTAGTGGCTGATGGTGAATTGGCTAAATCCCCTTGTTCAAGTAGATGTTATTATCACAGGCAAAATGTACAAAGAATAATAACAGCGCCGTGCCTCCACTGTGGAACTACTTAACTCAAAATCTATCAGCTACATGTGTATTTCCCCAGAAACAAGTAATAAATGTCTAAAATGTTAATAAACTCCAATAACATGAAATTATTCAGGTCAACCAAATAATATATACAACAATGATATATTTAATATTATTTTAGGGTTAAGCAAAAAATTATCTGGTCCACTAATAATTTAAAATAAATACCCTTCATGATATCAAAATTTACCTTGTAAATAAAATGAAATATAAGAAAATACAATACACTGTCCTTCAGCAGGTTCCCCTTTCAAAATAAACGTATTGCCCCTTTTTTCTGAACCAGAAAAATACCTCAGTGAAATACAATCATGGGCTTGGCTTAATCTCATCCACAACTCTAGAGTAGAATATTACTGCAAATCATCCTTAAGGTCTACATTTAAGGTGGAATACTCCTTTACACTCAGATTTTTTGGTCTACATTGAAGGATTTTAGATGGAATATTCCTTTGAACAAACTTTTTAAGTTTATGTTCAAGGATGTTGGGTGGAATATACCATCAGACCAACCTCCAAGGTCTCCAGCAGTGAATTTTAGGTGGAATTTACCATTAAATTCACCTTTTAGGTCTACATTAGTGGATTTTAGGTGGAATTTTCTTCCAAACCTTCTTTTAGTCTACATTTAAGGATGTTTAGGATGGTATATTCTTCCAAACCAACTTCTCAGTTTTACATTTCAGGTGGAATATTTCTCCATACAAACATTGAAGGATTTTTTCTAAACCACCCTTTGGGTCTATATTTTAGGTTTTAGGTGGAATATTCCTTTTAATCAGCCCCTCAGGTCTCTTTGAGGATTTTGGATGGAATACTCGGTTAAACCAACATTTTAGGTGCATGTCAAAGGATTTTTGGTGGAATCTTCCCTTAAGGTGGATGTGTGATGACCTTGTAGGTGGAATACTTCCTGCCTTTTAGGTCAACGTTCAAAGATTTAAGGTGGAATATTCCTTTAAACCAACCTAAATTTCATGTTTTGATCATTATCAAGTGAGAAACCTCAATCCAGACTCCTCATAATGACATTTGACATTTATGCTGCTGTTATTTGTTTAGTCCAAACTAAACAACAGAAATCCACAACTGTAATTTTCTTTCAGAACTCGGTTACTAAATGTCAAAACAATCCATGTGACTCTAAAAACTCAACAGCTTCACAAACTCTAAGATTAAACTCTCCACAAGGATCCAAAATAAGTTGGACTTCTACATGAGAGCTTTAATTATTCTTCATCTACTTCCTGAAAATTTGGTCAATAAAAGACAAAAAACTAATATTTTCAGCTGAACTAAAGACAGACTTTGTGATTTTTCTGCTCACATGTTGTGTTGTTGTAAACTTACTCTTTCAAATAAATATCCTCCTAACCCCCTGGAAACCAGCATTTGTCCTGTTTTTGTGTTGCTCCTCTGCGACCCTAGACAGCTGGGTCCTCATGTTTTTTGAGCAACACACCATACTATGACGTTTTTACAATGATGGTTCTACTATGGAACCAGTTTGACATGTTCAGGCGTTCTTTGTGTGAAAACTCAGAGATTTCAGGTATCAGAAGCTGGTTTTCAACTTTCTTTGCTAACTTTCTGCTTCAACTTTAAACTAAATTTCCTTCACTAAGCCAGCCCTCTGGACTTCCAGTAAGCTGTGTTCCTATTGGCTGTCCAGGTGGCTGCTTGGTGTTATCAGGAACACCTGAGCAGCTTGGTGTTATCAGGAACACCTGAGCAGTGTCTTCCTGCTTTGTTTAGCTGCAGACAAACATTTCCTCTGCTTCTGTTCACCACTGAACCGGGTTTGGCTCCGTTGCTTTAGTTTGTTCTTTAGGCGTTGGCTTGCAGCTTCCAGCAGTAAAATCGTCTTTAATGTGTTTCTTGGTGTGTTTTAGGGCTTTGTACTGGATAGTTGTCTTGGTAAAGGTGGTTCTTTAGCCACAGGTAGCACATGGTGCTAATGTGTGCAGTGATTAGTGAATTTGGTGCAGGTGAGTTGTGTCTTTATCTTGGCTGTAGTGAGTCTTCAGAGGTTTTTGGTCAGACACATTCTGTATTCTTGTAGTGAACCAACGTTGGTTGTCCAGAAGGTAAGAGTTCCTGTCCTGATTCTCTGTTCTCAGAGGTTCTCTGGTAGGCTGCAGGAGACTTTAGCGTTTGGGTTGTGCTAGTTTGGTTTTTGTACGGTTTCATTTGGACGACTATCTTGAGGCCCCTCCATGTGGTTTAGTGAGGTTTTCTGGAACAGTTCTACAAAGCAACCTGCAGCAGAAGAGACTTTGAGAGTTTTTAGGAAGTTCTGGAGAGCAGACTTTAGAGCAGCAGAAACATTTGTCAGCAGTTTGAGCAGGAGAAGGTGAGCTTCAGAGTAGAAATGAGAAGGAAACCTTCTTGACCCGTGTGGTGAGGTCCTGTACCAAGAGTTTGAGCAGGTTGTGAAGAGTCTGTAGTTCTTTGGTCTGAAAGCACAAGAAGAGTCAACTCATTAAAGGAGAAAACAGGAGATATTGTTGGTTTTTCTGTTGCTCTGCAGTTTCCTTAGACTGAATATCAAGTTTACATTATAAATGATTTCCCATGTGAGTCCAAGAAGACTTCAATAAACTCCCTCCATCCCCTGGACACAACATATTTTATTACCATGTTAAATCTTTTTTTAAAAATAGGTTTTTGAGTTTTAATCATAGTTTTATCATAGTTTTTCTCTTTGCTTGTTTAGTTTTGTCATTTGTGTGAAAGGTGCTAAACAAATAAAGTTGAATTGATAAACTGAATAACTGACTAACTCATGATTGTGGCAAGAGAAGTATTTTCATTGTGATTTAAGGGTTTGTTTTATTTTAAAGGTTGGGGTTAAAATCTTGACAGAAAAAAAAGATTAAAGAAATAAACTATCTTTAAAAAAGCAATTAAATCCAAGGAAAAAACATTTAATACAATAAAACTTTTAAAAAGAAAATGAAACATTAAATACAATTATATTAAACAGACAAAATATTTAATTAGATAATCAAACAGAAGATACAACACATGTAATTATAAAATTAAACAAAAATATTAAACGTTAAAGATAATTTTAAATATTTTAGATAATTAAACTTTTAAAAAATTGCAATTAAACAAGAATAATATTAAACATTAAAAAAATACAAAACATTTAATTAGATTATTAAATCTTGAAAAAGACAAACCATTTAATTAAAAAATTTAATGTTTAGTTAGAAAATTAAATATTAAAGACAATAAAACTTTAAACAGGAATTAAACAGAAAATACAATGAAGCATTTAAAAAGAAAATTAAACATTAAAAGGTGGTCAAACATTTAAAAAGAAAAACCTTAAAGATTTAATCTAAAAATTAAACATTGGGAAAGAAAAGGAAATTTTTCAAACAAGCCGATAAAACATTTGAAAAAACAACAATTAAACATTAAAAAGACAAAACATTTCGAAATCAAATCAGACATTAGAAAAGAATAAAAGGTGAGAAAAGAGCAAAACTAAACATTTAAGAAGAATCAAACTAAAGACAAAACATTTGAAAAGACACCAGTTAAACTTTAGAAGATCAAATTAAACAGAAGAGACAATAAAACGATGAAAAAGAGCAAAAACAGATAAAAGTATTAAAGCGTTTTTTATTCTGAAATGAAAACATCAAGTTGTTTCTTCAAACATTTCCTCTTTCTATGTTCTTGGTTTGATTGTGGACAGATTTACTAAGAACTCATTTCAGAAAACTGCTTTACAGATAAAGTCTACAAGTAGTTGAAGGCATCGATCAAACTAATGTTACCTTCTGATCTCCACAAAGTTTACTGTTCAGTGAAGAGAATCAAAATTTGTTGAGGATTTCTAAAAAACCCACAGGTGAAGGTCTGAGAAGAACTCAGATGGATGATCTAAATGTGAAATCAAGACTCATGGTCACAAGTTTTAAGGCTTCTGTTCACCAGAAAGTTCAAACTAACAGAGAAGTACTAAGAAACTTTTAAGATTTCAGTCCTCAGACTGTCTAAAGGTTCAAACTAACAGAGAAGTACTGAGAAACTTTTAAAACTTCAGTCCTCAGACTGTCTAAAGGTTCAAACTAACAGAGAACTACTCAGGAACTTAGAGGATTTCAGTCCTTGGACTGTCTGAAGGTTCAAACTAACAGAGAACTACTCAGGAACTTAGAGGATTTCAGTCCTTGGACTGTCTGAAGGTTCAAACTAACAGAGAACTACTGTGGGACTTAGAAAATTTCAGCCCTCAGACTGTGTGAAGGCTCAGGTCCTGAGGACTCGGGAGGTGTGGAGGCTTGGAAAGTCTTGGAACTGAGGGTTCAACCCTCCAGCACAAAGGCTGAAGTCCAACCTCCTGAGAAAAACGGGCGAGAAAAGAGAAAGTTAAAAAAAAAACTCGAAAACGACAAAAAATAGATGATAAATGCGCAAAAAAAACTAAAATTAGTATCTGAGCGAGTAGCTCAGGAGGATAAGAGGATAGACTAGCAACTGGAAGGTCGCCGGTTCAAGACCGGCCAGCGGCAGTTTTCTTTCTTTGTCTTTGTCAGAATTTTGAGAAAATTTAAGAAGTGTCTGGTCTTGAACCGGCGACCTGCAGCTCCATAGGCAAATCCTTAACTCACTGAGCTACAGATCATATAAAAAGAAATAAATTCGTCCTCCCTTTGACATCGTAGTTGCTGATGTCACCACATGGGTGGAGCCAAGGCGGAGTCTGGGTGGAGTCAGGGCGGAGAGTAGGCGGGGAGGTGGGTGGCGGCTTCCCCCCTCTACTCCCCCGCCTCCCCCCACCACCCCACCACACCTTCCCCCGCCCGACGAGTTCTTCGAGTCTCCACGAGTTCTTCGAGTCTCCACAGGTTTTCCCGAGTTTCTGGAGTTTCCACCAGGTCGGAGGCAGAACAAGTTGTCATGAAGAGGTGTTGAAGTCGACCAGGATGGACTGACTTTTTACAGCGACTAGAAGGAAGACCACTAGAAGAGCAGGTCTTTAACCACCATCCATAAAATCCATGGAGTCGCTCCAGAGAAATGAAGGGAGGTCAACTTTTATCAACCTCCATCCAGATGTTCAACTTCATATCTTTACTTTGACATTTTTAGCACCACAAACCTTTAGTATCACACTTTATTGTCATTTATTAGGACTTTAATGGAATCCACCAGCAGATTTACTTTTTGTTGACAAACTTTATTCTTGTTGTCGTGGGACTGCAGTATTTAAAACTGTTCCTTCTATTTGACCTCATGTTTATTAGTTTTAGTGGAGAAAGTTTAGTTGTCAATTAGTCTCTTAAAAACCAAATAATAAATTGGATTAGTCAAGAGGTTTAAGTTTCTTACTTTCTCATATTTTAAATATGACAAAAAAATATAAAAAATAAAGCGTCTTGAGAGAATATGACCTATAATTGGTGTTATATAAATAAAATTGAATTAAAACTGTATGTATCTTGTAATGCTGGAGTAATTTAGCCATATATGTTGGAAAACACATTTTCTTTGTCTATTAATTTGTTGTTTTCTCCACTAATTCAATTCTTCTTTTGGTTTATAAAATTTCAAACCCAAATATATTCAGTTTACTGTCATAAAAACCAAAAAGATTTACATTCATATTTTACACTTTCTGTCTTAGTTTAGTCAGAAAGATAGTTGATAATGTGGGAATTGTTGCAGCTTGTGAGCCGTAAAAGGTTTTAATCTTTAGGGCCGAGTGTCAGAAAACATTTAGAAACCAACATCAACAAAACACTCAACAAAGATTTGAACATCATTAAAGGAAAATCCAACTTTTGCATGACAATGTCTAATTAAAGGACATTTATTTCCAATGTAAATGTGTGATATTCATCCTCTGGAGCTTTCTCTTCACATCGTCTTCCACCTGGACTGGTTTGGTCGGGAGCATGTGCAACAAACATTTGAAAAACTGCACTTTCACATCAATGAATGACACTGAAGTTTAATCTCTACATAAATGAGACTGAGTCTGGATGTGCTGCTCTGTCATTAACTCCTAAGTTTAGGGAAAGTTCAAACAAAAGAGGACAGTTCAGACTTGAGAATGAGCTTATTTTGAACAAACATCTCAGACTTTCTGAGCTTTAGCACCTCTGGCAAGATATTTTAACAACAAGCAACTCAAGAGATCCAGAAGTTGGAGAGAGTTAGCTTTAGCTGAGCCAAAGAACATGTGGGACGCTAACCTAGCAAACATTTCAGACTTTCTCTGTGAATTCTTGGAAATAATTTCCTATTTAATGACAGAGCTACACATCTTAACTCAGTCTCATTAAAACAGACTCTAATTCAGTGCCATCCATCCATATTAAAGTGCAGTTACCCAAACTGTTTGTTGCATGAGCTCCAACAAAACCTGTCCAGGTAGAAGGCCACTTTGACAAACAGGAAGTGGAAGATTCCAAGCAGATTTATAGAAGGGGGAACCGGACTATACGAAGTGTGGTCCAGTATAGAGGGGTGTTTTGTGGGTTTTTAAGGCTGATAATGATTATTAGTGAGACATTTGCAGTAGATATTCATTTGCAGTAAATGAAAGTATTTAAAATCTTGGAGTTAAACTGAGAAGAACACAAACTCTAACAGAAAACTTTGTTGATATGTTTTTGTTTTGTTTACAGATGTTAAGTTAAAGGAGTTTTATTCGTGACGTATAACCAATCAAATCACTCCAGAAGACAGAGTGACCACAGGTAGATAAAGGTTCAGAGCCAAAGCAGCGCCATTTTTAAATTTATTTATTTCAGTAAATCGGTAAAAATAAAATACCGATAATCAGTACATCAGTCAGCCCACAATTACTACAATTCTACAATGTATGTCTCTTTCCTTTGACTTGTTATTTGTACAATCTACGATGTATATGATGGTGTTTTTTTCATAGCAAAGGCTATACTATGATGTTTTCTAAGAGACATACCTTGCTACTCTGCTTGTTCTGGCCCTGGCCCTGCACTCCTCCCCTGGTGTTTTCTGGATTGTACTCAGCTGCATGCCTTCGTCCACCCGGCCTCCGTTGACTCGTCCCGCCTGCCGTCTCTGGAGCTGAAGCTGGATTGGAACAGACCAAAGTACAGTCCAATCACGATGCCAGCTGCCTCTCAAAAGGCTCCTTCATCTGGCAGGTGGCGGCACTTCTTCTGAGGGGAAGCTGAGCTGGCCCGGCAGAACTTTGGAGATGTGTTCCAGTGGTTGGTGGATGTGTGGGGAGATAGAGAGGGACCTTTGAATTGTTCAGAAAGGAAAACAGGGAACCCATTGGTAGTTTTAGTTTAGGCTGCTACTGCGGTGTGTTTTTGAGTTTTAAGAGGGGAACGGAAAGAGTTTTTTTCGTATTGATTATCTTTTACTTTGTTCCTGGTTGGAATGCCCATCAATGTCAACGTGAAGTTCACTTTTAGTTCTGTTTATTTATTTTTATTTTACTAACACCCATTTGCTTTTAATCCCCTCACATGTTGTATTGTTGTAAACTTACTCTTTCAAATAAATACTCGTCTAACCCTCTGGAAACCAGCGTTTGGACTGTTTTTGTGTTGCTCCTCACCTACTTCAGACAGCCGGGACATAGCAACGTTTTGTGGACTAAAGGCTATACTATGATGTTTTTAGAGCGCCATGTTATACTATGTGTTAGGAAATATGCAGACACGTTTATATATTAATACATTTATGCTTTATTAACATGAAATTTTATTTTAGCCTGATCTGTTGAACTGTGTGATCATTGTTGTTGTGACCCTTATACTGACAAAAGAGTGAATTGTTTGAGATATATCCGCTAAGCTAGCATTCCAGAGATAAAGAGGACCTTGGAATGAAAGTGGAGATGACCGAGACCGCGCTTCCCCAGCGATCAAAATGAGAGAAACGAGGAGTGTAACGGGGGGAGATTTCTTCTATATGTATTCGTGAAGACACTGAGACTGCTTCAATGCAGGTGTAACCCATTGCCTGTACTCCTTGCTGTAAGTAAACCATTAGAAAGATTTTAAAGTCTCACTGAGTTTTGATTTTGTGTTGGGAAATTTTGTGGTACGAACTAACAGCGAAAATACAGTCTCTGTCTTACAGAGATAATATCCTGACACTATGACGTTTTTTGGACGACATGTTATCATTCCATCTGCTATAAGACTTTACAACATCAGCATCACTGGCTGATGTTAACATAAACTGGACTATATCATTACCACCCCAAACCATAAAATTTGCACAGACATTATTGCACTGCACATCTTTGCACTTTTAAAACTTTATTTTTATTTTTTCTGTTAAGCCACTTTATCCCCATCTCTCACCCTTGTATATATTGTAAATATTATTACTATTGTTCTATTATTATTTTATTCTTATCACTACACCTACTGTTACATAAGCTGCTGTAACAATGTAAATTTCCCCTGGCGTGGGGAGAAATAAAGAACTTTATCTTATCTTTATCTTATCTTATACTATGATGTTTTTTGGACGACATGCTATACTATGACGTTTTTAGAGCGACATGCTATACTATGATGTTTGTTAGGCAACGTGCTATACTCTAGGCTTTTTTAATTGACATATTACTCTGACTTTTTGGGGTTTTTTTTTTGTTTTTTAGCAACATATAAATATTTGAACAGTTTAAATAATTACTATACTTTTACTTGTGCAATGAAATATTATTCTATGGCATTTTTTTAGATGACATATTATACTCTGATGTTTTCTTGAATTACATACTATTTTGACAATATACTGCACTATGACATTTTTTGAACCACATATCATACATGAAAATTTTAGGCAACATCCTATCATTTTGGGTTTTTTGATCCACATAATAATCTATGGGGGTTTTTTGCCGACATGCTGTACTATGAACTACAGGCCATACTATGTTATTCTTGAGTAAAGTATACTTTGACATTTTCTGAACTACATACTATACTATGGCATTATACACAGAGTGCTTTGGTTACATGTTGATTTATAATCTAGATTTTTTTTTTGTTTTGTTTTTTGACAGGATTACCACAGACCTGACCGTGAACACCGTTGACACCCACCTGAGGGAGACGCTGCATAAGGTCTGAAGGCTGCTTGGTCGTGGTCTTTCTGGCACCTCCTCTTCCAAGATGAGCCGGGAAGTTAAACACTGATGGAATGACACCAGGTCTAAGCCGACAAACTTCCAATTCCTCCTCAACCCATAGTCTCTGGGAAACCTACATGGAGTAAGAAAAGTAGACAGAGAAGTAATTAAGTCTGTACACAACATATTAAAAAGAAATCATGCTAATAAATTAAGTACGAAGAACCGAATTCGCCAATATACTGGAGACCAGAGCTATTTAATTTGATAAGTATAACCTTGTTTAGTAACATTTCAATAATTTGAGAGCAGTCCTAAAGAACTGCCTGTAATCCCAATCATAAAATGGGTTTGGAGGAAGAACATATATGGTAATCTGGATATATATGAGTTAGGCTTTATCACTACTATTGGTAGTATTGGTGGTAGTAATGGCAATGTGACTACTACTAGTAGTAGTGGTAGTACATTTACTGCTGCTGATACTGGCACTGCTACTACAACTTGTAATACTATTACAAATGCTGATACTACTTCTACGACTCTAATAGCTGTTTATACTACTACTGCTGCTTGTACTTTTAGTATTACAACTACTGCTTGTACAACTATACTACAGCTACTATTAATCGTCTGGTATTTGGTTGTCAAGCTGCTAGCTCGCCTTAGTGTTTTGCTAGTGGCTAACTAGTTAGCTCTCATAGACTGGAAGCTCTCAACAAGATTTAATAATGAAAAAAGAGCAAAAAACTATTCTTACCTATGAAAAGTCATTCCAAGTTTCCTTGTCTCAATCGTACGACACAGTGTGTAATTGTATGCAGCACAGTGAAACGGCATACTTCTTGTTTCCGTTTTCATGCCATCTACATCAACAGAATGCACTGAAACTTTGCCCCCACTAGCTTAGCCTCGCAGTAGCACGCAGCTCAAAGGGACGTGTCCTATCTACTGATTCATATCGATGCTGCTAACAACGTTAGCCTAAAAAAGTCAATCTAAACTGTACAGGTAAGTGTTAAAGTCATCTTTGTAACTAGTTGTACTCTTCTCCACATCTGGAGATTATCACATATAAAGCAGTGACCTACGTTTCTGTAGCTGAAGTTACTGTAAGTTAACATCAGACTGGAACCTCTGATGTAAACATGTTCTAACATCGTGTTTTAAAGTTGGTCTGTAAATCTCAAGTTACGTTTCCTAACTTTGTGTTCACACTAATGCTAAATCAGTTTTGTCAGTGTCACAAATTAGTTAACTGTTAGATGTAGTTAAGTGTCCTGCAGGTCACAGCTGATCAATCATAACAGATCGATCATAACAGATTGATAACTGCTGTCTCGAGGTGTATACATCAGAGTATAATATGTCAAGTTCCTGGCAGTTATCGGCAGTTCGCAGGCTATGAACTCCAAGTTCATTCTCAGATGTTACACAGAACTGGAGATTCTGAAAGTAGCTCTTGACCAAATCAGTGACGTGCTTTGGTACACCAAAGTACTTGAAGGCCGTCTACAAGATCTTGTGAGGGACTGAACCAAAGGCGTTGGCAAGGTCTAAGAAAACCACATGTAGGTCTCTCCATTCCTTTTTGGCAGTTTGTATCTGGTGCCAGATGACATTGGCATGCTCCAGACATCCTGAGAAACCCCGGATCCCGGCCTTCTGCACTGATGTATCAACAAAGTTGTTTCTTTGCAAGAAACTAGAGAGCCTTTGGGCCAGGACACTGAAGAACACCTTTCCCTCTACATTCAACAGGCTGATCTGGCGAAACTGTCTGATGGATGACGAGCCCTTCTCTTTGGGGATCAGAATACCCCCTGCTCTTCTCCATGCTTTCGGGATCACTCCCTTCTGCCAAGCCACCTTCATCAGCTTCCAGAGGTATTTACGGGCGCTGAGAGTGTTCTTATAGAGCCTATACGAGATTCCACTGGGCCCAGGTGCTGATGCTGATCTTGCCTGCTTCACGGTCTTCTCCACCTCGCTCCATGTGGGAGGCCTTACGTCCATTTGATGTTCAGGTGCATGAATTGGTGGCATGTCACTCGGGATGGTGACTAGTTCGTGCCTCCGATCATCAGAGTAGGTCTTCCTCAGGTGCTCTTCCAGGTCTTTTATGGGTGTGTTGAGGCTCCCACTCTTTCCTCGGTCAAAGAGGCTTTTAACAAAGTTGTAGGGATTGCTGTAGAAGAGGGTCCTTGTCTGTTCTTTCCTCTTATGTTGTCGTCTGAGGTGCTCCGATCGTCGCAGCTTTGTCAGTCGCTGCTTTATTTCAGCCTGCAGATTGTCAAGTCCCACTCTTTCCATCTCCGTGGCCTTCCTCCACTGCTTTCTCAGTTGTCTTCTTTCTGTCTTGTCTTAGAGTGTTTAGACATTGAATGGAGAACTGAACATCTACAAATCTGTAGCAACTGGAAAATTGAGATGTGATCAGACATTCCAGAAAAGACCTTAAACTGAGGAAACATTGTGTATGTGTCTGTGTATGTTCCTATGGAAGAATTTAAGGAAAGTGTTGACAGACTAACAGCTAGCTAACTAGCTAACTAACGAGCAGACTGTTATGGTGGCAACAACCTCTATTCAGCACTTTATACATTCAGATTCCTTTATTGTCATTCCAGACGACAATGAAGTTCAAACACTAGTAAAACAGATGTCATAAAAAGGTTATTTCACAGTGTGACTTGTCATCTCATGGCTCTTCACATAATAACGTGGAGGCCTGATGAGTTTGGGGGTTTTGTAGGTTTGGTTGGAATAAAAGATCTTTAAACTTTTTGTCTCTTGATTGAACCCTGTTGCTGTTCTCCTTGTTTACTTCCAGGCTTGTGAGAAGTGAGACGTTCAGATGTTCCAGCCAGAGATCAGACCAGTGAGACTGAAGGTCACATAAAAAAAGTCAGATTTGGTTTCTTCACACTTACACTAAAAATTAGATCTCAGTCACTTTAATGCAAAACCAATGGAAGTTGACCATTTGAGGATGTAATCTGAATGCAGCTGATCAGTAAAAAAGCAGATCTACATTGCATCTAATTGAAGACAGCTGCTAGAGAACTGTGAACCACAGAGGATGTGTCTTTCCACGTCACTGCCATTATATATCCACTGAGCAAACAGTTTCAGTGGTTGATTGTTCATCACCTCTGAAACTTGTGACTTCCTCAGAAGTTGAGGAATTGAAAACCCTCACATTTCACACTCACTGCAGTCTGTGCTCCAGACCTGATCATCTGAGGAATAATCAGCAACTTTACGAGCAATGGAGGAAATTTATGCCAATATGGAACTTGCAGAACCTGCCGACCCAAAACGTTCCAGGAATCAAACTGGTAAGAATGAAGTGACAAAGAGGCTAAATAGAATATACATTATTATCTGTCATTTACTGCTGTACAGATAACTGGTTTATTTCTGTGTTAAGGTCCAAGGAGTTCTCAGAGGAGTTTTCATTCAGTTATTCTCTGTTTGGGGCTGCTGAGTGTTTTCCTGCTGGTTGGACTCATCGTCCTCGGTGTCCTCTGTGAGTCTGGTTCTAATGAGTTAACTTTCTAACACTCACCGGCCTAAATATGTGCAGAGTTAAACTTTTGGTGCTGCATTTTGAATGGAATTCAGAATCAGATTTGACAAACCAAACAAGCACAAATCACAACGACTCAAACAGAAATCATTTTCAGACACTGAAACCATGACAGCAATTGTTCCCTATTCACAGTAAAATGACGTCATGCATGGAGACACATCAATAAGTGATATTTTCACTGTAAGAATAAAATCAACTAAATAATTCTGGGAAAGTAGAAGTAGAGGGAAAGTTTCTTGACAAGATGCTGTAACAGTTTGTGGACTTCTCTTTTTGCTAATAACAGCTGCACTAGTTTGACCCAGTGACGCTGTAAAACTACAGTTATAACACAGTTATGCTTCAGCCTTGGAGTTCAGGTATTCCTAAGCTGCATTCTCAACATTCAGACTGGTTTCATTTTTATCAATCATTAATAATAACAGAGGAGCTGAGAGGGATTTTATGTAAATAAAGTAAATAAACAATAAGATTTATCAAGTTTGTGTATGGTTTGTAGTGAAATCAGATCATATTTGTGTCCTGGTAATTCATGACCCCCGAAACATGTACCTTGATATTTCAGACCGTGACTTGGCTGCAGATTTATCCTCCATCAAAGAAAACCTGACTGAGCATCTGCAGACCAGCAATGATGAACTTTCCTCCATGACAGAAGAGAGAAACCGCCTGAATGCCAGCCTCGCTGAAATGACAAAAGAATGGGACAGACTTCAGACTTTGTCCAAACAGAGTGAGTCCTTCCCTGCCTGATATAAGATAGAAATGTCTACCTGTTACTCTCCAGTCATGAGATGACCACAAAATGAGTAAAGAATCAAAAATAAGAAATTAGCAAATAAGATAAAAACCCTTCAAGTGCCTCTCTAGTCATTGATTAAGCCCTAAAAAACTCATCTCTGCATGCTCTGCAATATTTCGTTAAATGAAATTCACCTCTTACTTTGTTAAAATAACCTGAGTGTAACTCTACACAGCTGTTTCCTTTAGAACAGGACTGGGTTCATGGGTTGGTCACGCATGAAATACTGGAAGTCTGAAGTCGTGTTTTTGAGATTGTCATCGTTACTCTGTAGTTTCAAGGTAGAAATGTTCAGTCATGATGTTGACTTCTCATTTCACCCAGAATATGTCTTCTAGCAAATAAAAACACTGGATGGACTGAAGAACAATTACTGTTTAGATCCAAGTCTAACTTAGACATCGTTGTAGGTGCCTTTAGGGGTAACTTCTGAAAACATTGACTTGTGCTAAAATAACTTCATAAATACATGCACATATTGATCAGTAATGAGCATCGTTTGATATTTCTTCCAGTACCAACGTGTCCTGCAGGATGGAAGATGTTCAGTTGTACCTGTTATCTCCTCTCTCAAGCATCTGATTCCTGGAACAATGGCAGGGAGGACTGCAAAAGACAAGGAGCAGATCTGGTGGTGATAAACAGCGCTGAAGAACAGGTACAGAATTTGTTTTAGCATGTTTTCAAATGACATGGAAATGTATTTCAACTTTCATCCTCAGTGTACATTACTTTGCCCAGTTTTCAAGACAAAAAGGAAATAGCTGTGTTCCCTTCCAGTATGTTTTAATACAGACATTGTAGACTTAAACTGTGTGTCTTTAATAAGTCCATATATGAAAATTAGAAACCTTTCCCAACTAACAACGGACATTTTCTGTGACTTTCTGCAGCACAGAACTCAGTTAAACTCTAGATGGCATTTATAACCAAAGGCGGTGCATCCATCCATCCATCCATCCATCCATCCATCCATCCATCCATCCATCCATCCATCCATCCATCCATCCATCCATCCATCCATCCATCCATCCATCCATCCATCATCCATTCATCCATTAATCCATTCGTCCATCCATCCATCCATCTGTTAATCCATCCATCTATGCATCCATCCATCCAGCCAGCCATCCATCCAGCCATCCATCCATCCATCCATGGCAGGGCCGGATTACATCCTGAATCTGAAGTTTGACAATCGGTTGAGTCTCCCTTTCCAGCACCCAGGAGGAAAGTAATTCCTCTTTACTTAAGCAAAGTAGTCGGAGCACTTTCAATTTTTTAAAATAGGAACCACCACCCTGCAACTACCACTCCATGTGGACTATCCCAGATGACCACTGAAGAGGCTTGTCAGTAAAGACAGTCCAACAATGTCCAGAGTCCTCAGCATCTTGAATGAATCTCATCCACACCTAGTGCTTTGCCACTGATGAGTTTCTTGACTACCACACTGACCTCTACCATGGATATGGGCTTCCCCCAAGTCTTCATTCACTGCCTCCTCAGCAGAGTACGTGTTAACGTGATTGAAAGAGCATTTCATTGAACTTCCACTGCTTGACAGTGTCCTCAGTCTGCAGTTCTCCCTCTCAGCTACATAGCCTGTCCAAGTCCTGCCTCCCCTTCCTGAGGCGTTCAACGGTTTCACTTTCTGCTATATTTCGTTATACGCCCTATTGACAGTTTGTTGACTGGCCACAGTTCTTTCCAGTCTTCACCACCATTGGCCCTGCTGATCTTTAGTCCAAGCCTGTCAAAAGTTGGCCTAGATTTTTGATTTGCAAAACTTTGTTCATCCATCAAAGCAACTCCAACCTTGCAACAAGACCACAACAACACTCCTACAAGGAGAAATGCATTTTTTCGCTAAATGTTTACAGGAATGCTTTTAATATATTCAGTTGCCATGGCAACTGGACCCTGCTGAGCTGATTGGTCCCCTTATCATTGCTTGCAGCTGTTTTTGAATTGTTTAGTTTTAATTAGAGCAGTTTATTATGATGTGTTCATAGAAAACTGGTAAACTGAACATACTGTATTGCGGTTAAGAGCTAAAATGTAATTTTCTTCACGTTGAACAGACGTTTCTCTCTACGTTCGCCAACAAACCAACTTGGATTGGGTTGAATGACAGCCAAACAGAAGGGACCTGGATGTGGGTGGATGGAACTCCTCTGACTCTGAGGTAAGGCTTCACTTTAGTATAGCATCAATATTAACATCCTCATGGAATCACAAACCACTCAGCAGCTGAGCCATTCACATCATATCTGACGTTATCATCATAGAAGAAGGCTATTCACACGTCCACCAGACGCCGATCCAACAGAAGCATTCATTGGGAGTTTTCAGAGAGACTGAAAGATGTTAAAATGCTTGACAGAGCTGCAGTGTTGGATCATTATTCTCAGTGGACTGATCATCCAAAGCAGATTTTTTTTTTGACATACATAGTCATTGTTACCATAAAGATAATGGGAAACAAAAAATATCATATTCCCATTAAAACCATTGGTTCTTGCTTGTATATGTGTTTCTGTTCTGATTCCTTTGTCAAAGATCAACAGTGTAATAATTCTGTTGTTTACTGACTTTCCAGCTACTGGGACACAGGCGAGCCAAACAATAGTGGTGAAGAGGACTGTGCTCAAATCAGAACTGCTCACAACACTCTTTGGAATGATGTTCCATGTGCATTGTCTCTGCAGTGGATCTGTGAAAAACTACCATAATGTTACTGCAATGTTTGTTTGAAGGTCATATATTTAAATACTTTGCAGTTTGAGCTAAGATTGTTATATTTCATCCCGTAGCTTCAGTATTTGTCTGTGGATAAATGTATGCAAAGTTTGAAATGCATTGAGAGCTGATAACGCAGCTGTTTCTTCCTATGCCAACATTTTCCTTTTTCTAAAGATGGTGCATTCAGATATTAATAAAAAATTGTATATCCATTTCCTGAATGAAGTTCTCACAGTAATGTTTTTTTTTCATTTGCCGAGGTAATCTCAAAACATCAGGGGCCTTCTGCTTGAACATGTCTAATTTGCTTGAAATGTTTTTATTCTAAACCATAGATATTTAAAATTACATCTGTGAAATTCTAGCTTAATGTAGCAAATAATTTCTGTCATATCAGCTGATCTGAGATGGAATGAGCTTTTAGAGAAGCAAAAACTGTCTCTAAAGACATGAAAAAGCTGCTAAATAACACTAGAGTTAAGTAAAAGACCACAGCTTTGTCATGTGTGGTTAGAAACAGCCTCATCTTTTAGCCATTTGGCATGTTAAGAAGAGATAACACAAAATCAGATGGTGCTAAAAGTTGTACTTCCTCGTTTTCAAATCATTATAGAAACTGTGTGAAAACCAGTTTCGATTGCAGAACTTACATATACTAAATATATACAGTACCAGCCAAAAGTTTGGACACACCTTCTCATTCAATGGTTTTTATTTATTTTAATTATTTTCTACATTGTACATTAATACTGAAGACATCAAAACTATGAAAGAACACAGATGGAATTATGTTGTAAACAAAAAAGTGTGAATCTAGTGTTAATAGACAGACTTTATGTGCGGAAACATCTTCACTTTAATACATACAGCTGGTGATGCAGAAAAATATTTTTCTGCTTGGTCAGTCTGTTTCACACTGCTGATACTGCAGCTAATTAAATACAGATTAGAAAATTGATTAATCGATTGCTATTTATCATAGAGAATATTCAATCAATCAATCAAGCACACCTAAATGCACTTTTTCAAAATATGTTTAAATTAATAAAGTTTGATAATTCAAACTTGCAGAAGTCATGTTAGACTGTCTTAAGAGTGCACAAAATAGTAAAATAAATTTACATGACTGACAATTTTATACGTGCATTCCTGGTGCAGATGCAGAGAGAGTCTTCTTCCTGAATGACAGTAGCAGCTCATTCAAAGCTACAGAAACCGAAAAACCCCAATCAAAACAAGACCAAAACCAAGGGTTGTGTGGTTACGGTAAAATAAATCATCTTATCAGTATTTTGAGCTGAAATGTTGAGAGCCATATTCATTGTAGGGGTATGTGGGGTCAATATATAATTGAGGGAATTTTGAAGTCCATGGGATATATCATGTAGACATGTTGACATGTTTATGTTCATTTTGATCATGTCTTTACAATTTCCATGATTATTTATGATGGAAACAATCACTTATTAATAAAAAACTACTAAAATGTCAACTAAATAACCATCTCAATTTAATAACAACCACATTCTGATTAGCTAAACAATAATTAAATGAGCTTATTCAGAAATAGTTTTGAGTGTGTTCTTTACGTTAAGTTGAGATAATTATGGCAGATTTTTCTTTTTTGGCAATATATCAAATTTTATACGAAAACAACAAACTACATGTGTCCGAGAAATCACTTTCAACTAAGTTACCCATTACAAAAACAACTCTCCAGGAAGTGTGTTAATTCCAGATCACATGACCTGCTCCACATGATGTCATTTCCTCCTGAAGAAAAGACTGGCAAGACTCCAAGGCTTTCTGAGTTATTAAATATAAAGTAGTCAACAGGTTTACTACAATATCTTTGGAAATAACTTTCAACTTCAATTTTACCCAATATTTAGAAGAATCTCTCTATAAAATGCCATGTGGTGTTTGATTCTACGTTATATATGTCGATTTTAGGTCTGAAAACAGCAAAAATGTCAACTATGATACAAAAAGTTTTGCAGTTCTATATTGACCCTGATAAAAGCACAACTTAACAGCAAATAGACACAATTTAAACAAAAAGATCTTTACAGTCTGAGATTTTTTCGACAGAATAACTCATGAACACTTAATATGTCCAAAATAATACAGGAATAACAGTGGGCGGCTTTGCCTGATTGATAGTCCAGTTTTGTTTCGTGAATTCTAAGAATAAACAGGAAGTAGCTGCAGAACTTGCGTTTAATTTGAAAGTCTTACCCGGATGTGCTCTGGTGCATCTCGTTGCATTGACGTCAGTGAGGCAACATGGCGGCCGGTGGAGTGTCCGCGGATGGAGGAGACATCATGAGATACGCTGAATATTCTCCTAAAACAAACGCCAGCAGTGATGCAGAGATAGACAGACGGCTGGTAAGTATTTGTTTTAAGGATGGACGTCTTTGTAGAGTTATGTAAACCCAACTGAGATGTGTTTTTAACCCTCTTAGGTAACCTCAATGACATCAGGTACATTAGCCGGCTAGCAGACTTTACTCCAGCTGAAACCAGCATTATTTATATATATATATATATATATATATATATATATATATATATATATATATATATATATATATATATATATATATATATATATATGGAATAACTAAGTTCACTAGACTGTTTAAACTAGAATAGCTAGGTAAACCAAACCTGATTATTTGCTGTAACTAGTTAGTTACACAAACACGGATGTTGATAAGCTAACAAAACTCAGGCTAATTAAATGATCAAGGACAAAAAGCGCCACATTAAACTGACTTGTAGATGAAATTGCGTTTAGATGTTAATTAAAACTATATTGAGCTGTCATAAGCTGCTACATTCCTGCAGATGCTCAACAATGTCAATATCCAGAAGTGCAACATCAATTTATTGTGATCCTGCTCCACCAAATAAGTTAGCTTTCTTCTTTGATTGTAGGATTTTCCACGTCTAAAATATTTTCTACCCCCTCACCTGCCATTTTCTCATATTTATTATATATTTTTTTACATGTACTTACACAGCGCGTTGAATAGACTTTTTTCTGGCTGTCTCACTGTTTTCATTTTGTGTTACTGCATCACAGAATTTCTGTTGAATTTAGTAGTACACCGTACCTCAACAATAAAAGGATTTCTATTCTATGTTAATTAAAGAGTATTTTTCACAGCCAATAGTAACACTACACCTTGGACATTGCATCACAATAACTTCAACAACAAAAAAAGCACAAGTATGTCTTTAGGAGAGATAGCATTCTTACATGAACAGATTTATTTAGTCTTAAATAAGGTACACTAATTGTTAGTGTTAACATTAGTGTAAAAAACAAAACTAGCTGTGGATGTATAAATCCCATTTAATCCTATCTTAGCCTTTATGTTTTAGGTCATAGGAGGGTTTGGGATGTAAATAATCCAGCAGTCATTTACCTCCATGTCACATATACCATCTTAATATGCTCTGCTGCATGCAGTAGGGCTGGATAAACTGCTAAAAAAAATCTGAGTGTGATTATTTTGACAGCTATTTCATGTGTCATTTTAGCTCGAATGGTTTTCCAGCTAAATAAAAATTTAAAAGTCTTTTCTGAGTCTGTACGAAACAATCATGTTGCCTCATGTCTAGAGAAAACGATTTGCAGGTCGGTGCATCTCTACTATTTTCTGACACATTTTTGCCTTTACCAGTTTGGATATTGTGTTTGTTAATATTTGAATTTCAGTAATATTTCGATTAATTGTTTAGCCTGTGTATGCAGACGAGAAGTTCATCCTGCAGCCTTCCACTGCTGACACAAACTTTATTTAGAATTTCAATTATTATTATTCTCGTAATACTGAGGTCTCTATGACACAAAGCTTCAATACAGCAGATTATTACACAGTACATAATTATGATGACACCCAATGCAACACTAGTGTCCAAACACACTAAGTTCATGACCTGTGAGGTGATTTGCAAGATTTAGAGTTTGAATGCAGTTCCTTATAACACCCTATGTTTGGTCAAATGTGTGACTGAATCAATGATTTCTGGGTGCCCTCATGAAAGCTTATTAACCTTTAGTGAAACAGTAGAGTATCAGCTGCCCGTTTGTGTTTTTTAGTGCCTTGCTTGCTTGCTGCCATCTCCACTGTGAACTGAATAAGACACTCTGAGGCTGTGTTGTGCCTCCTGTCTAACTTGGTGTGATAACTGCTGGGCGTTTTATTCTGGTGACAGGGACAGACTCTGATTGCTGTTGGTCTCGGTGTCGCTGCTGCAGGTTTTGCAGGTAAGAACATCTGGATTTACTGAGATTATCGTATCCACATGTGCATGCTTCACTGAGCTGTTTTTTGGTGCTCCCATTTTCGTTTATACATATGTTTGGTGTGTAACTGTTTAACGCAGGGGTGTCCAACATGCGGCCCGCGGGCCAAAAGCGGTCCTCCAGAGGGTCCAAGCTGGTCCTCAAAGTGTCAAAATTCCAGAGAAGACATTAACTGCAGATTGTAAATTAGTAAAACTATAAATTTAAAATAATTTCTAGACAATGACAAGTTGTTTTGATCATAAAGTAAAATACTAGATTGTTTGTTGTTCTTTTGTCGTTTTGTGTTTCTTTTTTGCCTGACTTTTATGATTTGTCTCATGTTTTTGCCGTATTGTTTCTCGTTTCTGACGTTTTGTGTTTCCTTTTTGTCTCACTTCTGTTATTTTTTGTCATTTTGTTCCTTGCTTTTGTCGCTTTGTAACTTTTTTGTCCAATTTTTTGTCTTTTTTTGTTTTGTTTCATGTCAGTTGTCTAATTTTTTGTCATTTTGTTTGTTGCTTTTGTCATTTTGTGTCTCATTTTTTGTCATTTTGTTTGTTGCTTTTGTCATTTTGTGTCTCATTTTTGTCGTTTTGTGTCTTATTTTTGTGATATTTTGTCTTGTTTTTGTTGGGTTTTTTTTGTCTTTTTTAAAGTAAAATACTATATCATTCAGTTCCAGATAGCTGTGACTAAATGTTGTGTTCCTTTGTAGACACTCTGTGATCTGGAAGTTGTAATGTGTAAATGATAAACTGAAGCTGAATGTTGCTGAAATTGAACTTATTTTTCTGCAGAAATTTCAGGTTGATCATAATGTTTTATAAAAAGATAATTCCTTAAATGTGAACATCTCCAGAACGTACTTTTTGGTACTAAAACAAAGGAGACATTAGGAGTTGTGGTTATTTGCAGGTTATTATGCTGTGATTTTACTGGTTCCACTGGAGATCAAACTGGGCTGAATGTGGAACCTGAACTAAGATGACTTTGACACTCCTGCTTTAACGTATTTTGTGTTTGATCCTCAGGCCGCTATGCATTCCAGCTGTGGAAGCCTCTTGGACAGGTTTTCTCTGAAACTGTCAAGAAGATGCCCACATCGGTGAGTCATTAATGAACCGGCTGTACATCTGCTGCCATGTTGATACGCAGACTAATTGAGCTAAACTTTGAATCCACACTCTTCATTTTTAGATATATTCCTCAGAATACATATAGAAGGTACCACTAAAGGCTTTGTCTTTCTTAATAAGTTTAGGTGACCCTTTAAGAGGACGTCACACAACTTCAGAAACAAATGACATATGATAATGAAATGGAAGCTGATAAGCAGAAAATGACATTGTTTGGCATAAATGACTTCAACAAATCAACAGGCACTGAACACAGTCAACAGGGATGTGAGAAAACACCAAAAAAGTGCTTCATGTGCAGAAAGATGAGGGATGAAATGGCAGAAAATGGACACCAGTTATTTTTTCCTTCAAATTTTCAACATTATCCCATAATACTCAGCTTCCTAGACTCTCTGTCGACCTTTGTCTCGTGTTTCTATACCAGAATGAATTCAAAGAAAACGTGGATGTTGTTGTGGATTTCAGTTCAGTCTGTCTTTAAATTATGCAGACAAAACTCGATTTTTTTAATATTTCCCCAAATTTAGAGGTGAAAAATACCAAATACAATGCATCCCATCTTTAAGTTTGGCTCAGATTATTGATAGTTAAACACTTTTCTGTCTCCTCAGGCGTTCTCAGCATATTACAAAGGAGGCTTTGAGCAGAAGATGTCCAAGCGAGAGGCCAGCCTCATCCTGGGCATCAGGTAGCGGAGTGTGCTGCAGTAAATGTTTCATCTGCTTCTCAGAGGAACCGTCTAATTTATGGTTAATCACATGGATGTATTCTCTGTTCAGCCCAGCCAGCACTAAGGCCAAAGTACGAGAGGCCCATCGAAGGGTCATGGTCCTGAACCATCCAGATAAAGGTAAGCTTCAGTTTAGAATATGTCCTCTGCTGCACCTGTCCTCAGTACCAACCACCTCCAGTCAGCTTTAACCAGAACCACATTTCTGTCTGATGATCAGCCTGCAGGTAGCACTGCGTGATAAATAGCTTCAAAGTTTTGTTTTTGTTGAGTGAGATGTCAAAATCATACAAAATTAAGTTGTCACAAAACCGGCAAATATTTCTCTCTGTAAATAAAATCACATTCAGGCTGTATCAATAATATATCTGTCTCTGTCTGTGCTGGAACTATTTTAAGTTGATGTGCTTGACTAGTTGTGACGTCTTTTAACAGCAGGATAACTATTTTCAACCTCATAATAGATTTTACACATTGAGGACATGCAAGTCATAATGTGATTTTTTTTTGGTAATCATTTGTTTGTATTTGACACATTAATGAGTTACAATAGCATCAAAAATCTGTAAACAATGCAGCAGATCATCTCCTATATAATGAACCAAAGCCTGTACAGGACTTAGATTAGATACATTCTCAAAAATAAGAAAGGAAGAACTAATACATGACCAGAAAATGAATCCACAAGTTACCAAAAGAGAGATAAAAGCAATTCCTAACTGCTCATACACTGACCTCCAGCCACAACTTCAGTGATTTAACGCTTGTGGACGGTTGAGTTTGGTTGTTAAAAAGTGCTAAAAGTTGGCTCCTATAATTACTTTGTATTAACATTAAATAATGTGTCTAAAGCTTGTTGATGGTTGTATCTTGTGACACAGTATCACATTAAAACTCGTGTCTGTGTGTTCAGGCGGCTCACCGTTTCTCGCTGCTAAGATCAACGAGGCCAAAGACCTTCTGGACAAAGAGACCCGCCGATGACCTGAACCGTCAACGAGGACTTTAAAGACTTCATCACCTTCCAGCTCTGCAGTTCTGCTCCGGCAGCTTCCATATCAGCTCCACACCAAGACATCCGTCCACTCAGGCTCCTGGAAGACGGTTTCCTTCCTCAGCTGGCGCTAAACCAACCCTGTGAACATATAAATATGTATTTTACCTGAGAGTGAAGGATGTGAAACCCTTTAGGTGTTAATATTGAAGGCTGTAAACTAGAACAGTGCTGCTTTTCATCTACATGTTTAGTGTTTTGGTCTGAGTGTACAAATGTGTGCATGTACAGCGTTACATAATGATCTATTTAACAATAGAGTAATAAATTCATATTTCCATATTTAAACAATTAAAATAGCTGTAAACAAATCAATAAATTTTATTTGTTAACATTTATAGTCGTTGGATTTTATTTTATGAACTACATTTAGTGATTAAACTAATTTTAGGACTGAAATGTTGGGATCAAAGTGTCTGAAGTGTGTTTTTAACCCACCTGTTGTTCTCATTTACGGGCACCAAAAAATATTGTTTCCTTGTCTGAAAAAAATCCAAAACTTCAGCAAAAAAATCCCCAGATTTCTGAAAATTTGCAAAACCTTCAGGAAGAAAATTCCAATAATTCCTTAAAACTTTTCCTTAAGTTTAATTTTTTTAAAAATCCCCCAAATTTGGCAAGAAAATTCTTGTAAATATTTTTAAAAAATGAGTAAAAATCTTCAAAAAAATCCTAAAAATATCTAAAATGGTTACATATATATCAGGCAAACTTCTAATATTTTCTTTAAGAACATTCACATAAAACTCCACCAAAATCCAGCGAAATTCGCTGCATTTTGGTTGATTTTTATGTGAATTTCCTTAAACATTTTTAACATTTCTTTTTTTCCCACCAAAATGTTTTCAGATATTTCCCAAAAATGTTGAAAATGTGGACATCAGAAGTTTCACTGTGAAAATAATTTTTTTCCCCACATTTTCAATATTTAAAACGCATCAGTTTTGACCCGCAGGACGACACGCGGGTTAAAATTGACTCAAGAATTACCTGCAACAGCCACATTTCAACTTGGAGGCTAATTTTAGCATTAGAGATTTGAGAATCCTACAGCACCAAAAACGAAAGCTGACTAGCATTTTCTGCATTGCGTGTCAACACCAACCTTTCTTTAACCCTTAGTGTACACACACCACACTGTGACATCCCCTCCAACACCCACACAACATTTCAGCTGTAAACATGTTTTCCATGAGTCTGGAATTATAGCAGGAAGTGACAAAACAAACAAAACCTGGATTTGCTCCATTGGTCAAATCTAAAAAAAAAAAAAAAAAAAAAAAAAAAAAAGACACAATCTAGTTTTCCACTAGATTGTGTCATTTTTTTCATGAGTAGAAACGACAAATAGGATCCAACACTCCAGAATCAAAGTCTCATAACATAGAATGCATGATTTTGTGATGTTGGATCAAAAATGGCCGTTCTAATGGGTTTCAGCTGAGGTGGAGTGGAACAACTTGGCGTACACAGAGTGTTATTATTGCAGTATGAGGGCTGAGGTTAAAATCTTTTAGCATGTGGTTGTTTTGTATTTTCTGTTTTTGTTGCCTCATTTCTCTATTTAGTCGTGTTTTCGCCTTTTACCACATTTTTCCTGAAAGCTGCACAGGACAAAAGATGTTTCCAATGCGTACATGGTCCTTTTTTGTCGTCATAAATCAGACGAATGACAAATTAACACCCCAGACATCAACTTCAAAAGCTTTATTTAGAGAATCATGTATAGATTTCACCGGATGGAGGGCAGAAAGCATCATTTCAGTTACAGCAGCAGTCACTGGCCAGAAGTACCAACTACAGAAGGTCTGCATGGAAAAAGGTCGAATAAATAGAAAAGGAATCTGTCCTGTTCAAATGCTGTCATGTCTGCAAAGCTGGGACGCTCAGAAGTCGGAGGTCGGTCCATCGATGGAGGATTTTGAGTCCTTGAAAGGTGAAAGCATCTTTAATGTTCCAATGAGGACAACAAGAGATGTTCCAGGAGAAACGTCCACTCAGCCAGCTTAAAGTCAAACTGAAATGAAAATTAATTTATGCGAATAAATCCTTTGTCTGTTTCCACATTTGCCAAAGCTCCAAAGACGTCCAAAAACAAGGTCCATAAGTTGATCATTCAAACTTTTCCCTTCTAGAATCAGGCAGCTGGAAGTTTGAGAGACACGGATACGAAGCACACCACAATCCTTCAGTTTAGTGTTTAGGAACTGGAAGACATCTGCAGCATGTTGCCAGACATTTTCACAGCCAAACTGGTCCGTTAGACCATACATCCACATGGTCCATGATCACAATCAGACCGTTTTCTATCTGGGCCGAACTGTAGGGAGCGATACAGTCGAGACAACAGGCAGGAAGATGAAGCCAATCATGAGCTGGATTCTATATTTTGGAAGCGTTTACTTCAGTTTTCTCTCTATGAATTTGGCACCAATAGGTCTTGTTTGTAGTTTGTATTGTGCAGGCACTAAAATAGAACTCTACAATCTCAGTTTATCCAAAGCGACGTACATCTGAGAGTAGATCCAACACAAGCAAGGATCTAGTCAGGAAGATCTAGTCAAACGGTTCAACATATTACTCCTTTGACTTTTGATCTTTTTTGATTATTTGAACCTCTAATCAACATTACCAGTTGCTAATACTCCTGACATTTTCTGGCATATGCACCGATGATCTCTAGTTTGTGGTGAAACCTGGTAGCGGACAGTGTTTCTATGGGTACTGAACACAGAAAGGCTTGACTTTTAGACTCTGTATCCATTTATTCTGATATTTTTATGCCCCTGCACTGACCACGGCTAGAGGTGTTATGTTTTTGTAGTGTCTGTCCATCTCATTCTCATTGATGCTTTGAGGGAACTTCTTCAAATTTGGCACAAACATTCACTTGGATTCCAGGATGAACGGAGTATAATTTGACTGAAGAGGTCGCTGTGACTTCACCAAACAGGAATCGGTCCTTTCAGCCGTTTTATTTCCATTACAGTGTAGGAATCCTACATCGTAATGGAAATAAAACGGTTGAAAGGATGGTAGGATCCAACAGCTTCGACCACGACATTAAATCTGAGTGTGGCAAAACAACAACTAGCAATTATGGGATGTAATTTCAGTTGCACATAGAAAATAGAAAACTTGAGGGTTTGATATGTTAGCTTTGTTGATGGAGATGTTAGAGGAGAAGACTGCTACTCTATGAGGACTTTTAGAAGGTAGAAAAGATCCTTTTCTCCCTCTAAAACATCTCTGATAGTTCTTAGCGGTTGGAACACGAACAAAGTTTCAGGCTGCAAGTTCCTGCAGTGGAAAAAGCCTATCGTTCTAAACCGCATCTTGATTTGTTTGCGGAGGCGCTCTACCATGAAGCTGCAGTTTGAGTTACATTTTGGATTAATATGCATCTTATTCCTAACCACGCTGTTTATAAAAGCTTTAACTATGAGCGTCATAGTCTGTCTGCATAAATCAGCTGTAAAATGGAGGCGTCTTCCCTTTTCTGAGAAGTTCTGGGAATTTTTAAATAAAACTTCTAAGGGAAACTTTTAAGGAATTATTGGAATTTTCTTCCAGAAGGTTTTGCAAATTTTCTGATATCTGGGGAATTTTTTTGCAGAATTTTGGGATTTTTTTCAGATGAAGGAACAATATTTTTTGCTGCCCGTAAATGAGGACAACAGGAGGGTTAATATACTCTGCTAGTGATGGTAAAGCAATAAAGCATCTGAAAACCTCTGAGGTGGTCAGGCTAACTTGGCTTTTGCAGGAGACGGTCTGTATATAAAAGATGGACGCAGCAACTGTGATGTCGACAGTTTGTCTTTTACACTCTAAAGTCATAGATTATTATGGTTTTTATTCTGGACCTCCATGGAAATAAAGTTAAAGCCGATAAAGCGCCTATTCAGAGTCTCATTTAGCCTTTAAGTTAACTTAGTTTATAACTTAATTTACAACCTTCCAGCCAATGTTTGGTAGCAGAAGGCAGATACGATTATCTCATACATGTCAAACTTTAAGGCAGGGGTGTCCAACATGCAGCCCGTGGGCCAAAACCAGCCCTCCAGAGGGTCCAATCCAGCACTCAAAATATAAAAATTACACAGAAGACATTAACTGCAGATTGTAAATTAGTAAAACTATAAATTTAAAATAATCTCTAGACCATGACAAGCTGCTTTGATCATAAAGTAAAATACTAGATTGCTCATTCTTTTTTTTTTTGCTGTTTTGTGACTCGTTTTTTGTCACTTTGTGTCTCAGTTTTGTAATATTTTGTCTCGTTTTTGTTTTTTTTGTTTCGCTTGTGTCATTTGTCCATTTTTTTGTCCCTTTGTAACTTTTTGTCTGATTTTTTTTACTCTTTTTTGTTTTGTTTTGTGTCGTTTGTCTCATTTTTTGTCATTCTGTCTCATTTTTGTTTTGTGTCTCATTTTTTGTAATATTTTGTCTTGTTCTTGTCGTTTCTTTTGTCTGACTTTTGTCATTTAAGAAATTTCAGGTTGTTCATGTTTTGTAAAAAGATAATTTTTTAAATATGAACATTTTCAGAATGTACTTTTTCACTAAAACAAAGGAAAAATGTGTAGTTTTGGTTATTTATAGGTTATTCTGCTGTGATTTTACTGCTCCGGCCCACTTCAGATCAAACTGGACTGAATGTGGAACCTGGACACCCCTGCTTTAAGGCGTCACAGCTGAATTCTCGTGTTATTTATTTCCTTTTTTTTTTTTTTTTTTGGTTATTTATCTCCATAAAAATGCGTGTGGCAAACTGCAGACATGTGGACATGAGTAAGGCTTAATGAGGACAGTTTAGATTTCAGTTCGACTTCACAAATAATGTAAAAGTTGTACTTTAAGCTGATTAGCTATTGTTTATTTTGCCGTTTCCCGATGAGCTGTAGAGACTCGACTCGGCTGCTGTAGAAAAGTTTTAGTCAATAAAGCAGAGTTTTGTTTCTAGCTGGCAGGATTTCCATCCCAGTGTTGAAAAGCTCCATGACAGCATCTACAGGAATGTTGATGCAGGAAAAGGATCAAGTAGAAGTTGGAGAAAGCACCATGAAGCTCTGCCCACTCAGGAGAACATGGAGGACGAGGAGGAGGAGGTGTTAGGTGAACATTAGGAGCATCCAAAACGGATTATTTTACAGTCGATTATCATCTATAGAGCATCCAGAGACATGAATATTAATTATTCCAGTAAATAATAACTCCAGTATTTTACATTTGTTACGTTTGGACGCCGACGGCTGCTGATCTTCCAGCTTTCACAGTTTCTGCTTCCACTGTGTTCGTCCTCCTGCAGGAGAAGGTGAAGCAGTGATAGTCTGAATAAAAACAAACACTGAAGAGGCGACAGAACGACGGCGCTGCTGGCTCAGGGAGGACACGTTGGAGGTGGAGATGAATCGAGCTTCATTAAGGCTGCTCGGTTTAACGTGCTCAGCGACCATTAGCAGTCCTGTGTGGCTCTCTCTAGATCTTCATCCTGCTGCCCCGCCTCCTCCTCCTCCTCCTGCTCCTCTTTCTCACTCAGTTCCTCTCCGATCACATCTAGTCTCGCCTCCTGCCCGTTCAGCACTTCTTCCTCCTCCTCCTCCTCGTCGTGATGAAGCCTCGCCTCCTGCAGCTGCAGCCGTCGCTCCTCCACCAGCAGGAGGCGCTCTCTGACGCCCTCCGCTGCAGCTGCCGTGTCGCTGGGACTCCCAAAGTACTGCTCGCTCCTGAAATAAATAAAAAACAGATAGGAGTTGGAGTGACCTGATGTGTTGAACTAACTGGACAAACACTGGTAAAAAAAAAACCCTCAATTCTAGGGGTTACTATTGGCTTTTTGTTAAGGTTAAGATTGAGGATAGATTATAAATTCATATGACGGGAAAACTAATAAGAAGCTAATTTAAATTTTGTATAAATTTCTGAGGAATCCTAAGTGTCCTTCCACTGAACACATGAAGACAATGTGGGAGAAAGAAGGAAGGACGACTATCAGAGGAGGAATGGACTGAAATATGGAAACTAGGGATGGGGCCGATCCGATCCAGTATCGGTATCGGGTTCCGATACCAACGTAATTCACGGATGGGAAATTTCCATTCCATGATCCATGTCTGTGCTTTAATGTCTGCTGAAATGACTCCACAGTGATTCCCTGCCAGCTGTTCTGCTAGCTGGCTACAAACTGTGGAATGGATTTTCCTGAACGGAGGCGGGTCTCAATGAGACTCAGAGTAATGAGACACGCCTCCGTTCAGGAAATCCATTCCACAGTTTGCAGCCAGCTAGCAGGTGAGCATTGAGCAGCGCTGTGGCTAACCAGCTTCTCATCACATGTCCGCTGTGTGGAAATATTTTACAGTAGAAACACCGCAAATTAAGCCTCCTATGTATAACATTAAGATAATTCGAGAATTTACTCACATTATTTAGGTTCAGCTGTGGAAATGCGTTTAAAATGGAGAAATTAGCCCTTTTTTTGAAGAGATGAAAAGTCTTCAGCAAACACCAGACATTTTTTCTAACAAACTGTGTCAGAGAAGTTTACCCTTTGTGTGTATCTTTCTTGGATTTCATAAATACTGACAGTCAATTTGAAACCCTTACAGATGCATATTTGTTTTCAGGATTGGATTTGTCCTGTGAACAGGATTTCCTGTTTTTCTGACTTTATACTTACCTCAAGTTGCCTTTTGGGACATACATGCATACATTCGTACATGTCATACTTGCCTGTAGAGAGGAGTTTAGCCTCATATAAAATCAACAATAATGATAATAATAACATTAAAGCAAACAGAGCACTGGTATCAGAATAGTATCGGTATGGGCAGATATCAGCATCGGACCAGAAGTGAAAAAATGTGGATCGGTGCATCCCTAATGGAAACTAACTCAGAGATGGAAGGAACATGGATGGAAAACCTCAATAAGATACTTTATCACTCCATATTAAAAAACACACTATGATGAACTCCTGCTATCTGTTGGAGACCAAACCACGCTCATGTCCTATGGGACTGCCCACTGATTAGACAGTATAGGACATCTTTAAATGTGGAATTCCTTTTGGAATGTTTACCACAGGAACGGAGAAAAAAGGACAAACATCTACTGAGTGTTTTGTTGGTTGCCTGTGACTAAAGAAGCAGGTATTTCAGGTTTAAGGGCAGGACTAGGTGTATGAGGTTGCGTATCGGTAATGAATGTGTGTGTTTGTACCCATCAGGGAAGATAATTGGCGTGGTCAGTCTGTCCAGGAGAGTTTTCCCTGAAGAGTCGACTTCATCCAGAGACTCGGCCTCCACAAATTCCTGCTGGAACACCTGAAACATGGTAAAAACATGTGTACTGAGGGAACATTTATATGTTCAGCAACAGGTGAGGGTGAGCTGACGACACATGGACTAGACAGGGGGGGATCCGAATATTTGGATATCAAAATAAATATTCAGATACCACCGTCACGACCGAACATTCGGATATTCGGGTCCAGCCCTAATATTTTGGGCTATTTTTGACAAATTTTGAGAACACACTTATTTTATGAGGTCAGATTTGAGTCATTTTGGACGTGTTTTTATTGCTTTTAGTCATTTTTGGAACCCTTCTAAGCCATCCTAGATGTTTAACTCATTTTGGACAGATTGTGAACAAGAAAAGAGGATTTTTTTGAGGGGGTGTTTCTGAGTTCCATCAATTCCCGCCGCCTGCTACATATTTAGGTGATTGAGTATTCGTGCATAACGTACACTTTGCAAAACACATGCCTGTGCGCAGCGCAAGGTAATTTTTTATTAAAGATTGCATCTGTTGGAAATGATAAGACTGAGCAGCCTTGGAGGAGGACTGCGCTCTCTGAGTGCTTTTCTTGTTGCACTTTGAGTTTGCAGAGATCTGTGAATGTAGTAGACAGATGAAAAATGCAGATAAATAAAACATAAAACATAAACAAGTTCACGTATATGTCTATTCCTTGATTCAGTCATCAACCAAAATTTATTTGATTTGAAAAAATTTGCGTATTGTGTCAAATATTGATATTGGCCAAAAATACGATTAATAAAGTACAAAGCCTCTAATTAATTAGATTAATTTTTAAAATCATGTCCCACCATGAATAAGTACATTTTATTTTATTTTGAAATAATCTTTGTAAGGGCGAAAAATAATTCCTTGCATTCCAGTCAGGTCCTGCGCAGCGTCACGACTCGGACCCTAATAACTGAGCTTCAGTGCTTTTCCTCTGACACTCTGATGCCTCCACTCGCTGCTACACCTGACAGGTAAGGCGGAGAGATCTCACCCTCTCGGCAGCGGTGTGGAAGTTCAGAGCCAGCTCCAGTCTCTGCTGCCTCTCCTCGGCGCTGACGCTGAACTGCTTCCAGACTCGGTTGAGTCTCGGCAGCGTGTCTCCGGAGGACCGAGTGGTGCAGCGCAGAGACTGACAGAGGACGACGGTGGCCTGCAGCAGCTGGCGGCCGTAGTCGTAGGTGCTCTGAAGGAAGAGACGGAGAGTTAGCGTCAGTCTGCTGTTCCTGCTTTCAGGGGTTTCTCTTCCTTATCGTCTCTAAAGATGAAGTTTATTTAGTCTTGCTCGTGGCGCGGCTCGACCTCGGCTACTTTGGTGCAAACTGGACAACCATTTCAGGGATTGCTGGTAATTTTGTGCAGACATTCGGTTGGTGATCGTCTGATTTTTCCTGCAAAAACACCTTGAGGTTGACATTAGTGGTTTTAAATAAAAAGTCTAAACAGACTATCAGACAATGGCCTCATCATCAGGTCAAACTCTGACTTTATCCTACTTTGATTTGTGAATAAAAACCAGTAAAACTTATGATATCCTTCAGCTGTGGGTTGTGTTCAGTGCTAATAAATGTTAGCTCGTTAACATGCTAATTTAAGATAGTAAACACTTTTTATACTGTATCAACATTTTTTTTCTATTCATTCAACTTTTTTAAAACTGGGGATACAGTGAGGTATTAAGGCCTCATTTACTATATAAATGAGTCAGAAAATGAAGAACAAATGAAGGCACATAAGTAAAAAGCAAGGATAAGAATGACAATAAAACAATAAAAAGGCCAAATCAGTAGAATTTAGAATAACTGGGATGTCCGATATTGGCTTTTTTGCCAATAACCGATATGTCCAACTCTCAATTTCCGATTCCAATATCAACCAATACCGACATATGTGGACTATTCTCTTATTTTAGCTCATTTATTTGATTTTCAGTTGTACTTATATCATATTGCTTCTCTATTAGGTAATGCATTTATGTTAATGTTATGTGTTTTTGTTTTTTCAGCAACATCTGGCAAAAGGTTTCCCTTCGGGATTAATAAAGTTTTATCTCATACTACTTCTTTTAAGTTTAAAAATAAATAAATAGTGAATTATTAAATAGCTGACAGCCAATCAAGTGGCTCCGTGTCTCACCTGAGCGACGTCCACAAACTTGCGGTGTTTGTCCAGCATGGTCCTGGTCTCCTGAGAGTCGTCTCCCAGTCGGACGTGAGTCTTCAACAAGGCGTCCAGCAGCTCTCCGAGCCACTCGACCGCCTGGAAACGCACACAGATCAGAACAGGAAGTGTGTGTACGGTATCTGTGTGTGTTTTTGTGTTGTTGTGTGTCTGACCTGTAAAGCGTCTTCTTCACATTTGAACAGCTGGACCATCTGGAGCATCTTGAGCCTCCTCACGTCCACCATGTCCTCACATCTGGAACACACAGTTAAAGGCTCAATATCAGTTTTTACTGAGTTTTTACTCCCTAAATTTGATATCGGGCCCCTCAAAAAATTAATTACCAGTTGACATCTGGTATGTGAGCATGATTTCTAGGAGACTCGGTTATTAGAGTTGATCCTTGGGGGCATCTCATTTTTGTAATATTTTGTCTCATTTTTGTCTGACTTTTGTTGTTTCGATCATAAAGTAAAATATTATATCATTCGGGTCCTGGTACCTGTGACTAAAAGTTTTGTTCCTTTGTAGACACTCTGTGATCTGGAAGTTGTAATGTGGAAATGATAAATTGAGGCTGAATGTTGGTGAAATTAAATTTATTTTTCTTAATAAATTTCAGTTTGTTCATGATATTTTGTAAAAGGATAATTCCTTACATGTGAACATTGTTGGAATGTACTTTTTTGCACTACAACAAACATGATTTAACCGGTCCACTGGAGATCAAACTGGGCTGAATGTGGAACCTGGACTAAGATGAGTTTGACTCCCCTGGTTTAGATGAACAAACAACCTGCTGGTTCATAGAGGCATTAATGTTTGTCTTCAGGGTGGCGCTGGAGGAGAGGTTACTAGGAATGAAGCAGTTTGTTCCCTCAGAAGCAGGAATGGGATGTTTGATGAAGAAGGATGTGTTGTGGAACGCTGTTACCTCCCAGTAAGGTGCTAAAAACTGATCACAAGCTTAAATTTCAGTGTCGTGTTTCATCAAAGAGACCTCCTGTGTCTCCTCAAGCAGGAGCTGAATGTTTTTGACATGTCAGCTTTACAAAAAGAGGCTTTTAATGAACGGATGCATCAAAAGAAGTAGAAAAAAGCTACCGCTGCTTGCGGAGCTGCATCTCCTCCATCACAGACTGAATCTGCTGAACGTTGTCCTGCGGGTCTCCTGGTGGACTCTCGGTTTCCTCCAGACTCCACGACGGCTGGCTGCACATCTGCTCCAGGACCAGCGCCCCCTTCTGACGCACAGATGTAAGTCCTGCTTCTGCAGAGAGGGGAGACGTTTAGGAACTTTACGGCACCAAACAGGATTTTAGAGGAAAATGAGAGGAGTACGAACCGACGGTCTGCAGCTTCTCCTCCAGCAGTTTGAGGTTTTGCTGAATCGATGCTCCGTCAGCTGGAGCCACGTCGGCACAGAGCATGCCCAGTAGACCGTCCAGCTGCTGGGACAGCTGCAGGATCAATCACATACACACCATTACATGACTATTTTTCATTTGATGCACGCTGTTGTATGTTTTTTACACTATTGTATAATTCAGGGGTGTCCAACATGCGGCCCACGGGCCACAACCGGTCCTCCAGAGGGTCCAATCCGGCCCTCAAAGTGTAAAAACTCCAGAGAAGACATTAATTGCAGATTGTAAATTAGTAAAACTATAAATTTTAAATAATTTCTGGACCATGACAAGTTGTTTTGATCATAAAGTAAAATAGTAGATTGATCATTGTTGTTTTATCGTTTTGTGTCTCGTTTTTGTAATATTGTAAATGTAGGCACATAAGTAAGAAGCATGGATAAAAATGACAATAAAACTAATAATAAAAAGGCTAAATCAGAAAATGTTACAAATAAATAGAGAATCTAAAAGTTAAAGACTATATCAATGACATGTTGAGAAATAACGGAAATTTTCAAGCTTTTATCTTCAATAATAATCTTTCAGCCTCAAATATAAATCTGCATAAAAACCTGCTAAAAGCGGGCTGAGGGGCAATTTTTCTCAGAAAGCTCTTGGTATATAAAAATAACATTTCCATAGTTGATAGAAACATTTTTAGTAAATCAGAGCTGGTTAACCAGAAGCCCTCTGATGATTTCAGGTGGAATAACCTCCCGTCTGAGCTACGTTACCTCCTGTGTGGTGCTGTGGAAGCCCTGCGCCGCCTGCAGGACGTTCTGTCGGCTCTCCAGCTGAGCCGCCTGTCGGTAGCAGACGTCGCTCAGCTGCTGCTGCAGAGCCTTCAGCTCGGCCACTTCCTCCTCCTCCCCGGCGCTGAGCAAGGCGGCGATCTGCTGGTTCAACTCCACGTAGACGGCAAACCACTCCTGTACGCACACAGAGACTCAGTGAGATGGATAATTAACATATAAAGACACAAAATGACGCGAGACAAACAAAATAGTACAAAAAAATGGAAAAATTACCACAAAAACACCTAGAAAGACCACAAACAGACTGAAACCAACCACAAAAATGAACAAAATGACCACAAAACAGAATTTTTTTGCTGAATTTTTTTATATTTTTCAGACAGGGAAACTATTTTTTGGTGTCCGTAAATTTAGACAACAGGAGGGTTAATATGAGTCATGATTGCAGCAAGTCACTGCACCAACCAGAAACACATTTTTGCACAAATTAAAGAAAAAAGATAAGACTTGTTGCTCTTTTGTGGCCGTTTCGTCTCTGCCTGGACTCACTGCTCTGTCTGACTGCTCTGCACAGATCACCACATAGAACTGTCTCTCACTCATTAAGAGTGAATCTGTTTCTGTTTTCAACCCCAAATCTGATCACATGATGGTGAATGTGTGTGTTTCCTCACACTGTGCTGGCTCTCGATCTCCTCGTGTTTCTGCTGCAGAGCCTGAGCCGCTCGCATCGAGTCTCCGATCGCCTGCTGGGTCTTCAAGAGCTCCGAACCGGGACCCTGCAGCCAGGTGACCACCTGACAGAGGGACAGAACGTAAAACACAGACCGTTTCAGAGACACACAAAATGACCACAAACAGGCTGAAAATGACCACAAAGGGGCACATGATAACCACAAAAACTTACACACACAAAATGACCACAAAAAGACACAACATGACGCATTAAATGACAAAAAATGACACAAAATGATCACAGAAAAACACAAAATGATCATATAAAGACACAAAATGACGAGAGACACACAAAATAACTACAAAAAGTTGCAAAGTGACACACAAAATGACCACAAAACACCTAAAATTACCACAACCAGACTGAAAATGGATCATTTTTTATTAATAAGTGATTGTTTTCATAATAAATAATGATGGAATTTGTAAAGACATAATCATAATGATGATAAAAACATAATTAATAAAAATGTATGTAAGATAAATCCCATGGACTTCAAAAGTCCCTCAGTTATAGACTGACCTGGGACATTTTATCAGCAGTACAGCAGAGACCAGCAGGGGGCGCTAAGGTTCCACCTGATGCTCTCCAACATAGAATTTTATTTATATGTAAGATTTTCCTTAATTTTTTACTGTTCATTAGTCTATTGTTACATAAAGAAATAATTTTTATTGTATTTTCTGCACTATTCTTTGGCACCATGAATATATTTCCATGTAACATTAGAGCAAACCTGCAGCTGAACTCTATGAGGGATGGGAATGGAATTAGAGTGAGCTAATCACTTGATGAATTGGGTTTTAATTAGGACCAAACCACGCATTCTGACACAGTAGAATACATTAACTCTGTCCTCCTTCTATGAATCCTGCAGATGCACGTCTGCTGTTATTCCCTGTTCATTTTTAACACTTTCTGTATCTATGACATGTTATCTATTGCACTTCTTTAAGCAGTCAGCATTAACACACCTGGACACACATCATCATCATCATCACACCCTGCTGCTGTTGACTTAGCACCACCCTACCCATGTGTACCTGTAATATATTATAATTGAGGTCATTTTAGGTCTTTTTGTGGTCATTTTCTGTATCTTTGTCGCAGTTTCTAGTCTGTTTGTGATCATTTTAGGTGTTTCTGTGGTCATTTTGTGCATTTTTGTGGCAGTTTTTAGACTATTCGTGGTAATTTTAGGTCTTTTTTGTTTGTGGAAACTGTGTCTCGTTTTGCAGTGATCTACTAGCGTACAGATGTTTATATTCTAAAGGCTTCCTATGTGTTTTCATCCTACTGAATAAAACCACACACAGAGGTTGTGATCCTGTAATGAGTTAAAGTAGGAATGTTCCCCTCAGTGCAGCTCAGTGACATTTCAACGTCTGTCCAGATGTGTGTGTGTCGGGATCATGACTTCATTGTATTTATCAGGTCAGTGATGCCTTCCAGAGTTCATACATAAATACACATGCACAGTTCGATCAGAACTAGGCCAACCCCCCCACCTCAAATCCTCCAGGCTAGCGACCGACATGTTGCAGCTACCATGGCAACCCCAGGCTCACGTCCAAGACATGAGGTGATGTTACCCATCAGCCCCGGCGGCTGTAGGAACTCCACTAGAAGCTGAGGAGCATAGAAGCTGCTCACTGACACCGTTTCTGCTGAACAGGGTCAGCAGGACGACGTGGAAGTGTGGAAAAGACGTATTTACACATTTTGTGTCTCGATTTTGGCATCTCATATCTCGTTTTCGTCATTTTGTGTCTCAGTTTTGTCGTTTCGTGTCTTGTTTTTGTCATTTTGTGTCTCGATTTGTTCGTTTCGTGTCTTGATTTTGTCGTTTTGTGTCTTGCTTTGTCATTTCGTGTCTCGGTTTTGTCATTTTTTGTCGTTTTTGTCCTTTTGTGTCTCAGTTTTGTCATTTTGTGTCTCGGTTTCTCATTTTATGCATCGTTTTTATCATTTTGTGTATCGATTTTGTCGTTTTCTGTCTCATTTTTGTCGTTTTGTGTGTCGTTTTTGTCATTTTGTACCTCAATTTTGTCATTTTGTGTCTCGGTTTTGTCACTTTATTCTGCATGTTTCATTTTAAAATGCTTTCTTCTTTTTTTCTTAAAATTTGCAAAAATAAATTAACAGTTTTCTCTAGATTCAGCTAAAAACAGAAAATTCTGCACTTGTCAACAAAACTGAGAAGCCTCAGTTTTGACAAACACTCGTGACATAAATTCAGATCCGTCTCGGCTGAACTGCAGGGTGTGCTTCCACAGATCAGATGATTTATGTCCCGATAACTTAATCATAATGCACACAAAATATTTATTGAACTCTCTCTACTTCTAGCCACGGTTGTGCAGGATTTCATACTGGAAACTGAGCCCACAGTGAGTCAAAATAGCACCAGGAGCAAAAGAAACCCTTCAGAAACAGTTTGAGGTTCAGACGGTTAAATGAAATCTCTCACATTTCCTGAGTTAATGTGAAGCTCCAGCCAGCAGCCAGTCAGCTTCACAAAGACTGGAAGCAGAGAAATAGCAGCAGCCTGGTTCTGTCCAAAGGTTGGAGAATATCGTTGTGTCTGTCTGTAAAGCTCACTCATTAACTAACCTCTTAGTCTTGCTCAAGAAAGTGATAAAAATGTTAAACTCCAATGCAGGAACAACATAAATACTGTGAGATTGTGGCTTGTGAGAGCAGCCAAACATATTTTAGTAATTTCACGTTGACGTTTCATATTTCCAGAAGGACTCGCTGCACACGGATGTTACCTGCATGACCTTGGCGTGGATCTCGTCCAGCTGGGTGCGTTTGTTTCGCTGCCTGCACAGCTCCTGGTATCTGGTGTACTGCTCCCTCAGGGAGTCCAGCAGCTTCATCACCTGAGGCTGAGCCAGCAGCTCCTCCTCCATCGGGCACCAGGCCGGACCTGGAGGTGAGACAGAGGTCAGACGGAGGTCAGATGGAGGTCAGACAGAGGTCAGACAGAAGTCCTGGAGGGTACAGACTAAGACGCCTCCTTATCTCTGTTGTCTCTAAAATAGAAATATTTTTCTAAAATTCTAAATTGTGAGTTGTTTTATCAATCAATCTTTATTTAGCTCCAAAAAGGCAGGAAATCACAAAAAAGTTACATTGAAAGTTACTTTTTCCCCTCAATTCTCAGGAGGTTAAAGCTACGAACCTACAATTTTACAAACTTCACCAAATTACCTGATTAACTGCAGTCCCAGTCAGTGTGGATTAAATTACTGTGTTCATATTGTGACGACTTAATGCCTTCATCTCAGGCAGCTGACACTTACGTCATTCTGCAGCATCCTTTATGTTACTTTGAATTATTGCATTCACCTGTCCAACCATGTTTCAGAGTAAACACATAGCGATGGAGACACCATCCATTAATTAACCCATCCATCCATCCATCCATCCATCCATCCATCCATCCATCCATCCATCCATCCTCTGACTGACGGCTGCTTCCTCACCTCCCTGTCCTCCTCCTCCGCCCTCCGAGCCGTTAAAACGACGCTGCTGCAGCTCCGACAGCAGCTCATGACCTGCAGACAAACAGACAGAGGTATAAAAAGCCTGTTCTAAAAGCATCGGAGACAATAAGGCGTCAGTGTTTGTGTACATGCTGATACATTATGAAAGGAGCCGGTGGAGGGAGGAGGGTGGCACCGAACACAAAGACTCCTTTCACCTCCGACCAACGCTCTGACACAGCTGCTCTGTACAGTCGACACATCCAGCCGTCATCCATCTATCTGGAGGGCCTGTTTACTTCCAGCACCTCCTCGTGTTTCGTCCTCCAGACGTCAACAAGTTTGGGTCGGTCACTACACAGAGCTCTAGTAAAATGTCTTACCGTCAGAAACTTTGAAAATCTGACAATTCTCTATAGTTATTACAGTTTCTGGCTGTGACACATGGGGCAATTTTGGGGATTATTTTTTAAAGACAACATGCCTTTTTAGTCTTACATAGTCCGTGTCTAGATCTGAATGATTCAATCTAATGTTGCTTTGAAAAACTGGTACAAAAACACGAGACTTCCACATGTCCATGGGCCTGTTAATCAAGCATTTAATCACCTAATAATATATTTAAAACCCTCTTAAGAAACACCTCTTTTCTGTAGCCTTCAGAGAATCCCCATGAAGACACAGCTGGTCAGACTCCATAGGATTCATTTGTCCTGTGTGCAGTGAACCTATCGTGTCGTTTACTTACTGATCTTCATAATTGTGTTTTCAGCAGACTGTAGCTGTCACGTCTTTGTAAAGCTCCCCGGCCATCGTCTCATGTTTTTAAACATGCTCTATTAATTTTACTTATATGAGAATAAAGCGTGTTTCTGTCTTGAGGACAAGGAAAGGATTGTTCAGTCAAGCATCACGTCTGAGCTTCATTATGGAGATATCCTTCACTCCTATGCTGCTCGCTCGACCTGAAAACTCCATGCAGTTTATCGTTGTGCTCTGAATTCCACTACAGGAGAGATTCTACACTGGAAAAGTAGGTTGGTGCTCAGTAATGAAAAGCTGCATTGCATCATCTGGATCTGGAAATGTCTCCGTCTCTTCTTAAATTTAAAACCACTGATGTCAGCATCAGATCTCAGGAGTGACGTTTTATTTTTGGTCTACATACCTTTTCCATCAGGGAGCAAAAACACTTCTCACTTTAAACGCACTAATCAACCAACAACAGCTCAATCTGAACTCCTGATGTTTCCTTCCACGTATTGGATCTACATGATTGACTCTCTTGGTTCGTCTGGAAATATGTACCTGTTTGCATAAGGTGCGAAACATTTCTCCTCGTGACAAAAAGTTAGTGAAAGTAGCACAATCCAAGGTGGCGTACAACCAGAGAATGTAAACAAAGCCGTCTTATAGCGCCGCATGACGATGTATTCATCCGCTCCACTCGTCAACTAGTTCCACGTAACCAGTTGAGACGTAACGACGAAGCGCTGTAGGTCGATGACGTCGTAAACCGAGGACCCCTGGATTGTATTAGAGATGGTTAACTCTCATATAAAGATCTATATATATGGCTTGTTCTGTACCTTGATGTTTACTTTTTCTTCTATTGCCATCTGTCTGTTGTTGCACAGAGCTGCGAAAAGCTTCCTCTTGGGGAAAATAAAGTATATCTTATCTTTATTATTACTCAGGTCAATACTGACTTTGCCTTCTTCTGCTTTCCACATTAAAAATTAAATTAATCACAGAGGATTATAAAACCCGAATGCTTCGTCCCACTGGATGATTTCAAGCTTCTAACATGCGTCTCTGATTGTCTCCGAGGATGTGAGAGCTTCTTTAATCCACCAGAGTAGCAGTGACAATGCAGTTAAACTTTACGTAAACCACCACAGATGTGTCTGGAAGAGGATTAAATTATATTTACCGGTCTGAAGGACAGTCTCGGGGTCAAAGGACGGCAGGAGGGCGCAGTCAGCTGATCTGCAGAGGACAGACGGACACACAGCTCAGGATTTGATTTGTGTATCATCAGTATGTGTGTGTGTGTGTGTGTGTGTGTGCGTGTGCGTACTTGTCCTTGTCCACCGAGCTGCTCTTGTCGCCCTCGTTGATAATGGACAGCTCGTCCAGCAGCGACGTCGACTCCTTCGTGAACTTCTCGAAAACCTGCAAACGAGAAGGAAGAAGCACTCAGTCCCAGTGCCAGGTTACCATGGCAACAAGCTTTCTTTTTTTTTTTATAATTAAGCTACAAAAAAAATAGACACGTGGATCTACTTATACGAGATAGTTACCAGCCTCTTGTTGAGCCAGTCGCTGTGGTCGTAGTCCAGACTTCCTCCAAAGTCGTCCGTCAGCTGACAGGGTTCGATGTAGCGAGTCAGCTTATTGGCCGAAACCAGGATCACCTGACAGGAAGCACAGGCACCAGCATGCAACACATAATTATATTTACATCAACCTACACAACACCACACAACACCTGTAGTCAATCCTTCTCAGTACTTCTTAGTCTTAATACAGAGTTCAACCTTAACTATGAATCTTTAGACATCTAGACCAGGATGTTTAAGGTGTTCGCACTAAAATTCAGGTGTAAAATAAAGAGCAAAAAATGATGGATCCCACAAGAATACAATCATATTCACTTCAGGTTAAACGCAGTTATATCTACACATTGAACCATATTAATTATGTTATATGAGCAGTAAAAATTTTTAAGACTATTCCTCTTGCATTTCTTTCATTCTTTCTTTAAAACTCCACAGATGATTCCCCAAATTACACATAATAACACTGTCAGCATAACTACAGGGAAAATGTCTTTTCTAAGCTCTTATCTTGCATGTTTCAAGACACTGAAGTGCAGAAGTATTCAGAATCTTTACTAAAGTAAGAGAACCAAACTGTGAAAATATTCCACTGCAAGTAAAAGTCCTGCATTCAAAACATTATTGAGGTAAACGTGTGAATTATCCACCTGATTTACTAGAAGTATCACCATTAACAGTACTCATTCTGCAGAAAAATGGTCTCTGTTAATGTTTTACTAAGATGTGCGATGTTTTATAAGCCATATTACTGCCGAATTGATTGCCGCTGTAGAAACTGTAATATTAATGTTGTTGTACATCATAAAATAGTAATTTATAAGCACCAGCAGATGCTCTTAAAAGCTTTATCTCTTGGCTCATTTAGGAAAAAGTAAGTGCAAATATTTAAATTAAACAGTCGTCTTAATGAGAGCGTCAACTGAGATCTATGGACTAGTGAGAGTGCCAAATTACAAAAATAAATCTACAAAAAAAGGCAAATAAAAGTGGAAATATAAAGACAAATAAATAAAATAAAAAATAAATAATGTGGCAATATAAAGAAATATTAATTAAAAAATTATTCCATAAAAGAAAAGGCTAACAAAAGTAGAAATATAAAGACAAATAAATCAAATAATTTGAAAAAAATAAGAAAAAATGTGCTTGTAAATAAAATAAAAAATAAATAATGTGGCAATATAAAGCAATATTAACCAAAAATGAATCATTAAAAGAAAAAGCTAATAAAAGTAGAAATAGAAAGACTATTAAATATGAAATGTGCTTTTCCTTTGCTTTTAAAGCGACATTTAATGTTAATTTTTATTTTATTTGTGAGCACATTTCTTCTTATTTTTTAAAATCATTTTATTTATTCGTCTTTATATTTGCAGTTTTATTTGCTTATTCTTGTATAGATTTATTTTTGTAATTTGGCACTCTCACTACTCCACAGAGAGCAGCACAAAGGGCAGGAATAAAATAAATGAGGACTTTTTTTGAGCAGTGAATCTGGCACGTCCACACCAGTGGGAGAATAAAAAAATACAGACCTAGAAATAAGCACAAGTCCACTTCAGCACTTAGAAACCTCTTCAGCGAGCACTTAAGAACTTTACTGAGACTGTCCTTGAAGTTACTTTGAGCTTCTTTTTAAGTTTCGCCCACTTTTATAACCTTTTCACTCGTAAGTCAAACTTTAAGACACATTTACTGGATCACAGATTCCACATCCAGCGTTGCTTCAGTCTCTCAGCCCAACAGAGCTGCTGGATCACAAGACAAACTTCTCCTGAGTGTTTTCTAAATCTGGATATAGAGCGTTCAGTGTTTGTGAAGAGCCTGCGAGCTGTTTTACAGAAACCCACTACAGCTTTCACTACAAAATTTAGGCATTAATCGTTTTTTGCGTGCTTGAATTGATACTTCATCCTACATCCAGTCCCCCGGGGAATTCGCAATGTTCTGATGACAACAATTAACGCAAATTTAGCCAATCTCCATGAATTCTGTGTGACTTTGCGATTTGGTCCAATCACCGCAACTTTTCTGCAATTTTGTCCCGCCTCCCGTGAGTTCCACCAATCATAGCAGTCCCCAGTACAAATGTAATGCACATACGTCACCGAATTCACTTCCTTGTTTATGGTTTGAAGATGCAGACATGTCCCATTCTAAAGTCTCTCATTTACCAACAAAAATTACTGCTGAAGACCGTGAAAAATAATTCCCTGATGTTCTTCACCAAAGCAGAGCTAAACTGTTTCACACCCGTGAAATATTGTGGTGGAATACAAACGAAAATCGACTGACAAACACTTTTCAACCTCCAAACATATTAGGAGAACGTCTGAAAGAAGCGGATTACAGACCAGACAAGTCACCATGATGGAAGCTGTTGCATCCAGATCTGTTGTGACTAGGGCTAGTCCGAATAGCAATTTCTGGGCTCCGGATATTCGGGCCCAATTAATGACAAATATCCAAAAATTCGGCTCGTTCGCGGCGGTGGAGTCCGACAGCGTTAGCATTAAAGTGCGTGTCCGCTAGGTGTATTTTTCCCACATGTAAAACGCGCCGCATCTGAAAATCGCACACATGGTGGGCGGTCACTGGCGGACCACAACATGGTCACATGACCGCACTTTCAGCTTCACAGTCCAGCAGATGTCGGACCAACATGGAAGACGTCTTCCAGAGAAGCCAATTTTTTTTAGAAAAGCTGCCACGAATTCAGGCATTTTACGATGCAACAATCTGGAAAAACGTCCGCAAAATCCTAGAGAGACTGCAGCTTTTTAGCAATTGTCACTGTCTCCAGCAGTTTAATCGCAACAAAAACGCTTAAAACCTCATTATTTACATCGCATTTTTTTCAAAAAATCTGCCGCGGATTCAGGCATTTAAGGGCTGCAACAATCTGGAAATCTTTTCCCGTAAAAACCGGGAGGGACTGACTATGGTAGCTGCATCACTACATGAATCACGTTAAACTGCCTTTGTAGGGAAGGTCGCCTCACAAACAAACCTAGAAGGACAGCTGGTGCTGAGTCTGTCCTCCAGTTGTCACTGCAGCAGATGCTGGCGAGGAAAATTGGACCGATCTCAGTGTGTGTGTGTGTTTATTTTGAATGTTAGGTCAGACGTTGGAGCAGCTGCACAACACACTCCCCGCTGTGTCATCCGCAAACACACTCCATAGTTTAGATGAGTCACATTTCAGCACCGTCACCGGAATCTCCCGTCCAGCAGCTGAGGGAGTTTTAAAATAAAGCGGAGAAGACCAACGCCCGGACAGGTTTAAGTTATGAGACCACCACAGATTTATAGTCCACTTCAGCAGGAGCACAATAAAGTGAATTTCACTCTTTCCATGCTTTGAATCTGCTGCCGTTTAAGAAGCCGACTCTTGAATGTCGGAGCGTCCTTGAACGCAGCAGCAGGGAGAGTTTTTCTAACGGCTCTCAGGACACAAAGGTACCTCCACTCCACTGTCATCTCAACACCGACCATGATGGATTATCTTTCTGCAACAACTTTCAAACTTGCTACAGATCCGCCAACTCAGCTCCGGTTACCGTGGCAACGACAGTAGAGCCAACATGGCTGCGGAAATCTGGGTCACAGCGACTACTGATCTCTGTCAGTAAAACCATCTGTTGTAATAGAGGAGGAGGCTGCACAAAAAAAGAAAAAAAAATCTCTCTCTCTCTCTCACACACACACACACACACACACACACACACACACACACACACACACACACACACACACACACACACACACACACACACACACACACACACACACACACACACACACACACACACACACACACACACACACACACACACAGCATTGATCCTGGCTCAGGTTTCCAGCTGCACTCAGGACGGTTAATGATGCTGAAGGTTCTTATAACCAGCTCTCTTTGTTTGATATCAGGTGACAACAGATCAGAAATGTGTGTCTGTGTGCATTAAAGACCAACACGAGAACAAAAACTGGAAATACAAATAGCCGTGTTTTTATCTGACGTTTTCCAAATTTTTAAGAAAACTGTGATCCTCCAACTCAGGGCTGTCAAACACGTGGCCCGCGGGCCAAAAGCGGCCCTCCAGAGGGCCCAATCCGGCCCTCAAAGTGTAAAAATTCCAGAGAAGACATTAACTGCAAATTTAAAATAATTCCTAGACCATGACAAGTTGTTTTGATCATAAAGTAAAATACCAGACACTTTTGTCATTTTGTGTCTCATTTTTGTAACATTTTGTCTTGTTCTTTGTCTTTTTGTTATGTTTGTCTCATGTTTTTGTTGTTTTGTTTCTCATTTGTATCTTTTTTGGCTATTTTTTTTGTTATGTTGTGTTATGCTATGATATATTATGTTGTGTTATGTTATATTATGTTGTTATGTTATGTTAACAAACAATAGGGGAAACAACCCTCAAGGAAACCGCGCTGGGAAACAGCTAAAAACATGAAGAAATCCTCACATATACACCAGGGTAATCTGACTTGGATTCAGCACAAAAGAATAAAAGAAAACAGCGATGTCAGCAGCGGTTCTTCTATTGTTCTGCCCCACATCTGTTTACTTCACTTGCCGATAATCCGGCCCACACAGTAACAGGAGACTAGAGCCATGCAGCTCTGAGAGGCTGTAATTAGGCACAGCGTTGTATTTAACCGAATCCTAAAATAAGTATAGCATGTTATCCTAAAGTTTACGAGCCATAATGTTTACAGCATCCACCATCTTAGTTTAGAGCAAGAACACAAAGTGTTGGAAAAATTGGCTCAAAATGGAAATTTAAGGAATCACAATAGTTACTCCAACCAGCCACGTTGTCAACATGACAAAAAAATTAAATGTTGGCGCCTCTGTTGCCCTTTTGTGTCACTAAAGTTGTTAATGACTGAATGTCTTATACTACTTTACTTTAGAAATCCACTTTTCCAGACTTACACACCCAAGAAAACAGGGAAATACAAGACCAAGTAATCCATCTGTGTTGCCTTTTTAACAATATATCGAGTGTCTGTCATGTCACTTTGTAAACAGAGGGAGAAATCTCATGCTACAGCTTTATAAGGTTGTGAAAAACCCCAGGTTGTTGTTCCAGCAGCACCAGGAAACATGAACCAAACTCCAGACCTGCTTTCACGGACCATATCTGAGCTTTCACACTTTAACAAAAGGCACAGGATTCTCTTTAAAGTGACCTCAGACTGAAAGAGCCTCAAGTGTTCAACAAAAACGAGTCCTTCTCACGCCATGTACAAAACTCCAAATTCCAAAAATTATGTCTCGAGACTTACCTCGAAGCCCAGACGGTCCTTCTCCTTCCAGAAGCAGAAGTGTGTGACCTTCTTGTCCCAGAATTCGTCCGGCTTCACCACGCAGACCAGAGACACCTCAGCCGGGATCACGTTCTGAAACAGCATCATCATCATCATCATCCTCGGCTTTTAAGACCCCCCCGACAGACTAATGCAGCTCAGGGCCTGGAGGGGCGTTAGATGTGTTCGTACCTGCAACATGAGCACCACCGTCTTCACGATGTTCCACTGAGACTTCCGTCCGTCCACGATGACGGTGAAACCTCGAGCTTTGCATTTCTCACTGAGGGGGAGGAAGGACTCGGTGTTAGCGACCGTCAACGACACAAACCTCTCATGATAACAAAAATAAACTTTATCTTTAATAGTGCTTTACGTTCGGGAAAAACAGAAAAGCAAAAAGATCAGTGAAGCGGAGAAATAGACGGTAAAAGACATGTAAAATCAATACAACATCAATGATATAAATAAGATAATAAAAGGACCAAAAATACCACAACGCATTAAAGAAAAGGAATAAAGAGAACAAAAAAGAGGGTAAATCATGAATACAGGGGGAACAAAAATGTAAATTTGAATAATAAATAAAGAAAAAAATAAATAAGTGAGTAAATAAATAAATAAAGAAGCAATATGGAACAAAACAAATAAAATAGAATGTCAGAGAATGGCGCAAATAATCAATCACAATGTCCCCAGACCTGTCGGCTACACATTAGTACTTGAAAATACTAAAATATTCTGTTTGTTTTCATACAAAACTTTGTTGCATCTTTGGTATTTTTGCTCGAACTCATTAATTTTTGATCGATCTGCTATTAGCAGTTTTACTGATATATATGGAATCACTTTAAATATTTTTAGGATTTTTTTGGAAGATTTTTACTCATTTTTTGAAAATATTTACAAGAATTTTCCTGCCAAATTTGGGGGATTTTTTTTATTTATTTATTTTTTTTAAATAAAACTTTTAAGGAATTATTGGAATTTTCTTCCTGAAGGTTTTGCAAATTTTCAGACAAGGAAACAATTGCTACCAGCTGCCTTGGCTTCCAACAAAAAACCAAGAAGATTTTTTTAAACTGAATGCTACTGAATGTGCCTTTCTGTACTTTTGTGCATAATAAGTTAATTTATAAGCGTTAAATGGTTTAGAACAAAGGTTAGGTGCTCTATCTGGTCCAGATCTGGAATGAAGATGGGGTTATAAATGCTCACAGGGTCTAAGGATCAGACTAATTCCTGGGTAGGTTTTCTGTGGGTCAGACGAGGAAGAATCTGGTCAATAAACAATATTAAATTATTATTTATATAATATTTAGACATCATCCCTTGCCAGGTTGCGACTGCACTTACTTTAGCAAGTAATAAGTTTTTATATCTGATCTAAAAAATAATTTTAAAAAAACACAGGAATAAGACACAGATATGTTTATTTTTTCTGGATATTTTGTTTGCTAAAGGAAGGTCATTTTATATTAGATAACCAGACGTTTATATATTTTAAACATCAGCAGACAGCATTAATTATTGCTTGAATCCATCACGTTGTTGGTGAGTTTTTCCATTTATGTAGCTTTATAAACTTTCATGCTGCCTACTTTAAACCACAGCTGTTTCAGATGACTTGTGCTCTGTGTTTTGGAAGCAATAAAGTCCAGAGCAGAAATTAAAAAAAAAAGAGCTGCCAAGACTTACAGCCATCAGAGAACACGGTGATAAAATATGTTAATGCTTTAATGTTTTATTCCATGAGAAGAGTCCTGGTGGGTCCAACATGATAAAACCCATGTTGCTCTAAACTGGAATCATCCTTTAAGCTTTTCTCTGAACATGTTGGATTCTTACGTTGGAGCCAAGATGTTCAGATCCAGCAGCTCTGCACTGGCGAGTTCAAACCAAACACGTCAAAAGGCATTAAAGTGAAACCAAACTGACACATAGCAGACTGCCTTTAGAAGTGTGTTTGTACCTGGGGATGCTGAGGAGGTAGTCCAGAGTGGCGCTGAGCTCCTCCATGCTGGTCTGATCTGAACTGAGAGGGATGGTCAGGATCAGACCACTGCGCCGGTCTTTGCCCCCTAAAAACAGACAGAAATCAGATTAATGAACTCACTACATGAACCCGAGGAGATGCAGACCATAGACACTGAGGAAGCTGCTGTGTTGTACCTGACAGGAAGGCCAGCTTCTTCTTCAGGATGGGGAGGATGTTGGTAGCTTCCATGTTAACGTTGGACATCTGTAAACACACACGCAACATTTAAAGCACGGGTTGGCGTGTTTTTTATTCATCAAGTCTCTGAAAATGTTCTTCATATGTTCCACTCAGAGACTTTGGGTCACTGTAATTATTTCTTGGTTCCATTTATGAGTCCAAACACAGTTCTAAAGTAAACAACAAGGACAAAATCCACGTGTTCAAAAAGTACTTTCTAAAGCTAATGTGCAGTCAAACACAAGATTATAGGTTCAAATACTGGATTACAGGTTCAAACACTAGAGCACAGACTCAGTCCAGACTCTGACACTAGTCCGGAATCCCGAGACACTAGTCCTTAGAATCAGACAGTAGTCCACAATCTCAAAACACTAGTCCACAGACTAAGACACTAGTCCTTAGAATCAGACACTAGTCCACAATCTTAGACGCTAGTCCCCAGACTCTTTGGTCTACAGCTCAGTGTACGACTAGACTGGAAACTGAATGACTAACTTATTAGTAAATTTCAGAATTAGTACAGAAGTCTAAAACACCAGGTGAGAAGTTTCACTGCTCAGACGCCCAACATTCTGCAAGTCAACACCGCAGTGTAACAGTCTGGTTACAGGTAATAAAAACGCTGTAAAACATTGAGTGCAGCAGTAAAGATGCACGTCAAGCCCCCAGCTGAAGCATCACTGAAATATTAGCGAGACAGCACAGTGATTTTCCAGAAGGATTTCCTCCCCGCTGGCGTTTCTCCCGGCAGATTCAGATTCTTGGCATGGATGCTCTGCTCTGCATGTGATTTACTGCCTGTTTCAGCAGCCTGTTGGTGCAGCCAGTAAATCAGCCGGTTTACATGTCTGTCAGTTTACTGGCTGCTCCAACATCTGTGTTGTTTTAACCCTCGCTCCGCACCGTGCGCTGTTTTCACTCTGTGTAATAAACCTTATGCTAGCAGTACGTCTATCTGTTAACGCCGTGTTTGTGGTTTTACAGGAGATTGTGTGCAGAACTACTTTATGGCAGAGCCTCCGTTAAACCTCACAGTGACACAAAACAACAGAAAAATGTTGAGCTATTCTATTTTTTAATGCATTTTATTGTCTTTAGTTCATATTTATTCATGTCGTGTCACATAAATTGATCTTCTGGCTTGTAATTTTCAGCATAATAGCCAGTATTTAGCACTTGCACACATGATTTCTGATTTCTAGGTTACTCTTCATTTTGTTACCTCAATCTTTACTTTTATTTTGTTTTATTTTAGTGCAAAGTGTAGTACATCTATATATGATCATCTCATATTTCCTTCAGGTAAAATGTCTGCCTAATCTGGTCACTAAAGCTGCAACAAACAATTGTTTTCTTTGCTGATTAATCTGTTGATTAAATTCTCGATTAATTTAGTGCATGTCTGTGTTGCATGTCAAACTGAGGTCCTCAAATGTCTCCTTTTGGCCACATCTCCAAGATATTCAATTTAACATCATGAAGGAGGAAAGAAAAGAAAGTCAGCAAATGCTCAAATATAAGAAGCTGGAATTTTTTTCTTGGAAAACTTTCAAACTAATATTTGGCAATTAATACAAATATACATTCGATTGGTAAATTGTTAAATCTCTAATGGAAAAACAGCTTTTTAGGGTTTCTTTAAAGTCTTTATTCCGCTGATTCAGAGGAGTACAGAAAGCAGAAAATATTCTCATTTCAAAAGGTGAAAAAAATGTTTTAAACCATATTAATCAATAATGAAAATATTTGGGTATGAAGTCAAAAGTTGACAGCTAATCAATAAATTGTTGCAGCTCTGTTTGGCACATTTATATGTGGGGTAATACAAATAAAACAGTGACCTTGACATGACATATGACAGATATTATCTCTTTATTTAGGTTTATGTGATGTTATTTTATGTATACTTGTGGCTTTTTGTGATGATTCTTTACTATTTTAACCAATTTCCTCGATTTTACTACCACTTTGTAGTATAGTATAGATTATTTTGCCAAACTTTACTGCAAAAAAGCCCAATATGGGCTATTATTTGACAGAAATTCTGATTATTATTGGTATTATTTGTAGTATTTTTCATGACTCTTTACTATTTTAACTAATTTCCTCAATCAGCTTCCCACAAGGAGCCAAAGTTGGAACATTTTTTGATTATTTCACATGATAATTTTCATACTGGACCTAAAATCTGGCTACAGTTGTGGGGTTTTTACTTCAGACCACACCCTCATGGAGCAGATTAGAGAGAAATAATTACACAAATTCGATCGGTAAACTTTATATATTTCATTTTCTGGTCACGAAAACTCTCCAGTTTTGTCTGAGTGTTACTTTTACACTGTTAGTGGACATTTTTATTGATTATTTTGGCAAACTTTGCTGCAAAAAAGCCCAATATTGTCTATTATTTGGCACAAATTCTGATTATTATTGGTATTATTTGTAGTATTTGTGATGATGAATGATCCCTGCAGCACCCATCTGTCCTGCTGCATGGCTTCACCTTCATCATCCTCCTCCTCCTGCCTCGCTGCGGCCTGGCTCGGTTTGTTTCGGCTGGGTTCGGCTCGGCTCGGTTCGGTTCGGCCCACAGACACAATGACCTACATTGAGGCAGACTGCGGCTGGCTGCTGCGGCTGGGAACCTCCTCGCTGCTGCCGCCGCCGTCCGCTCAGCAATCGACAACTTTCCTCATCGATCGGTAATAAGTATCGATCCGGCTGCTTTTCTTACCTTCCAGTCACATCCGCTGCATTTTCCACTGGCTCCCGATTTTTTCCTCTCAGTCCTCCTCCTCTTCCACTTCTCCCGTTTCTGCTTCTCCTCCGCAGCTCTTCCTCTCCTCCTCCTCCTCTTCAGCCTCTTCTGTCTCCTCTCGGGTGGATTTAACGGCAGATTCTGGCTCCGGTTCCCGTTAAATCGCTGCGTATCTCAGTTTGTTCGGTTCTCTTTGGACAACAGTGGAGCAGGCGGCGCAGCTCGCAGCTCTGCGCAGACTCAGTGAAGCCCAATCAAAGGACGCGTTTTCCTGTAGAGCGACTTTCAAAATTAAAGCCCCGGGGGAAGCTGAATAAATTCCTTAAAAAATACCGGTTTCTGTACAAGTAATTATAATTTTAAAGGCTTATTGCACTCAAAAATAGTACTTTTGTATCAGTATTTATGGTTAAAAGGGTTTATACCATCTACATGGTACTTTCTAATGAACAAGCTGTGGTTTTAACGGTTTATTGCCCCCAAAAGACATTTTTTGGACATGTATAGTTTTAAAAGTTTATTCCACCCAAAATATTACATTTGTGCAAGTATTTATAGTTTTAAATATTTATTCCACCCAAAATAGTACTTTCCGGACAAGTATTTAAAGTTTTAAAGGCTTATTTCACACAAAATATGACTTTTGTACAAGTAATTATAGTATTAAAGGTTTATTCCACTAAAATGTGACATTTGCACCCATAGTTTCAGTTTAAAGGTTTACTAAAACATTTCATCTGACACCTGTTAGCTGCTGAGATATTTGTTTGGACCAGAGAGTTGGAGCAGAACTGCTGAAAATCACTGAGGAATCCTCAGACTTTCCCAATCCGACGAACTGCTTTTTTATCCGCTGTATATTCCCAGTTTTGTGGCAATACAGGTATAATTTCGATGCTTTGATTTTGAAGGTTGAACTCTGCAGCTTCAAAAAGTTGAGACCGCGTCTCCGGGGCGGAGCCACATCAGACCACGCCCCCTCCCATTCAACTCACCGAGGTGTTCAGGTGTCCTCAGAAATGAGAAAAGATTTAATTTCAAACCTGCTGTATTTATAAGATTAATATTTCAACACAAAGTCATAAAAAAAACAGCAGCACCATCAGGTATGAAATGAATTAAAATATTCAGAGATATTTAAAGAGATGAAAACTTGAGTTACTTAATTCTGATTTAATAATTCATACATCACACAAAATATATACACAACCTTACAATTGTTTTCATCATACTGGTGCAAACAAAACCACGCGTTCTTTATATATAGATGCAAATAAAATTCAAGTTGCAGTTTTTGTAGCGCTGCTGCGACACCGTTCAGATCCAAATCAACTTTCACATCCACAAGACAAGACAAAGGAACTCTTAGCAGATCTATTTCATGAGACAGGTGCATAGAAAAGAGATGAGATAAAAGTAAAGAGATGTGCATTTCCAAACATTTCCACAAAGATTCTCTCACACATAAAAGCCCTTCTGCGCGTTGAAATGTCACAAATAAATGTTCGCTTTGAAGCTGCATATTGTGGCGGAGTGATTTGAAACATTCACCTTGCATTGGTCTTTCTGATTTATGCTTTTCTTTTGTGTTTGTGCTGAGGTTTGACATGCATCAGTGTCTCAATCTATAAACTAAATCTTCACTGCTGTGTGATTTGTCTCGCTCATGCGTATTCTTAGTGAAGAGCTGCACTATTTTCCTCAGCTGTCTCGCTGCACTCTGTTTTATTGTAAAAACAACAAACTGTTGTTACTATTCATTAGGTGTCAGTGAACGCATCACCGGAGCCTCTGCAGGGTTTGTCAAGTGGCCAGCTGATGGACACAGAAACACAGCGGCATCCTCAAGAAATGGAAAACACTGTAAAATAGTTTGTAAAACAGTTAATAAGAGCACAAGTTGCTCTTATAAGCGAGTTGTGCAGATGATGTCCGGCACAGTAATCTGGTCTTTAGCTGATTTCCCATCATCCTTTGGAGGACGTGTGGAGGAGACACATGGCAGCCTGAACCTGGAAACCAGAGGAGGAGAACTGCATGAGTTAAACATGATGTTTACATCCTGTCTTTGGTTTACATTGAGCTCATCTTTTTCTCCATATCATCAGGCTCCATTGCATTTCATTAAATCATTGTCACAGTCCCAAGTTGGGTTCAGTAGAGGTCAAAGGAATAATAAAATATCTAAACTGCAACAGGAGCATCAAGTGATCTGGTTGTGACCTTCTCGTAGGATTGTAAGACAGCAAGAAATCAGACATTGTGCAGACTTACCGCCGTGTGCGCTGCATCTGCTGGATGGTGTCGGGCATCGGCCGTCTGAAGGTTTCGGGCAGAAAAATGCAGAGCAGAGCGGCGAGAAATGACAGAAAAGCCACGAGGATCCACGGCAGGAACTGACTGAACACAGCTGGAGACAGAAGCAGAGCAGATCAGAGAGTTTATTCTTTCAAAATTCGTCTGATAAGGTAAGATAAACTTTATTGATCCCTTATTGGGGAAATTCACAAGATGAATGAACATCTGAGCACTAAAGATTGATCTGCTAGATTCAAAGAAATGCAACTGAGAATTAAACGTGTGTTTGTCATTTGAATGAAGTGAACTTTTAGAAAACAGAATTTGATGCATCATGAGAGCAACTTTAGAGCCATTGCTGCAGCTGGAAGTGTTGCTGCTTTTACTTCAAGAAGTACACTGCCTTTAGCTCTGAGAACTGCATTAGACTGAAGTTGTCATTTATGTGTGTTACTTGCAGCAGGATGTAGGAAAGTGGAAGGTCTCACCCAGGTGCAGCAGGAAAGGGGAAAGCGAGGAGCCCATTCTGGAGAACATGGCGCAGGACGACATGGCCGTGTTCCTGATGACGGTGGGGAACAGTTCACCGGTGTACATGTACAACACGCTGATGCCGGCCAGGACGCCGAATTTACCCAGCAGCACCAGGACCAGGGTGAGAGTCGGATGACCTGCAAGGGAGGAGAAGAAGGGCGGTGAGATCAGGAGGAGGAAAACAACCCAACTGACCGTTTCCTCAACCGCTGTCCCAAACGGCGACTGTCCAATCACATCTTAGCAACCGTAACTAAGCATGGCAGGCCTGTCGAGCCTCAGACTCCTCAACATGTTGCAGCGGTGAGCATGGGACTGTAGTCAGACAGATGAGGAGCTTTCAGGACAGAGATTTTCCAAAAATATCCAGGCAAATTCTAAGAGAGCCGACTGAACAGTGTGTCAGACTCAAAGCTGAACTACAAAACTTAGAAGAGGAACCTGGTCTTTCTTTCTCTGTCATTCCATGTCATTAGCTAGTTTATTTATTATGTAGAGTTATATACTGGAAAGACAAATATATATATATATATATATATATATATATATATATATATATATATATATATATATATATATATATATATGTACACACATAGAAAAGCAAAAATATGGCAGCAAAGGTGCCAGAAAAGTATATAAGAAAGATGGTTAAATAAATTTAAACAGTCTAATTTGATGGTCAAACACTAGAAAAGAAAAAATCACTGTTTGCAAAAGAAATACAGATTTTTTTTATGTAGATCTTGTTTGTAGTTTTGACATATTTATTAAACAGCCAGAATTTAAATTTATAATTTTTTTTTGTCATTTTACTAGATATTTTCTGAAATCTAGTAAAACAGATATTCTGTAATTTAACATCAGAAATATTTACCATTTTACAAGCCTTAATGTGCATAATTTTTCTTTCAAATAACAGCAAATATCTTGAAACTGATGATATTTTGCACAACAAAAAAGTATAATTTTACAGCTAAGCTGTAAAAGAATGAATTACTATTTGTATAAGTAGAGACTTTTAATGTGAACAATATTCACAGTTTTGGGCTGGTTTTTTATTGGTAATATGTAAAGCATTACTTCTATTCTGTGATTTTTACTGGATAATATCTGCAATTTATCAAAAGAGGGAAAATTTGTAAAATACCAGCAAATTCAAAATGCATAAATAAATAAATAAAGTTGAGAATTGCAAAAAAAAACAACCCCCCCCCCAAAAAACCCAAACATAAATAAATAAATACAGTGTAGGTTATTTGAGAAAAATGCATTCCCTGTGTGCAATTTTCGACAAAAAAAAGTCTCAGGTTCTTTAATTTCACAATAACTTTTTGCTCAGAAAAGTTCCTCCACAGGGCTTTGTGAAGATTAAACAAATTGTACTGATATATCAATGTTCATCTCAGTGACATGTGTATGTACGTCATTGTCTGCAAAAACAGACAACAACCCTGGACTTTGTCATGAATCTGCCGTTTATAAAATCTCAGCTGCATCCAGTAAGACTCCTTTAGGGGCAAAACTCTCTCCCTAGAACTTATCTTAGCTTTAACCCCGGTTCCTGTGATAGAAAAGCATGTTAGAAAAATGAGTTTGTCCAAAAGTTCACGTTCCCTGGGGAAAGGTTCTGCAGTGGAGCGGCAGTTTACTGTATCAGGATAATTGGCTCCGTCCTGCTCGTCATTTGGGGAAGTTTTCACTCCAGCAAATCCAGCTAAACTCATGACCTGAGACGTGACATTTGCAAAATATGCCAATTTAAATGAGCTCACTTTTAATTGTAGAAAGCAAGTCATGTTTTTCCAATGGCACATATGCAAAAAAAAGGGTTATGTTAGAGCAAATTATGTTTTATTTCACTCGTACTCATAATATTATAATACAATCCAATCATATTGGCTCTACTTTACATTTCAATAATAATTATTCTGCTTTTCTGCCAAGTCTTAGAGATGAATCATCAACTACAGAGGAAGCTGACTTCTTGACACCCTGCTGTCAGAGTTTGACAACTATTGGTTCGTTATGTGTAAAGGTACATGTTGACTAGATGTGTTTTCACAGCATGTAAACGCGCCACATCTGAAAATCACCCGCATGGTGGCGAGTCACTAGTGGGCGTTACGTGGTCACATGACCGCGCTTTCAGCCTGACAGTCTGGCAGATGCGTCGGACCAACATGGCGGCTCGGTCGCAAACTTTCTCTTTTATTTCTAAAATAATTCAGCTAAAAGTATTTCTGGAAGCATTTGAGTCAAGAAATTATCTTTGCAGCTGTCCTCGTTTTAGTTCACTGAAGGCTAGTTTATACGTTTGACGAAAGTTTTGCGATGCGTCAGACCTCCGCACGCCGCATCGAATATACATAAAGTAGAAGTCGAGTCTACTCTACGCACCGGATCGCAGCTGGAAACGCACCGCACCGCACCGCATGCTGCATGCTGGTCCGGTTGCGGTGCGTTTCCAGCTGCTCAGTACGTCTCACCGGAGCGGGCAGCAGCTCATTTGCATAAAATAGACTCGACTTCTACTTTATGCAAATTTGATGCGTCGTGCGGAGATCCGACGCATCGCGAAACCTTTGTCAAACGTCTAAACTAGCCGTCGGTGAACTAAAATCAGGACAGATTCAGCTACTACACAGCTTTTTTCTCACCTCAGATGCTTTCAGAAATACTTTTCGGAACCGTTTTCGTAATAAAAGAGAAAGTTTGCGACCGAGCCGCCATGTTGGTCCGGCTTGAAGTCCAGGAGCAGACGGCTCCTGAGTCGATGCGTTTGTCCAATCAGGGGCAGGATAGTTGGAGAAGAAGGTCGGCAGGAGTTGAACACCGACTACTGGCCTCAAGTACACGCCCACCAAGCAGGAGATTTACAGATGCAGCGCGTTTACATGCAGAAAAAACGTATCTAGTGGACACATAGCATAATGTAGGTGGCAACTTTAACTTGAGTCCGAGGCTCTGCAATCAATCTAGTGAAGACAGTTTATTGTCCCAACTTCTTTCAACAAGATGAAAATTTACATTCACAAAGAAAGAAAGAAAGAAAGACTAAAACAGTGGAGTTTCAGCTTTCTGGTGTTACTCACTGTGTAAAGTGAAGAGGATGAGGAGCAGCGCTATCGCCCCCATCATGACGAAGCTCATAAACGACTGGCAGCGAGGAAGACGGCGTGCAGCCCCCCAGCTGGCAACATATGCCGGGATCTCAACAACCGACAGCAGGAAGTTGTTCAGGTAGGGGTTACCAGAGAGGTTAGACATGTCGAAGGACAATCCAAAGTAGCAGACATTCATAGAAAACCTGCAAACAACAGGAGAGGAAGACTAATTTGAGTGTGCCAATGCAGCTTTTGTTCTGCTATAATTATACATGAGGTAGATTTTGTTTTGGAAAGTCAGCATGTTTTATGAACCCTAACCTGTACCTTTAACCATCTTTGAGCTTTTATTTTGAAAGTGTAGTTCAGTACCAATCAGCTGTGAGTCACGGTTTGCTTGCAGTGAGCAGAGCAAAGGAACAGACAAGCAGACAAAGGTCACAGCTCAAAAAATATAAGTCGCATCAAAAAATTCTTTCACTGTGTGAAGCAAAATCTGATGAACAAAGAGCCTGGGATGGAAATTGTGTCAGAAGAATCTATAAGAATAAGCATTAAGTATGCTTCAGTGCTTATAAAAAATCAGCATTAAAAAATCTAACACACAATCGATGGAACTGACTGTGAGTTAACTATTCTTAAGGGAGCGGAGAGTACAGGTTTGTCCTGAGGATGGTTCATCCTCTAGACAGCAGGACAAAGTTAGTCCTTGTTGTGAACTCTCAGGAGAAGTTGGAAGATCATTTGTAATTATCCTCAAACACAAACTTGATGTTGAGATTCTTTGTCTTGCTCTGGATGGATGAAACAATCAACCTTTGCAGTGAAAAAGTGCTTTAACTCACCAGATGAGCCACAACATCAATGTAATATTTCGTATGTTTTTGGTCCTCAGCAGGTCCAGGAAGCTGACCGATTCTGCCTTCTGGCTTTCAGCTTTGTCGACCTGTGGAGAAACAGAAACTGCAGTTGGATGGCCGCCGTTGTTTACCATTGTTTAGATGAGGAACAACGACGAGGTTCAAAGCTCTTACGTTGGTTGAGAGGAAGATGACCGGTGGAGCTTCCACTCGGTTCTCCAGAGCTGCTAACCTCAGCAGAGATTCTGCTTCTTGGAAACGTCCACGAGACACCAGCCAGCGAGGAGACTCTGGAACCCACCTGGTGGACAGACACAGTTATATGGGAGGAAACTGGGGAAGGACTGTAGATCACACCGGTCCATAGGCCGCTGTGTTATACAGAGTGGAGATAAATACGACCAGAAATGATCCAAGCACCATGACACAAGTCTGAAAGCCCGATGAATATCTGAATATGTGCAGGGAGCATGTTCACTTTGAACTTTAAACTTGTTTCCAGATCAGAGGTTAGTCTTGTGTCTCTTCTGTCTTGTCTCGACCATTGCAGAGTACAGAATTTTTTTAAACTACAAAGTGACCTACCTGAAAGAAAAACTGAGTTCAAAATCTTTCAATAAATCCTACAAGCTCTTTGTTTCAAGTGAAAGGATTAATTTAGTTTATTGGGGAGATCTTGTATCTGTTTGAAATGACTGAAAGGAGACTTTGTTTGTGGTACTTTAAGGTACAAATTCAAGTTTCTAGGAAGAGGTATCATCCACAGTTGGACAAATTCTTTACCAAATGGACCCTGTCTATGCCATACTTTTAACAATGTCACATGCAAACTAATTAATCAAGTAGTACAAAAGATGCAGAGGAATCTTGAGCTCTTCTTACCACCAGAAGGGGATAAATGCCAGTCCGGGTGCGGCCATGGCCAGCGACAGGTATCTCCAGTTCCTGAACAGGTGGGCGGTCCCAGACAGCAGCAACATACCACAAACGTAGACAGAAGATAAGCCCAGCTGGGAGAAGAGAAATCTGCTCGGACCGATTAGGATCTCTGAACCTGTGGAGGAAATGTGAGAGAATTACAAAAGTGTTCTAATGGATCTTTCTCATGTTTCTGTGGTCAGCTTATTGCACAAATGTAAAACAATGATGGTTTAGTAAGAAGAAATATAACATTAAAGTTCCAAGCAGCATTGATTGGGTCCTCGCATCCTTGCTGGTCAGTGAATCCAAGTATATCCACCAGATGGTGCTGTGGCCGAGACTGTATTTTTGGCCTATAGATGTGATTGGGGCGGGCCTCTGCTCAAACATGTAAAGTTTGAAGCAGATTGAAGCTTGTACAGGCTAGTTAGAGAGCACTTCCTGTTTCATGGCGAAACGTCGAAATTCCGCCAGCTGCCATTTCCACACTGTCAGAATTTTGTGGACCATTTTAATAACCTTGATTACTCATGTCTGGAGTACATCCTGGCCTAATTTCAGCTCTGTTGGGGTTACCCTCTTTGAGTTTATAGCTTTTGAAAATGTGCAAAAATTACCCCAAATCATCCAAAATATGACATGTAATTCAAAATGGCTGACTTCCTGTTGTGTTTTGGGCATGGGTGTCAACTACAGTTTTATGCGTCTTGATGAGTTACACGTGTCCCAAATTTCATAAGTCTAGGTCACACATACTGGTCAAAATAAATGTTTCAATTATTCCAGGGGGCACTATTGAGCCATTTGGGCACGTACATGTGCCATTCCCTGAAAATATCCAATTTTTCACCTGTCTGATGTGTGTGCAAATTTTCAAGCATTTTCACTTATATTCATGGCCTCAAAAATGCGCTTCTTTTGTTGGACAAAGTAAGTCTAATAATAAACCCATGAGTTTCAGTAGGGTCTTCACACCCTCTTTGCTCGGACCCTAATGGAGAACTGACAACCTGTCAAACATCAACAGGCTGTTTTCTACTGGTGCAACTTTTATTGTGACCTGCATTTGCATGTTCTGCCTGTTAGAACCACCCCAGTAAACATTTTAAGGCTATTTTAGAGGAAGAAATGTCCAAGGCAGGTACTGAACATGTTGCCTGAAAAACTGTTGTGCAGATGTAGACGCTGATTGGTTAAACTGGAGAGTACAACAGGCACCATGTTTCTGCCCTCTAGATGTCCTTGCTAAGTACCTCTGAGGTTTGTACTACGAAGCAAGTTCAACATTCCCAGGGTAGTTACCTGGTTCCACTAAACTCAACAATGGCAGTATTGCTACACACAGGAACCTGATTATCAATGCAGTAAGTCATCAACAAGTTAAAATTCACCATAGAGGTAAACATAACAAACCCTCTTTCTTCTTTACATTGAGTAACTACTATTTACAATATTTTGGTGCAGTCTCAGGTAACTGTAGGACCCAACACCGCAATGGAAATCCCTACAGTGTAAAGTCACCCAACAATTCAAAACAAACTTGCGTTTTCACTTTTGTTTAACCCTTGTCAAATTGACCCGTTTTAAAGTTTGAAAATGTGGAAAAAAGTATGGGAATTACAATATGGGAAAAAAGAAATGTTAAAAATGTTCTTAAAGAAAATATTAGAAGTTTTGCTGATATATATGGAATCACTTTAGATATTTTTCAGATTTTTTGGAAAATTTTTACTCATTTTTTGAAAATATTTACAAGAATTTTCTTGCCAAATTTTGGGGATTTTTTTTTTATTTTTATTTTTTAAACAAAACTTTTAAGGGAAACTTTTAAGGAATTATTGGAATTTTCTTCCTGAAGGTTTTGCAAATTTTCAGAAATTTGAGGACTTTTTTTCCTGAGTATTTGGATTTTTTTCAGACAAGGAAACAATATTTTTTGGTGCCCGTAAATGAGGACAACAGGAGGGGTAAAGACTATTTTTGAAGTTAAAAGCACAACAGACAGAAGAGGGTCTAACATCACATCTGCCTTTGCTGGTTTGGACGTAGTCTTTAATTGGTCTCTCTACTGAGATCTCCAACAGCAGAATTGGAGCATGCAGCCAGTGTAGAAGAGGATAAATGTCACGGTATTCTAAAAAAGAAGGAAGAGACATACCCAGCACAAATATGACGACGAAACAGCTGATCTGACCCACTCCCATAATGAAGAACAGCACAGTGAAGACCAGCCAGGAGGAAGCCCAAGACGCTGCAGCGCTGAAAATGCTAAGTATGGCGATGGAACCGAAGAGAGCGGGCTTCCTCCCAAACCTACAGGACAAATACAACAGGTCAGTCAGCCTCAACTGCAACATCCACGTTCCTGTTCGGATATTAATGTTCAAGACGGAGAAAGATACTGTTGGATAGACCTTCTTCTCTTTGGCCTATACGTGGTTACTTTGGCAAAATATTCCACCTCTGCTAACTTCAGAGACGTGTTGAATGGAAACTGAAAAGTACCGGTCAGAGATCTGCCCAGAGATGAAGCATCCACAAAGTCCTCCCAGGAAGTAGACAAGGGAAGTCAGAGGCTGTTTCCACTCGTCGCCGCACACCAGGTCGAACTGGAAGGCAAAAAATGCAAAGTGGAATAAAACAGCAAGAACAGACACTGGAAAATACAAAAAAAACATGGGAATGCTCACTAGAGCAAATGAAAAACCCTAAAATACAACACTGGGAAGAACCCAAAAACTCCTTTAACCCTCGTGTCGTCCTGAGGGTCAAAACTGACCCATTTTAAAGTTTGAAAATGTGGGGAAAAAAAATCTGTTTTCACAGTAAAACTTCTGATGTCCACATTTTCAACATTTTTGGGAAGCCCTTGAACTTTTTTTGGTGGAAAAAGAAATGTTCAAAATGTTCCTGAAGAACATTCACATAAAAATCAACCCAAATGAATGTTCGTCAGAAAATATTACACGTTTTACTGATATGTATGTAATCACTTTAGTTATTTTTTGGAAGATTTTTACACATTTTTTGAAAATATTTGCAAGAATTTTCTTGCCAAATATCGGAATTTTCTTCCTAAAGGTTTTGCAGATTTTCTGAAATTTTGGGAATTTTTTTGCTGAATTTTTGGATCTTTTTCAGACGGGGAAACAATATTTTTTGATGCCCGTAAATGAGGACAGCAGGAGGGTTCATGTGCGCCTGTGATTCACCCGTCGATGCCTGGATTTATTTACAATTAAATTTTAAAAAAAAACTTTTGTGTGTTTTTGCTTTCCAGCTGATGCTAAAATAAGTGGAGATTGTTGATTTGTCTATTACACACAGAACAGATATATGATAATAATAACATATAATAATCAGGTCCCACTCCGACCGGTTCTACCAGAAACCAGTGCTTGCAAAAGGTTCCGAGGTACATATTGAATATGCACAAACCGTCATTGGGGGAATGGATACGCTGTCTCTGCTGCAGTCTGAATGAAAGTGGTATGATGCGAATTTGCGGGAGTAGGCATCAAGGGGTTAAATTGCCACTGTTTCTTGACCCACACAGAATCTAAAATCAATTTTTCCGCTGTAGACTAAAGCAGGAGAAACAGTTCCAGTCATTTCCAGTTTGTCGTCTTCTCTCCCTGCAGTCGTCTAAAGCGAGTCAATGATTGGTGTCTGCAGAGAAAGGTCACGACCTGCTGCTGGTTTAACAGGCAAAAGCTGCTCTGAACAGATTGCTTCCTTATTAAACATGCTGCAGACTAAACAGTAACATGAAACGGGCAGAAGGTCACACTTATGCAACGCTAACACTAACTGAGTGTATTATCCAGTACCTCAGTGACTACCGTAGACTGGTAGTACTCGGTACTGTAGGTCCATCCGTCTCTACATCCCTCCTGCTGCAGGCCGGACAGGACGACCTCTGGACTCCATCCCAGCACAGACTGGTTCTGGATCTGGTCCAGGCCGGGTCTGAAGCCCATAGCTGACAGATTCTGCACCACATCCAGACTGTACCGGCTGCAGCTGCTTCTCTCCGGCTGCCCGGCGACCTGCGGACCACATTAGTCACTGTTATTACCAAGGTAGACCAGACCAGAACAATATCTCTCTTTTTAGTCGTTAAATGATCGTTTTTTTCCACTAGCTAGTTGTTAGCTGTGTCTGTCTGCTGTTTGGAGCCGATCATATACCATCTTTAGAGCATCGCCTGAATAAAAAGCTGCAACAGAAAGTGATGCTATGAGATCAGAGAGTTTGGGAGAAAACAGAAAACAAGTAGCATGAAGAAGCTAAATGGGAAAGTTAGATTTGGTTGGTAATTCTTGGTTTATTTCTAAGAGTGAAACTTTTCATGGAGAAGTAGACATGCAATCTAGGGATATTATCGGCATAAAAATGTAATATCAGTCAATATTGTTATTGGTTGTTCCTGCCTATCATGAAAACTGATAAAATAATGCCTGGATTTCGCCACCATTTACTGACTCATAGAGGGAGGGAGAGTGTGAACTGATATTTGAGACAATAAAAAAAATAGCATAAATATGGCATTTTTTCATAACTTAAGTTGAAGAAAGTCTTGTTGCATGTTTTTGATGTTACCTAAAATTAGTTAAATAGCCCACATATATCGGTATCCGTTGATATCGGAATCAGAAATTGAGAGTTGGACAATATCGGCATATCAGTCATTGGTAAGAAAAGCCATTATCAGACATCCCTAATGCAATATACTGACAATGTAAACTCTACCTGTCACCTGTAACAATCATTCAATCACTTAAATGTGAATTCAGCCTCTTTCCTTCAATGAATTCATCACATTTACAGTCAGACTCCAGCTCTAACCTGCACCGGGATGCTGGCCTGGATCCAGTCCTGGCTCAGGTTGCTGCTGGCCGGGATGTGGCAGTGGTGAGGAGGGATGGCGAGCAGGAAGATGACCGACAGGACGTTGTATCCGCAGGGAATGGAGGTGAGGCAGAGCAGGACGAAGACTCTCCTCTGGAATGGGCCGGAGGTCCCCAGAAACGACACCGACTCCTCGTAGTTCTGCATCTTACTGGACTTCTGCTTCTGTTCTGCTAAGATGCTGGGACAGTTTCTACAGAGAAAACTGCTGCAAAAATACTTTCAGCGTTAGATTTAGAAATACTGCTTGGTCTTAAAAGCACCAACATGAAGCACAAAAACACTCCTGCACAAGAACTACAGATAATAACAAATAAACTACACATATGCTGCCAGTGTGGCCTCCTGTTGCAGCTTGTTGTCAGCGTCTCCCTGCAGCTTCACCTCCTTTATCCCAGACCAGACCAGAGAACTCCACCTCTCCTCCTCCCCCTCTCAGCCAGAGTTCCTCATGTTTGGGAAAACTACACCTTGCATCAGAAATAGAGAGAAAACAACGCAGGGAGAAACATTGTTTAAAGTTCTGAATGTCTGCAGCGTGATTTAAAATGTGCTGAGATAAAATGTGTTTTACTGGAGGGGAAGTTAACCTGTGATTCTCTGAGTGCAGTCCAGACTTCTCAGATTTAATTTGAATACTTTGATGATAATATTCAAAGAAATGCACGTCGTTTAGCCCTTTTAACCCTCATGTCGTCCTACGTGTCAAAATTGAAAATGTGGAAAAAAATAAATATTTTCACAGTGAAACTTCTGATGTCCACTTTTTCAACATTTTTGGGAAATCTTTGAAGATTTTTTGGTGGAAAAAAAGAAAAGTTAAAAATGTTTCTTACAAACATTTACAAAAAAAAAATTTAAAAAATTATGTGAATGTTCTTAAAGAAAATATTAGAAGTTTTACTGATATATATGTAATCACTTTAGGTAATTTTAGGATTTTTTTTGAAAGATTTTTACTCATTTTTTGAAAATATTTACAAGAATGTTCTTGCCAAATTTGGGGGATTTTTTAAAATCAAACTTTTAAGGGAAACTTTTAAGGAATTTTTGGATTTTTTTCAGACAAGGAAACAATATTTTTTGGTGCCTGTAAATGAGGACAACCGGAGGGTTAAATACAGTAACGGATTGTTCCGATTTGTTGAAAACACACTACTTTGGCTGGAAAACACCCTGAACGCTGACAGGAAACTGCTCACTTTCATCCTCCTTTCTCTTCTCAAAACCAGCAACCTGTTCTTCTAAAACTAAATCTCAAAGTATAATTTGTATATTTTTGTTGGTCACCATGTGAAGGTTTATCTGAGCTGCACTCAGAATGATATTTAGTTTTTCTTTCAAAGGTTTCTCTATTAATAGTCTTTGCTTTAATTTCCAAATTTAGAAAAACCCTGAACCCCAGCGACGTGAATGAACTGGTGCTGCAGAGATCAGACTGGACTGGACTGGAAGCTCTAAAGCGGATGGATCATTTACCGTTCGCTCAGCGGGAACAGATGAAGAGAGCAGTTAAACGGTGACGAGGTGTTCGGCTCCAACCATCACTAACCTGGAAATCACTTCACATAAATGTAACCTTCAGACACGCAAAGTCTGTGAGACATTAACATGCAAACAGGAAAACTCAGCGCTGGAAAAGTGACTTTAAAGCAGGATACCAGGGGACTGATGTGAATCTGTCACCAGTGACCTGATTCTACATGTATGCACTCAGACTCATTTATTTAGTTATGCAAGACACAACAGACACGCCTCCTTCTAGGTGAAGCACAAAAATAATCGTCAATATTTAAGGAAATACAATAAAAACACATATATATTTTAATGTTATATGGAAAAATGACAATATTTTAGATGTAGAATCTCTTTATTTAATAGTAAAGTTATAATTCAGGGTCATTTCAGAAGTGCTGAGTGCACTTATTTGAATTCAGATTAATAATAATAGTCTTTAAGGTTGTTTTAAGGTCACTTTCATCTGAAATATAATGCATTTATGTATTATTTATACACATTATCAGCACCCACATAGGTACTGATGATGTTTTGATCCACATTATTCAAAATAAGATACAAACAGAGACAGAATCAAAGAGATCTTTTACAGTATTCAAGCTTTTAAGTTCACATGGACATCTTTGAGGGTTAATGAGACTTGGATTATATAAGACCACATGAGAAACTGCAAGATCAAATCTTACAGCTCAGATCTATAGCGTCAATATATAACTGTGGGACTTTTTGTATCATAGTTGACATTTTTGCTGTTTTCAGGTCTAAAATCAACATTGGCACCTAGAACCACTTTTACACTAAGATTCTTCTAAATATTATATATACAAATGAGTAAAATTGAAATTGAAAGGACATTTGGACAGAGGCACCGGACCGTCACTGACAAGAAATATGTCAATTCATGTGTTCTGCTCTTATTTACGCTGTGTGATAATAAAAACCCAAATAATCTGGGGTTCATAGACTTCCACTGAATGCTTAATATATCTGGATTGAATTTTAAATAATAGTAATTTTAACTTTAATCATATAGAACCTTTCAAGAACAACTTAATGTTCTTTACAGAGACATACAAGCAAAAGAAAGAAAGAAAAACCCTGAAAATAAAAACTAACTAAATAAACAGCCATAAAATCTTGAATTAAAGTAGACAATTTAGAAAGTCAGATTAAATTAATGTGTAAATCAAACGCCTGTGTTTCGGTTTCTGTCGTGCTTTTCCGTTTTGTTTCCCCTCCAGTACATATAACCAGGTTAGACTGTGCAGAATTCACTTAAGAAACGTGATTAAATTAAATCTACTCTGTGATCTGACTTAAACTGGATGTTCTTCTTGTACTCTTAGGGTAATTCATTAAGTACATAGTGTTGAGGCAGCCAGATTTTGGTGAAACAGTTCCAAAAAAAAGTATTAAATCTTCCTATTTTGTACTCGGCTTTGAAAGAGAATAATGATACACAAAGCTCCACACTGCAGACTTACAGGATTGGTTCCTTAGGTTTGTTGTGTGAGGAACTCCAGACACCTGAATCCATGTTTCTGAGCCTTTCGTCGGTACGCTGCAGCTTCTAGGTGGAAAGGTTCAGCCATGACGGCTTACGTCACTCATGACATTTCTTCCAGACAGTGATTTATGGTTTTTGTACTCCTTAAACAAACCCTTAAAAGAAAGATTCCTCTAAATATTATATGTACAATTGAGTAAAATTGAAAGTTATTTCTAAAGATATTGTAGTAAACCTGTTGACTACTTTATATTAAATAACTCAGAAAGCCTTGGAGTCTGGCCAGTCTTATCTTCAGGAGGAAATGACATCATGTGGAGCAGGTCATGTGATCTGGAATTAACACACTTCCTGGAGAGGTGTTTTTGTAATGGGGAACTTAGTGGAAAGTCATTTCTCAGGTACAGATTTCCATATAAAATTTGATATATTGCCAAAAATGAAATATCTGTCATGATTATCTCAACTTAATAAAAAGAACACAATCAAATCTATTTCTGAATCAGCTCATTTTATTATTGTTTAGCTAATTAGAAGGTGGTTGTTATTAAATTGTGACGGTTATTTAGTTGACATTTTAGTGATATCCAGTCATTTTTTATTAATAAATGATTGTTTCCATAATAAATAATTACGGAATTTGTAAAGACATGATCATAATGAACATAAAAACCTTTTTTTTACTTTTAATAAAAATGTATGCAAGATACACTATATTACCAAAAATATTCCCTCACCTGCCTGGACTCACATATGAACGTAAATGACATTCCATTCCTAATCCATAGGGTTCAATATGATGTCGGTCCACCCTTTGCAGCTAGAACAGCTTCAACTCTTCTGGAAAGGCTGTCCACAAGGTTTAGGAGTGTGTTTATGGGAATTTTTGACCATTCTTCCAGAAGCGCATTTGTGAGGTCACACACTGATGTTGGACCAGAAGGTCTGGCTCTCAGTCTCTGCTCTAATTCATCCCAAAGGTGTTCTATGGGGTTGAGGTCAGGACTCTGTGCAGGCCAGTCAAGTTCATCCACACCAGACTCTGTCATCCATGTCTTCATGGACCTTGCTTTGTGCACTGGTGCACAGTCATGTTGGAAGAGGAAGGGGCCAGCTCCAAACTGTTCCCACAAAGTTGGGAGCATGGAATTGTCCAAAATGTCTTGGTATGCTGAAACATTCAGAGATCCTTTCACTGGAGCTAAGGGTCCAAGCCCAGCTCCTGAAAAACAACCCCACACCATAATCCCTCCTCCACCAAACTTTACACTTGGCACTATGCAGTCCGACAAGTATGGTTCTCCTGGCAACCGCCAAACCCAGACTGGTCCATCAGATTGCCAGATGGAGAAGCGTGATTGGTCACTCCAGAGAAGGCGTCTCCACTGCTCTAGAGTCCAGTGGTGGCTGCTTTACACCACTGCATCCCACGCTTTGCATTGCACTTGGTGATGTATGGCTTGGATGCAGCTGCTCGGCCATGGAAACCCATTCCATGAAGCTCTCTGCTGAAGCACTGTTCTAGAGCTAATCTGAAGGCCACATGAAGTTTGAAGGTCTGTAGCCATTGACTCTGCAGAAAGTTGGCCACCTCTTGGCACTATGCTCCTCAGCATCCGCTGACCCCGCTCCATCAGTTTACGTGTCCTACCACTTGGTGGCTGAGTTGCTGTCGTTCCCACACACTTCCACTTTCTGATAATACAGCTGACAGTTGACTGTAGAATATTTAGGAGTGAGGAAATGTCCCGACTGGATTTGTTGCACAGGTGGCATCCTATCACAGTTCCACGCTGGAATTCACTGAGCTCCTGAGAGCGAGCCATTCTTTCACAAATGTTTGTAAAAGCAGTCTGCAGTCTAGGTGCTTGATTTTATACACCTGTGGTCATGGAAGTGATTGGAACACTTGATTCTGATTATTTGGATGGGTGAGCGAATACTTTTGGCAATATAGTGTGTATTCCATGGACTCCAAAAGTCCCTCAGTTATACACTGACCCTTTAGCGTCTCTTGATGCTACATCATAAGCAATTCAAGGTGATATTAGGCCATTTTATGGGACTGTAGAGATAAATTCTTGCTGTCCTCTTTTGGAAGATTTTTACTCATTTTTTGAAAGTATTTACAAGAATTTTCTTGCCAAAGAAAGACAAACTTTTAAGGGAAACTTTTAAGAAATTATTGGAATTTTCTTCTTTTTGCAAATTTTCAGAAACTTTTTGCAGAATTTTTGGATTTTTTTTCAGACAAGGAAACAATATTTTTTGGTGCCCGTAAACGAAGACAACAGGAGGGTTAAGGTGTTGCATCATCAAATTTGAGCTTTAAAAATTTCAGAAAACAGGAAAAAGTGGCTAAATTAGTTTTAGCTAAAGCTAGCAGCTAGCCTTCAGTAGCCCGAGTGCAATAAGTGTTGTTTGGGTTTTTATTTTTACCTACAGACAAACAGTTTTATAGCAAAATGTCAAAAGGTTACATTCAGTTCATAACTAAAGTATTTGTGTTTTGGCTTTAAATGAAAGAATACTTCTGACAAAGCAAAGCTTTTTCTTATTCTTATTTAAAAAAAAGAGTCTAGTAGGATGTACAGCAGTTTTTAATGAAAACAAACAAAACAAAATTACAGAAATAAAACAATAAGAAGAGAAATGTTACATGATTTCAACCTGACAAGTTGCATTTGCATATTTGCATCATCATCATCATCCTCATATAAAACAAGCTGAGAGAATAAATACTGTACAGAAAGAAGCTGATGGAGGCCCTCTGAGGCAGGAGCTGCTGCTTTTTAACACGTCTGAGGAAGACTGACTGAAATATCTGATGAGAACTGTTATTTGTCTCATTTTAATGATCTCATTCAGTCATTTCATTCAAGATTTGACTGGAGATGATGAGTGGAATTGAAGATAAAACTCCCAAATATCTCTTTTAAACACTAAACCAAGCTGTGTGCTGTGTATAGGTGTGTTAAAAAACAGAAACAACTCCACGTGTTTCAGAGAGAAGCCCTGTGTGCAGCAGTTTGCTCCTTTAAACACTTAAATTATTCCACTGTTTGCATGGCATTCAGGTAAATGGAAAACAAGCTTTTATTTTGGAAGCAAAGTGATTAAATCAGACGGTTGACGGTCATTTCAGTCTCACACACACACACGCACACACACACACACACACACACACACACACACACACACACACACACACACACACACACACACACACACACACACACACACACACACACACACACACACACACACACACAAACAATCTCATTTCAAACAGTGCATCCCTGTTTGTTTCATTCCAGTGTTGCTTCAGTAATGCTCATAAGGAAGAAGAGCGAATAGAAAAGCAGCAGCTGATCTGTACATTATTGCATCATGATGACATCATCGCACAGAGGAGGAAGTTCACGGCCGAAAGCTTCGTTTGTTTGTTTTTTTTCCCAACGAGTCAGAGAGCAGGTGCAGGTTGACCGGCATCATCGACACGGATTTGACACTTTGTTTGACATGTTGATGAAAGAGTTACTGCACCGTGACAACAAATACTGCATAGATAAACACACACACACACACACACACACACACACACACACACAAGTCCTTTAACCTGTTTGTTTGTTTACTGGAAGACAGAAGATGCTTCAAGTTATTCAGGAGGAGGCAGGAAGACGGACGAGAAAATACAGACCGCTGGAAACCACAGAAAATCACCTGTTTCATTACAGCTGAGAGGTTTACGGAGCATTTCTGCTCATATTTCTGTTATTTCTGATCAGATTTGTAGTATTTCTGCTCATATTTGTAGTATTTCTGGTCATATTCGTAGTATTGTGAACAGGAAAAGAAGATTTTTTGAGCAAGTTCATATTCGTAGCATTTATTCGTAGTATTTCTGGTCATATTAGTGGTATTTCTGCTCATTTTCATAGCATTTCTGCTCATATTCGTAGCATTTCTGATCATATCTATAGTATTTCTGCTCATATTCGGAGTATTTCTGCTCATATTCGGAGTATTTCTGCTCCACAGCTGTGCTGTCACAAAACATTTCATAGACAACAGCAACTAAGCCGTTTATATGGAAGCTTTGTTTTGCTTTATGGAGCTTTATTTACATTTTTAATGACTGTAAATATGCTACTGGTCGCCAAATGATAAATTTTCCAACATTGTCTCTTGGCCAGATATTAGATTTGCCTTAAAACAGTAAAACAAATGAAAAAAATTAAAGTTTTTCTCAACAAAATACACAACTTTTTCCATTGTTGAATAAAAGAATCTCACCATCTTTCAACCTAAACTTGAAGAAAAACTTAATGAAACTGCAAATTTTCCATAATTCATCCATTCTCAACATTATTAGAACTAAATTTATCATGCTATCGTGAAAAAAGTTCCCATTATAATGAAATAAATAGCAGACCTCGTTAATCAATCCAACCAATCAGATTTGAAGCGTTGTTGCTCCGCCTCCACAGCTAACTCTTAATTACTGAGCTCCTCGTTTTTAACTTTCCGTGGATTCCAGCGGTTCTCTGAAGCTTTTCATGACTTCGAACAACCACTTGAAGTGTAAAAGTGCGAAATAAAGCTGATATAACAGCAGCTCAAAGGTCCTTCTAGCGCCACCTGCAGGCTCCAGTGTTCATTACAGCCCTGATATGAAACAGCAACATACTGATGTCGAACATGGAAGTTCAGTTGTGACTCAAGGTTTCACAACATCAACTCAAAAGTCCACTTGGCAGCTTTTTTTCATCACATTTTTAAACCTTAGAGCTGGCTGAGGCTTCATCCCATCACCTAACCCGTCACACGGAGGAATAATGACAGTCTGGCTCTGATGTTCTCCATAAAAATGCCCCATTTGAACCGTTTTAAGGTGACTGATTTCTGCTAATGTCTGGCAGAGGACTGAACATTCACAATTGATATGATGGTTAGTGGATTTATTCTGCAGCAGCATACTAATAAGCTCCTGTCATAATTAAATAATACAGTATAAACAGAACAGAGAGCAGGAGAGGTGGGCTGTAAAGCACCTCATAGCATCTCCATCCATCCTGAAAGACTCTGAGATGCAGCTGAAACCTCATAATAAAGCTAAGAAGTGGACCTCTGAGTTTACAAAACAACAAAACTCTTAATTCAAGCGGTTGTTTGAAATCGAGGAAAAGCTTTTCGGTAAATATTTACAACAAACACTGTAAAATAAATTATTAGAGCACAAAAAAAAAGCAACCAGAGAAATAATAATATTAATAGTTAATATTCTGTTTTGCTCATGGAAAGTGGAGGATTATGGAAGGAGAACAGGTTGTGAGAAGTTCCAGTGATTTGTTCCAGTTTTTGCTCGGATGCTTCAGACTCCAGAAGGTTCAGTTCCAGCCGGAAGGTTGAACGAAACAACAGAGTTCAGGACTGAAGGCCTTTTTTCACTGTAAAACCAGGAAGTAGCCTCGTCCAGGAAGTAGTCTAGTCCAGTCCAGAGGCAGCGGAGACATCAGGGACGACATCAGATAAAAGGACAACTTTCTGTTAATGTTTATTGTTTTAGGTTTTTCCAAAACCGAGAGAAAGTTAATCTATTAATTCATCCATTAAACAATAACTGTGGTTTAATCTAACCGGCCCAGGCTGCAGCTAGCATCGATGAAAGAGGTGATGATCTGGAATATTTTGGTTTTACATGCTGCCAAAAGCACATATATTACACCCTTTACGGTTTTTAAAGCTAAATTTGGTGTTTTTTCAGCTAAAATCTATTCAAATTGAGCTGTTTGATGGCAAAAAACTAATATTTTATCATTAAAATGACATTGGGGGGCAGTGGAGAGAACAACCTGGAGATAAAACAGAAAAAATAAATGACTTTAAAGAGAGGATTTCTGTTTTTTTACAAATAAAAATGGGTTCTACTTGGATTAATAAACTCTTTCAAAGGGTATTTCATTGCAGGTGACGAGTTTCAGAGTTATGACTCGGCCTTATTCCTGCAATTATTGGTTTTATTTTTATAGTTTTGCACCAAAATTTGTATTAGTAATATAAAAATTGTACTCAGTGAGGTGAGATCTGTGAAAATGGTGAAGAAAGTCAGAGCGATCAAAAAAACAAAAACAAAACAGCAGCGGTGACTCAGACCATCAGACAGACTGAAAACAGGCCAAATGTTTATCTGGATCATCTGATTGGTTTATTTGGACGTCAAACTGAAAACAGTCTGACAGTAAATGCAACATTTCCTCCTGTTTGACTCACATTTGGTAAAAACGTCCACGTTCTCATGATTTAACCTCTCAAAAGCCGTTATTTACTCTTAAATTTAGTGTTTTGATTCAGTGGAAGTTTCAGTTTTTCTCATGCAGAGGGAGTTCAGCTGACAGTGTGAAGCTGCTGCTGACAACATCTGGATGTAATTTAAAAAAAAACACCTGCAGCTTAAAGGGCTAAAAAATGAATCTATGCATTTGACATTTGACAGCCTCTAGTTAAAAACTGCCCACTTTTTGTCTCTTCCACGTTAATCCTCTCTCCTACATCGTCCATTAAAACTACAGGCAAATTGAAAATAATGCAAATTAGGCGATGATGTCACTTAGCGACTTCTAGTGACTTTTGACGGCCAATAGCTACTTTCCTTACTGAGGAGTTGGCAACACTGAGCGGAGTGGACCAATCCATCGTCACGCAACGCTAACAGACGGCTTTGTTTACATTTTCGCCAGTATTTTCCTACTGAGTTGTGTTTCAGTGTGAGCTAATGACTGTTTGTCGTTACTGTAGTTGTACAAATATGTAAATTCATCCTATCGTGATGCACGCTTTGTTTCCGTTTTCACCGGAGTTCCGACTTGCGGTCACACCGTAGGAACGGAACTCCGACGTTAGCCGAGGACTTCCTGTTAGAACCTTTACCGTGTTCATTTCTGAGTGTTTTGTTGCCTGTTCGGGTTTTGGTTTCAGATTCTGCTTCTTGTCGCCTCAATCACAACAGAATATGTTAAAAGAAAAATCCAGTTTCTTTCGTAGCTCATCCAGGCTGCCACGAACCGACATTTGCCAGAGATGTTTTGGAGTTATTTTTGCTGACAAGGTCGAATCCCTCTTGGACTTCCTGTTTCTGGAGCATCACGATGACGTCAGACAACAAATGAGCTGCACTTTTTTAAAATATCCGAACACTTACTGCTTTCTAGACGATGTCGAACAATGCTGTGAGTTTTTTTTTTCCACGTCTGCATAAAAGAATTCCTGGTTTTCCGGTTTGTGTGGTTTGGCTCTGGTTCATTTAATCTCCACAGCTGTCGCCTTAAAGACGTCTGATCCAGACAGGAGGAGGAGCAGCTTCCTCTCCTCTCTGTGAAGCCTCAGTCCATGAGGAGGTCGCAGGTTTGAATCCCTGCAGTCCGGATGTCTCTCCTTCACCTGGAGCTCCAACAAACAGCCGGTCAGAGGTCAGAGGTCACGGGTTCGACTCCCCAACGCCGCTGCCGTCAGTACGGCGTAAAGAGGATGGACCCTTGGCTCGCTCTGATTGGTCCAGGAGCCGGACGCAGGAAGGAGGCGGTGAAGAGGGAGGAGGAGGCCGGAGGGCGAGGATGGAGGGAGATGGTGGGGGTGAGGGGGGAGGAGGTGGGGGTGAGGAGGGGGGAGGAGGAGAGGGAGACGGGAGGGAGGGAGATGGAGGAGGTGAGGGAAGAGGAGGGAGGAGCGAAGGGAGTGGAGAGGAAGGAGGGGGAGAGGGAGGGCTTCACCAACTCCTTCTGAGGAAACGAGGAGACGAGGAGAGGAGAGGAGAGGAGACAAGGAGAGGAGACAAGGAGAGGAGAGGAAACAAGGAGAGGAGAGGAGAGGAATGGAAACAAGCAGAGGAGAAGAAATGAGGAAACAAGGAGAGGAGAGGAGAGGAAACAAGGAGAGGAAATGAGGAAACAAGGAGAGGAGAGGAAATGAGGAAACAAGGAGAGGAGAGGAAACGAGAGGAAACAAGGAGAGGAAATGAGGAAACAAGGAGAGGAGAGGAAATGAGGAAACACGGAGAGGAGAGGAGACAAGGAGAGGAGAGGAGAGGAGAGGAGAGGAGAGGAGAGGAGAGGAGAGGAGAGGAGAGGAGAGGAGAGGAGAGGAGAGGAGAGGAGAGGAGAGGAGAGGAGAGGAAATGAGGAAACAAGGAGAGGAGAGGAAATGAGGAAACACGGAGAGGAGAGGAGACGAGGAGAGGAGAGGAGAGGAGAGGAGAGGAGAGGAGAGGAGAGGAGAGGAGAGGAGAGGAGAGGAGAGGAGAGGAGAGGAGAGGAGAGGAGAGGAAAGGAGAGGAGAGGAGGAAATAAAGAAATGAAAGGAGAAGAAACGAGGAGACGAGAGATGAAAACAGGGTAGAATGTAGACAAAAGCAAATAAATATACAAATGAAACAATCATTAATTTATAAATAATATTTCATTTCAGTTTCATTTCCAATATTTCATCATCATGTGTAATTTTACTTCACCAATCAGACAGTTTGTATTTTTCCTCTCCAGTCTCTCTCACTAATGTCTCGTATTTACATATTTCTGCTGTTCTACTGACTCCTGCACTCAATCTCTTGTTCTATAACTTTGTTCTTGGTACAATAAAGGTTTATCTTCTTCGGTTTAATTCAGGGTTGTACATTTCTTGAGTTGTGGTGGATCAATCAGCTTTAAATGAGAGAGAGAGAGAGTGAGTGGTAGAGAGAGCCTTACAGTGAGTGAGCTGCGCTGCTGCTTGTTGTAAGGACTGTATTTGGGTTTGCTGGGTTTTCCAGCCACTCGGTCCTTGTGCCTCCTGCTGGAGATGTGCTGCAATGACAACAACAAACACCGTCACGCAACGTAATAAATAAACCTGCAGGAAACATTCTGACACAGCTATTAATGAGAACATTTACAGAGATTATTCCAGGGAGACAGGAGATTTGCACCACCAATACCAGAAATCTGAAGCTGGAATCAATTAAAAATGGATGGAAAAAATGCCAAAATCCTTGATATAACTGACTGTTTTGCTTTTTTTCTTTACCATAACATGCCTGTAAACCTCACTCAGGGTTGTTTATAAATGCTGGACTTAAATATGACTTATATCCATGAAGCAGGAAACACAAACAGACTCCATTTATGCACTAAACTCAGGACACATCAAACAATTCTAGTGTTTAACCCTCGTGTCGTCCTGCGGGTCAAATCAACCCGTTTCAAAGTTTGAAAATGTGGGGAAAAAAAAATATTTTCACAGTGAAGCTTTTGATGTCCAAATTTTCAACATTTTTGGGAAATCTTTGAAGATTTTTTGGTGGTAAAAAAGAAAAGTTAAAAATGTTCTTAAGAGAATATTACAAGTTCTACTGACATATATAGAATCACTTTAGATATTTTTAGGATTTTTTGGACGAATTTTACTCATTTTTTGAAAATATTTACAAGAATCTTCTTGCCAAATTTGGGGGATTTTATTTATTTATTTATTTTTTTAATAAAACTTTTAAGCGAAACAAAGGAATTATTGGATTTTTTTGTCCTGAAGGTTTTGCACATTTTCTGAAATTTGGGGACTTCTTTTGCTGAATTTTTGGATTTTTTCCAGACAAGGAAACAATATTTTTTGGTGCCCGTAAATGAGGACAACAGGAGGGTTAATAGGTTTTTATTGGTTGGTTTTATGAATATTTGTAAATGAATGTTTTTACATTGATGGTCTTACATGTATTTTTATAATGTTATTTATTTTTAATTATTTATACACTTCAAGGACTGCATTTTATATTTTGTTGTTCTCATACAATGACAATGAAGACATTCTGATTCTGATTCAAAGTAAAATAAAGGCTTTTTCTGATGCAAGTGGACAAGAGCAATAATTTCAAATTCACGAAGCACATAAAATACCTAATATTAAAACAATAAGCAAAAAAAAATGCTTCATTGCTGTAATTTAAGCATATAGAATAGAACTGAAACTGCATATCTTGCAATCTACAGTAATCCTGCTTTCTTATACTTGTTTGCAGTCGATCATTTGTCACTTCAGACACACAATGAAAATCTTAAAATACATTGGAGCAAAGAAAGCAGAGTACAAATGAGATAAAACATGAATCAACAAGTTGCATTTGAGTTTTTTGTGTTTCAGGTGGAGGGAATTGTTTGTATATTCAGCTCTGTATAAAGGTAATATTTTGCTAACAAATGAACATAAAGCTTCACCTGTTTGAGCTGGATCTCAGAGTTGACGTGGACGTCGCAGATCTGGCAGTGGAAGGTTTTGTTCTGCAGGCCGGAGCCCTTCAGAGCCGAGCTGCTGCCGTTCTTCAGCTTGGCTCCGGGTCGAGGATACGCTTTGATGGGACCGGCGCCGCTGCGAGCCTCCAGCATCGTTTTGTGCTTCGAACCTGGAAGAAAAGGAACGTCGCGATGAAATATAAGCTGCTGTTTTTTTTAGCGCTGCAGCTGGAAGGCCACACTTCTGCTGCTTCTCCAAACAAAACCTGCACATTTCATCTCCCATCTGTGTTTTCAGATTGATTGTTTTCCTTCAGTTCAACCTGCAGAGACTGGAAGCTCTCTGGAGGATAAATAATCACCATCATGTGGCAGAACAAAGTGAAGAAACTGCTGAAAGTTCTCTCTGCTGCTGCATTCAAGGACTCACATTAACATTTTCTCAATGTTTGCATCTGATTATCAGTCTCCCCGGTTTACAAAACTTCTCACCAGATAGCAGCCAGATTTTTGATTATAGAAAAAAAGGGATGTCAATCATATTTTAGTCCAGGTTCCACATTCAGCTCAGTTTGATCTCCAGTGGACCAGACCAGTAAAATCACAGCATAATAACCAATAAATAACCACAACTCCTAATATTTCCTTTGTTTTAGTGCAAAAAAAGTACATTCTGAGAATGTTAACATTTAAGTAATTATCTTTTTACAAAACATCATGAACAACCTGAAATTTCTGAAGAAAAATAATTGGATTTCAACATCCTTAAGCCTCAGTTTATCATTTCCACATTACAACTTCCAGATCACAGAGTGTCTTCAAAGGAACACAACATTTAGTCACAGCTATCTGAAACTGAGCCATATAGTATTTTACTTTATGATCAAAACGACAAAAGTCAGACAAAATAAGACAAAAAACCAACAAAAACAAGACAAAATATTACAAAAATGAGACAAAAACAACAAAAGCCAGAAACAAAATGAAAAAAATGAGACAAACGACACAAAACAAAACAAAACAGAAAAGAAATGCGACAAAAAGACGCAAATGACATAAACGAGACAAAAAACGACAAAAATGAGACCAAAAATGAGACAAAATATTTTTAAAAAAGACACACAAGATGACAAAAATGAGACAAACAACAAGTCAGACAAGAAAAGACAAAAGAACCCACAAAAAAACTGCAAAAAAGACAAAATATTACAAAAATGAGAAACAAAATGACAAAAAATGAGACAAGTGACACGAAACAAAACAAAAAAACAGACAAAAAAATTGACAAAAAGTTACAAAGCGGCAAAAAAGATACAAAATGACAAAAACAAGACAAAAAGTTACACAATGACACAAATGAGTAAAAAAAACAAAACGAGAAACAAAGCAACGAGACAAACAACAAAAGTCTGACAATAAAGACAAAAAACAACAAAAACAAGATAAAATATGACAAAAATGAGACACAAAACGACAAAAGAAGAATGAACAATCTAGTATTTTACGTTATGATCAAAACAACTTGTCATGGTCGAGAAATTATTTTATAGTTTTACTAATTTACAATCTGCAGTTAATGTCTTCTCTCTAATTTTTACACTTTGAGGGCCGGACTGGACCCTCTGGAGGGCCGGTTTTGGCCCGCGGGCCGCATGTTGGACACCCCTGTTATAAAATGTCTGAATGCCTCATAGAGAGAAACATCACAACTAGATGTCCATCATCTGTCTATAAGCAGAGAAAACCTACAATAATAACATTAAATAGGATCATAAAAGTGTTTTTTCTGCATGGAGTTCAGTATTTGGTGCTTTACAGCAGATGTAGTACCACAGGGCTCCAGCAGGGGGACCACAGAGCTGCTCAGGAGCATTAAGGGACACTAAGCTTCCTTCCTTAGGGTCTAAGAATCAGACTAATTCCTGGGCAGGTTTTCTGTGGGTCAGATGAAGAAGAATCTGGGTGGCCGATGAAATCACAATGTGAGGGATAACCTATTATAATATTATAATAACCAATAAATAATGACATCTCCTACTGTTCCCTTTGTTTTAGTGCAAAAAATTCCGTTTTAAAAATGTGCACATTTAAGGAATTATGTTTCTCATTTCCACATTACAACTTCCAGATCACAGAGTGTCTACAAAGGAACACAAAATTTAGTTACATCTGGAACTAAACCATAGAGGATTTTACTGTATGATCAACATGACAAAAAAAAGACAAAAAAGCAACAAAAATGAGACAAAATATTACAAAAGTGAGACACAAAACGACAAAAGCAAGAAACAAAATGACAAAAAAAATCAGACAAGTGACACGAAACAAAACAAAAAAGACAAAAAATGAGACAAAAAAGACACAAAACAACAAAAACAAAACAAAAAATTACACAATTAGACATAACCTCCTTAAATAGTATTATTTTTTGGCAGTTTGGTCAATATTTGTGCAATATTTCTGTCACTGAAAAAGGAAATGCTCTTTTAAGATGCATTTTACATTTGAACTTTATGGTTATTATCTGCAAACATTAATTCAAGTGGTTGTGTAGGAAGACAGAAGAGATGTAGACTTTCTGTGTTTATATTTCCATAAATACTGAGCAGACTGTGACACCTGGGCAGCCATTTGTATTCATCGTATGGGGTTATCCTAATAACGCATTCTTTACACACAACCTGAGAGTGTCTGTGCATCTTTCATACAAACACTCCCCCCCTATTTTTTAGAGGTTTTTATTATGCACCTTCCAGCTGCTTTTATTCAGGCTTTCTCCTCTTTGTCTGCCTCAAAACAAACACAAACAAGCTCATTGCTCACAGACTGGAAAAAATACTCCTTGAAATAAGTGAAAAATCTGCCAATAGAACAAGTGAAAAATGGCTTGGTTAGATTTCTTGAAATAAGAAATGATATTTAGAATCTTGAGATCTTAAAATTAGCTGGGAAAATTTATTACTTAACTTTATTTTACCAGGATTGTCAAGCTTAGGTGTCTTAAAATAAGCCAGACATGCTAAAAAAAAATAGCAGCTTTTCACTCAAAAATAGATTTTTGTTTTATGTAACCTCCTAATTTGAGATGTATTAACCCTCCTGCTGTCCTCATTTATGGGCCCCAAAAGATATTGTTTCCTTGTCTGAAAAAAATCCAAAAAATCAGTCAAATTTCTGAAAATTTGCAAAACCTTCAGGAAGAAAATTCCAATAATTCATTAAAAGTTTCCCTTAAAATTTTTATTAAAAAAAAAAAATCCCCCAAAGTTGGCAAGAAAATTCTTGTAAATATTTTCAAAAAATGAGTAAAAATCTTCCAAAAAATCCTAAAAATAGCTAAAGTGATTCCATATATATCAGTAAAACTTCTAATATTTTCTTGAAGAAAATTCGAATAAAAATCAACCAAAATCCAGTGATTTTTGCTGGATTTTGGTTGATTTTTTGTGAATGTTCTTAAGAAACATTTTTAACATTTCTTTTTTTCCACCAAAAAATGTTCAAAGATTTCCCAAAAATGTTGAAAATGTGGACATCAGAAGTTTCACTGTGAAAATAGATTTTTTCCCACATTTTCAAACTTTAAAACGGGTCAATTTGACCCACAGGACGACACGAGGGTTAAACTTATTTTAAGTTTTCTTGTAAAATTCAACTCAAAACAAGATAATTTCAAGATTGTTTGACTTAACAAGATATTTAAGATGCGTTGTCTTAAAACAAGTCCCTCCATCTGCTGAAATGTCACTTGTTAAGTGAATTTATCTTAAATCAAGTGGGATGAGACATTTGGACTAAAAATAAGACAAATAGACTTGGTAAGATTTTGAGCTTTTGCAGTGCACGGCCACAGATGCTTTGTGAAAATACTAAAATTTCTTACTCCTGTCGCAGCACTGAGCTAACAAAGGAATGTACTTATTGTCAGAGCAGAATTAAATGTATTTTTTTTAACTCCTGCTTTTTCTTCCTCATCCTGACAAATGCACTTGTTGGTTTGTGTCGCCCTGCAGACAGAATGATGTACGAGTTTACCTTCATCTCCTCTGTGCTCTGTGCAGTTTAAACAGAGTGGAAACCTGAGTTCTGCTGTGTGCTTATGCTAAAAATGGACTTTTAAGTGTGCTAGGAGAGATCACATTTCCATATTCATAGATTCTGAGTTCCTCTCTGTGGGAGGAGAACTTGGAAAAACCATCAGATAGAAATTATCACTGAAGCGACAATCCACAGCAGATTATATTTTTTTTTACTGAAATCAGCCGCTTTAAAGATAACTGCTCCTCTTCCTCCAAAGTAAAAGTGCAAAAGTTTTAAAAAACGTGTTTCTACTCGTCATCTTTTTCCTCCTCACCTGCGTTATGAGCCTCCAGCTGGGACAGGGAGTTGACGGCCACTTTGCACAGAGAGCAGTACAGCAGCTTCTTCGCCTTCTCCTCCTCCGACTCCGCCGAGGGAGGTGCATCCTGGGAGGGGGGCGGAGGAGGAGCAGGGGAGGAAGAGGAGGAGGTGACGGGAGCTGGAGGAGGAGGAGGAGAGGATTTGGAAGAAGAGGAAGAGGAGGAAGAGGAGGAGGAAAGGCCCGGAGCTGGGAGGGCCGAGGGAGGGCTGGAGGGAGGAGGCTCGCTGCCGGCTCTGCTGGAGGAGGGGGAGGAGGAGGACAGGGGGGAGGTGGAGGGGAGGAGGAAGGGTTTGAGGGGAGAGGGGGAGTCGGTGAGGCTGGAGAGGAGTTCTGGAGGAGGAGGAGGAAATAAAACGACGTCAGGGTGAGAACAGCAGCGGGAACAGATCAGAGGCGTCAGAAGGTGAAATCTACCTGTGTGCTGATTGATGCTGCTGTTGGCCGAGGCTGGGGGGGCGGAGCCAGCGGGACTACAGCCGCTCCCATTGGTCTCTGCAGTGATTGGCAGCTTGGCCTTGGCCTTGTTCTCCTGAGACTTGAGCTTCTTTGCGTGGCGACTGCCTCTGTAATGAGCCTCGGCCTGAGACTGGAAAAGAGACGGAGACCAAGAGTTTAGTTTCTCTCTGGACTTGTTTCTGTTTTGTCTATTTCTTTATTTATTTGGACGGGACAGTGCATATTAATGAACATACAAGCTCATAATAGTTTAAACAAGGTTGCAGTAAATACACCGGATTTAGCACGAGGCCAATTTCCATCCGTTGTCCCACATATAAAAGAAAAACATACAGGGATCCATATTATAAAATACAATATAGTACAACAAAGACAACAATAAATGAATACTAGCTGGGTTAAACCTACTCTAAAGTGCTCCTATTTTAGAAAAGTATTTTTTAGGCATAGCCTGTCATAAAGTGCATATAGTTACAAAGACGGTTTTTAAAGTGCCTGAATTCCTCAATGTTCACACGTCTGATTGTCGATCAGCCATGTCTTTTGCTGTCTCTTAAAACCGACAAAGGTGGAGTTTCTCTGATAGCCGTAGGTAAAGTATTCCAGTTTGTGCAACCTTTAATAGATTAAGCAAAGGAAGACTTTCTAAGCTTTACTTCACAGTCACCCCTGGTGGCTGACCTTGTACTACTAATACCATTTTTCTTTTTGATAAAATCCTCCAGGAGCGGTGGGGCCATCCCATTCACAGACTTATAGATTAAACAAGCACTTTTAAATGCTTTTTTGTCTCTGTTGTCTGGACATCATCACTCTTCTACTATCGAGACTTTCTCTGCTACTATCTCTTATTGGCCATGTTTCCTCATACTGTAAATGTGAAGCGAATTTGAAGAAAACACTTGAAATGTTGCCAAAAAAAGAGAGAAAATGTGTCCACTAGATTCATTTAGCTTTTTTTATGCTTGATGTGTCTGCAATGTCCATGTGGACGCATTACGTCATTTTAGCCACACCCCCTCACATGGCCCTTCTCAAGCTGAAAATTTACACATCGTGCGCCTCCAAATTTGTCTAAAATGCGAACGGAAACACATGGAAAACATGGCAGAAGAACAGGAGCGCCTAGTTGCAGAAGTTCAGAAATCCAGACATTTAAATGATTCATCACCCAGAGATCACCGTGGTAACCAGGTTATGAACTATTCATGGTGTGAAATTAAAACTAACTGCTGAAATGCAACTATTCAGTAAAATGCCATGTTGTAAGTGGTGTAAACTTCTTCTATTCTAGTTTAGTACCGTGGTGGACGTGTGTTTGCAATACACTGCCCCCTGCAGGTTGGGAGCAGACACCACAAGGAGTATAAAGCATCAAGTCATCTCGCGCAGATTTCCAAGTGTCTCATTTCCGCATGTCACGTTGATATAGAAAGCACAACCCAGCCTTTATTTCCCGCATGTAAACACACCGCATCTGAAAATCACCTGTATGGTGGGCGGTCCCTAGAGGGCGGCTACGTGGTCACATGACCGCGCTTTCAGCTTGACAGTCTGGCAGATGTGTCAGACCAACATGGCGGCTCGGTCGCAAACCTTCTGTTTTGTTTCGAAAATACTTCAGCGAAAAGTATTTCTGAAAGCATTTGAGGTGAGAAATAATCTGTGCAGCAGCTGAATCTGTCCTGCTTTTAGTTCACCAACGTCTAGTTTAGATGTGTGCACAAAGTTTCCTGATGCGTCAGACCTCCGCACACCGCATCGAATTTGCATAAAGTAGAAGTCGAGTCTATTTTATGCAAATGAGCTCCAGGGAGACGCACCGGATCGAAGCTCGAAATGCACCACAACAGGACCAGAATGCAACACGGTGCGTTTCACATAGATAATGAATGGTGGACACATAGGTTAAGGGTTGTTTCCGTGAACTGCTTCGGAGTAAATAAAGTACACGATTTAGTATCGACAGCAGGTGGCGCTGGGGGCAACTTTATGTTCAACAAATAAACAAATCTTCGTCTATCTATGAGAGAAGGAGTGAGAGACGTCCTCAAGAAGCGTTTTCAATCAAGAAAGTTGTAATTATCTGTCATGTCGGCTGGTTTTGATTTATGTCTTCCGGAGGCGAAAACAACAAAACAGGGGGGAAACAGCTGATCAGTCATGTGGGTTAATATTGATTACGTCAGGATTTTTCATCTCCATTAGCAATTTTCTGAAAAAGTCAGAAGCCACCTCGAGCAAGCGCAAAAACTCAGGCATGAAATTGGGGCTTCAAGTTTCCATTAAACCTTCCTCATACACATAACAATACGTTATAGAAACTATGGCTGCAACTAACCAGTATTTCCATTGCTGATTCATCTGTTGACAATTTTCTCGACTATTTGATCCGTTATTTGGTCTACAAAATGTTAGAAAATGGTGAAAAATGTCGAGCAAAGCGCAAGCTGACACATGTTCTGTTCATAACCTCGAGATCTTCAGCTAACATTTGCAGAAGAGGAAAGAAACCAGAAAATATTCACATTTTAAAATCTTTAGTTCAGACTAAACACGATATTGTGCTGCATCTCTAGTGGAAATGAAGTTATTGAGGGTTCCTTCAAATGTCCTACAACAAAGCTGCATGGGATTTACTGTCAGGCAACGTTACACTGCTGGTTCAGAATTACATCTGCACTTCTTTTTAACTCCACGTCTGCAGATCCAATCAACACCGACTCAAGTTATGATTTATCAGACGTCACGTAGTTTCCTCTGGACCCCCAAAAGACTTCACAGAACTGTTTTTCATTACATATGCAGCTGTACTCCCCAACACCTGCAATGACACTTTGATATGGAAATCACTGGAGATCCCCTTCAAGGATCCACAAAGTTGAATCAGACAAAGTTAAGAAAAGTTTTAGAACAAGAAAGAACAGCAGCGTTACTAATACTGTACATACAACAGAGTAATAATTATTATTGACATCCATAGTGTTTCTGTAGATAGATAGATAGATAGATAGATAGATAGATAGATAGATAGATAGATAGATAGATAGATAGATAGATAGATAGATAGATAGATAGATAGATAGATAGATAGATAGATAGATAGATAGATAGATAGATAGATAGATAGATAGATAGATAGATAATCCTGAGGGAAATTCAAAGTAAGAAGTAATACACCCAGCATCTCTGGAGGCGTTCAGGTGCAGTATTCTGTGTAGGTCACCTGTGTTTTGGAAACCCTCAGAGCACAACTGCTGTAATTACATATGTAAAAAAAAAAAAAAAGGGAAATAGTTGCGATGGATAAAAATGAGCTTCAGGTTGCGTTTACAGGCATACATAACGCATAAAACACGAGCTGCTCCTCCACCTGTGTGGACAGCTGGGCTGATTAAAACAGGAGAGCATCTATTGTGTTAAACACACATGAGGTGGACTCAGGGCCACGCTCAGTCTGGCGATGCATGAAAAAAATGCAGCCCTCTCATTTATTTGAATGGAGCCGGTCCATCTGTGCAGCAGGGGCCTCTGGCACAACAACACAGAGCAAAAAGTTTAACCAGGTTCAGTTTTTGGTGTCGTGCAACATCATCCAGCCAATCAGACGCATCCAAGCACACAGTCTGACGGGTCACTCTGTAACGTGAACGTCATGGTTTTACTGTTTATGTTGGGATAAAATAGTGTGGAAAGCTTGCCAGAGTTACATAAGCCTGCCTGTGTCTATTTGTGCAGCGCTTTGGTGTCTGACAAACCTTTAAACACATTATTTTGTTACACAGACTCCTGGATCATATTATGCCTGTGCTGAGACATGGCAGAGATACGAGCTGAATCAGTAACGCAACATGCTGATGTTAAGCAAGTATTACTTAACAGGCCGTCCAACTTAACCCTCTGAACCCCAATACCTGCCAGCAAGTTTAGTTCGTTATCTTTAAAATCACACCATGTATCAGGGCAACAGAAACAGAAAAACAGAAAGAACTAACAAATGTACTTTAACAAATCATGAGGGACATGTTGTCCCGTTAGAAAAATGACCCAAATCTAAGATCAGTTCTGGAAGAGTTTTGCGTTCGGTGGTACAGCTAAGAAGCCACGACTGATTGAGCTGTGACCAACAGAGTTCTGCACATTTTCAGATGAATTGCAGGCCATATTTCCACATAACAGACAAATATAGGAACAAATGGGAGATTGAGAGGAAAATAAAAAACATCTGAGCCATAATGTAAAAGCAGCATGGCTCAAAAACAGCCTACAGAGGAGCAAGCAGTTTGATGATACATTCAGCACGGTGAAACATCTTTCTAGAAGTGATGTGCAGTGAGAGTCGCTCGAGAAACGGCTTGGAAGTAAAATATCTATAGCATGTAGAGCCACCTTTATTTCCCCCAGTGTTGTTAAAAGCTGTGGGCACAAATGCTGTACGTGTAAATGCCTTTTTTAGATTTTTGTAAATAAATACTCAAGGAAATGCAACTTCTGTTTTGACTTTTTGTGATTCATTTTAACGATCTAAGACTGCACAGAGGACGCGTTTTATTTCTATTCTCTCTGTGCTGCTTCCACAGAGGTGCAGGACTTTATATTGGAGTGAAAAATGAGCCCACGGTGAGTAAAAATGTGACAGGAGCACATAACTGCTCAGAAACTGCCCAGGATTAAGAAGGGTAATTTAGCCCAGTAGCATTCTAACATCTGCAAATGGGCACTTCAAACGAACGATAGCTGAGGCTGATGGGAAAATCATTAAAATGTTAAGTTATAGACCAAAGCATTGAACAAATGATGACCTGATGATGGTACTAAAGGAAAAGATGACCACCAAAATACAGCTGAGATTGACAGGAAAGTCAATACTTACGCAAATATTAAACCATAAACCGAAGCACTGGACAAACTAAAATTGACCTCGTGATGGTGCTAAATGAAAAGATGACCAAAGTTATTAAGATTCATGCTTTGCAGACCATGAATGTCAGTCTAACTTCCAGATGTGGTCTGAAGGATCTCAGTGAAGTAATCTACAGGGGTCCTCGACTTACGTCAGCATTCCGTTCCTACAGACTGATGTAAGTTGGAACTCCGGCGAAAATGTAAACAAAGCCGTTACGTGCATCAAGATATCGATCAGTTCTTCATAAAAGTCATGAATACCAACGGCTTTCATGAATGTATGAATCATTTTACAAGAAGATAGAATATGTTGCACTGTTTTTACAACTTGATCTAATAATGCTGATGTTCGTCGGTGTTTCGTCCTGTTCAGTGCGTTTTATTAGATCTAATTTCACTTCCATGGTGTGTTGCCCTTTTACTTTGTACTTTTATTTTGAAACAGCCTTTATTTTGAAGTTTTCTGGTAATAGTAGTCGCCGCGTGACGACGTATTCATCCGCTCCACTCGTCAACTAGTTCCATGTAACCAGTTCAGACGAAACGACGAAACGCTGTAGGTCGAGGACGTCGTAAACCGAGGACCCCCTGTACATGCTTTAACACCTGCATCCACATCTGTATAGATCACATAGCAGGTGGAGTCTGTACATCAGGAGTGTGAGTGTCTCTGTGTTTAGATGGAAATGGACTTTCCTGATGCAGCATATGATCAGTCCGGGTAAACAGATTCCCTCCATCCTGTAAACACTGCTCATGTCCGGTGTCACCACCCGGGCCCTGAGTAACAGTGTGTGAGCATACGGTATCAAACCTCTGGATTAACGGTGTCCTCATGTGACTGTCTGGGAGCTCCATGACTCAGCTTTTACTCGGCTTATTAGACTCGTCCCTCCTCTGCATCCTCCTCAGCATTAATTCCTGTTTTCATGTTCACTCATGAATAATTTTTACCAGCTCATAAATTAGTCACGTTTGATTGGCATATTGCTAATGAGGCAGCTCCGTAGCTGTCAGCGGCCCTGAATGAGCAGAGTGTCATTTGCGCAGTGCTGAGTTATTACAGCATAGAGGGACTAAGTGTTACACTTGATTATTCATGCCTGCCGTGTTCTGGAGACACCTGACAGAATAATCAAAAACAAACTAACAAACAAGCCTCGCCAGGTATCACGGAACTCAGCTGCATTAAGCGTCATGAGATATTTTCTCTTGTGCTTCTCTACAGACAAACTTTTCAGAAAGTCAAACACTTTCAGTCGAATCTCAAACTTCATTTGCATCTAGAGGTAGGAACAAGATGGTGAGAGGTGATAACTGCCATCCAGCAAAAGTTTAGACAGTAAGAGCTGCAAATTTTGCTCGTTTTATGGATTAAAACTTGCAAAACTCTTTTAAGACACCCAAGGCTCAAATGCAATTAAACTGTTATCTAATATAAGCTAGCAAGATAAGTGTTATTTTTAGAGCCATGTGGCGAATTCACTTCTGATTGCGCAAAACTGATTTATTTCAGAGGTGCTAATGAGCTAGAATTCGTAGGATAAAGTGCTAATGTTATCCAGCAAACATGCTAACTTATTAATAAGCAACCATTAGCCACATCATTAAAACCACCAGCCTGATATTGGCTGAGTCCTGAACTCCACAAACCTCTGAAGGTGTCCTGTGGTGTCAGTTACCAAGACGTCAGCAGGAGATCCTTTAAGTCCTGGTAGTTAGCTGGGGCCCCCATGGATTGGACATGTCTTTCCAGCACATCAGACAGATGCTTGATTGGACTGATATTTGGGGAATTTGGAGGTCAAGTCAAAACCTTGAACTCTTTGTAGACGCTAAGCCAATGCTTGAAGACCCTGTGGTGCTTCACCAGGACTTAAATAACTGACGCGCCGAAAAACTTTATGGCATCTGATGAAGAGAGCCCGAGACAATAGCTTGTGTTTCAATAATCTGTGCATTTATTGCTCCAAAGCAATTGTAATCCAACATTCTTCATCTTAAACAAACAATCCACCATGACCGGCTTCTTTAGCGGTCAAAACTGTTTTACCTTCCAGGCAGAACACCTGCCCCAACAAAGACCGGTTCCTACTTATAGCATAGCCCTCATTGGCTCCTGCACTCTTTGTCCTTGAACCATTCCCAACCATTTTTTTGCAGCATGGCAGGGAGCATTGTCCACCTCAAACAGGCCAATGCCCAGAAGGGGTGTACATCATCTCTAGCAAAGTTTAGGTGGGTGTCAAAGTAACATCGACCTGAACGTCAGCAGCCAAAGTTTCCCAGTTGACCCAAGGCATCAAACTGTTACCCCATGCTTGTTGTCTTCCCACAGTGCATCCTGCTACCATCTCTTTCCTAGTTAAATGACACTGACGCACCCAATCACCACAGAAAATGATGGAAACCTGATTCAACGAACCACGGGACAACAATCACCCATTGCTGGTTTAGTGGTTGTCCTTCCTTGGACCACCTTTGCAAGTACGAACCACAACATACCGGATACACCCTATAAGACCTGTTGTTTTGAAGAATTTCTAATCCGCTCACCTAGTCATCTCCATTTGGTTTTAGTCAGACATGACCAGACCAGTCACACTGCCCATTTTCCTGCTTCCATCACATCAACTTGAAGAACCGACTGTTCACTTGCTGCCTAATAACGCCCACCTCTTGACCGGTGCCATGGTAACGAGCTAATCGGTGTTTTTCTCTTCACCTGTCAGCGGTTTTAATGTTGTGGCTCATTGGTGTATCGGCTAACAACAACAACAACATACACACTCACATCAGAGTTGAACCTCAGTTGGCAGACGTTACAGGAGATGACCTGCTTCTTTTTGGGTATCATGGTGACACCAAAAGTGTGGTTGATGACGGCTTTCTGCACCGGGTCCATCTGCACGAGACACACAGAGGTCAGAAGTCAGCGCCCTGCTCCGGATAGGTCGGATACTGATGACAGTCGGTCTGTGCTGCTTAAAACTACAACACACTGTCAACAACACACACTCATGTACCGTGTTGAAGTTCGGGAAAAGTCCGACCGGCGACGTCGTCTCGACAGGAAATGACAGGAAGGGTTTCATCATCACTGAGGGACCGGTGGCACCTATAAGTCCTGGTAACGGCCCGCCCACTGCACCACAGCCACCTCCTGGAAACACAACATATTCACAATCAATAAACAGATAAATGTAGCTATTTGATTTCCAAACACAAGGAACACAGAACAAAACATGGAGGTTTGATCGGCAGGTTTTCTGTTGTGAATAGAGAGTCGCAGGTCAATCAGTCATACTTTTACAGGCCAAAATCATGAATTTGCCTCAAAGGGATTCAGCATTCACATTTGTTAACCATCATGAAAACAGGAAGATGAGTGAGACTTCCCATTATTACAAAATGGGAACATTAACACATTATTCCAAGATAAATTCGCGAACAGCTACACTTGTAATCACACCATTTAAATAAGGATGCTATTTTTTTCAGGTTACATATTTATAGTTTGATACCAAGAGGTGTAAATGCTAATATTGTGTTATATTTAAATATGACTGCCAGTGATGATGATTCTGCAGCCGTTTTGCCAACAGTTATTTCAGTTATTAGTCATTTGGACCTGAAATCACATCTATTTAGTCATATAGACACTTTTATCCAAACATTTGGGGAATATTATTATAAATATTGCTTGTGAACTAATGCATGAACACAAAATTAATGTAAATCCTGTTTTCCACCTAAATACTGAGCCAACAGCACATATATTGAAGGTATTAAGTTCTAGGATAAATACCGGTATGAGGAAAAAGACTTGTTTTAATATTAGCAGACCAGAAAACGTATGTAAAGCTGGTGCAGTAGCTTGAACCTCCAGAAAGATGTCACTGACAGATACAGACGCTTCTTGGCAAAGCTTCCAACAAACAAATGGAAGAAATCCAACTGTGATGTTTGTGGTGTTACAACCCGGAGACCTGAGCAGCGGCTCTGCTTTACATTAGCGCTATGAAGAACATATGGAGCTGCTGCTGCTGCACGTGGGTGAAAGGTAATAACAGAGAGAGAAAGAGCAGAAGAAGAAAGCCAATGAGGGGATCATGTAATGAGTCCATGTGTCCAGTTGCCACAGGGCCAGTCAGAGCTGCTCTGTACATCTCAACTCCCTCATCTCCATTTAAAGAGGCAGAAAGTACATCGACTCCAGAATGTGAAACGAGCTCCAAGGTAACCACGTCAACGGTTGCACACATCACGCCATATAGGACCGTTACGAAACAAGATGCCATGAAACTATAAGAAGTAACTGCATCTTATCACAACCTAAATCTCTACGTTCATCACTGTACAAATTTAAAAGCATATGATAGTTGTGGTATTTATACAACTAGTGAGCCATGTGAGGACAAGCAGGAAAGAATCTAAAGCCTGAATCTACCTGCCGGCGGTTACATATGAGGAGGCGTTACATATACGCACACGCTTACAAAGAGTAGATCTGAGGTAGAGGAGTGTGTTTCTTTTATCTGTGTATGTTGATGGTTGAAGCCCTGCAGTGAATCCTTTCATAACAAGAGGCAGTGGGTGGAAACACTGATGGCGACTGAATCAGCCCTGACAGAGGAGGAAGAGGAGGTGGAAAAAAGAGGAGGAGGAGAAGTTTTGGTCTTGTTGGTTTTGTCCATCTGTCCTAGTAAACTTAGGTAAACCTTTTGTATTCCAATCTAAAGACACCACAAACCAACTGTAAAAGCCTTTTAATTCATTCTTTGCCCAGTGTAAACGCACGGTAACCTATTTTCACATTCTAGCCTACTGTAAGGCGCTAACTGATTGTAATCCCTCCTAAATTAACTGTGACCCTCTGAAGCCAGTTATGAATTAAATATAACCCATTTTAATTGTGCTACAGCTTATGTAAACTATTCCAAATGCCATTCCAACTCACCCCATGCCCATATAAAGAATGTACTATAATTAACTGCAATCCATTGAAAACGAACCACGACCCATTATAACCCATTCTATTACATACTAAATATGTATATGTAATTCCAGATCACTGAAAGCTCCTCATAACATCTTTTAAATTCACTATAACCCATTCAAACCCACTGTGACTGCTTTAAAAGTCATCCTTACCATTTCAAATGACTAAACACCCATTATGATCTATCTGAATGTACTCTACCTAACTATACTATTTTAAATGCAATGCAAACCATTTTAAAAAGCATTGTTAAATGCAATTTAGCCCATTTGAAACCTGTTCTATAATGCTTTTAATATACTTTAAGCCACTTTCTAAATGCACCATCACCCATTCTAGCCAGTTACAATATCACAACAACCCATAGCCTAAGGTAAACGCCATATAACCTATCTGAACTCAAACTAATTGCCGTATAGCCCATCCTAGCCCAACGTAAATGCCTTACAATGACCTTAAGCTTATCTAAATGCCGTATAACACATCCTAACTCAACTGAAATGCATTGTAATGCATCCCAATGCAGTAAAACCCACCTTTGCCCAATCTAAAATGACTTCAAACCAATTTCAAGGCATACGCTCTTTAACACAGGTCTGAAATCCAGTTCTCTCTTGCAGATGAGGATTTCTAAGACCGTTGTACATGTTGTTCTGAAAAGACTAGATTGACATGTTTGTTTGGCATGTGCCCATGACAGTTTAAGTGTCACATTAGGCAAGCAGTGGATTAGCTGTGCGCCGTGCTGCTGCTCGGAGTTTATCCTCATATTGCAAAGCTGTGAGTCAGGGTCTGTATTTATACCTACAGCTCATTATTAAGTTCTGAACGACATGACGCAACACAGTGTTGTAATCAAATGCATGTGGATGGGCGTACGACATCTCAGATCGCTGTCTGGATCAGCTGTTATTAGCTGGGGATGTTATTTATGATAGTAAATACAGATTAGTGTCTATTTTTAAAGATGGTGTAAAGTGTCAGCTTAGCGGAGCTGCCAAAATAAAAGTTTTTACCTTCAATAATGGTGTCATACTGAAGATACAACGTTAACAAAATCTGAACTCCAGTAAGGTATTACATCCACTGTGAAGCAAAAAACATAATTCACCTACAGTATCTCAGTTTTTATTGACAGTATTTAGTTTCTGTTAGTTTGACGGTTTGTATCATATTCTGTTAGTATAAAACAGTAAAGAGCATTCATTTACTGTACAGTGACTTCTGAGATGAATGCTCTGGTGGCATTACTGTACACTGTGTCCTTTACAGTATTCAGGGTTTTGAAAGAGGAGTAGGTTATCTGATCCTCGAGGCATCTGTGAGTGACAGTTTAAGGAGTTTAAGGGGAAAGTCAAATTGAATTAGAAGACTATAAACAGATTAGTTAATCTTCTCAGTGACTAAACAATGCTTTTAACTCTATTTGAGGAGCAGAAATAATTTATGACTTTGCTTACCAGTTGTGTTTATCTCCTCTGTGTTGTGTTGCACAAAAACTGCTACAACCTTCTGAAAGGTGACTGATACCATGTCATAGAATGAGAACTTGGCTGAACCTGCTACTCTAAGGACGCTATAGATCACCTTAAAAACCCTCTAAAATGTCCAAAAGGTTCATTTCAAACCAACAAACTGCTGTAATCTGCCTCAAAAGAACTTAAAACATCCAGGGGAACCCGTGGATTTCCCAAAGGCCCTGGCCATTTTAGCTAAACCACCGTGACATCTTCACAATGTCTTTAATGATCATTTAAACGCTGTAAAATCTGCTAAACTGTCCAAAAAGATCATTCAAACATCATAATAGCTGAAACTCAAACACAAGAACACCTAAAACATTCAGGCGAACTAGGAATCTTCAAGAAACCTGGGCACTTTGCTGTAACCATAATGATGCCTATACAACCACTGAGACTGAGGACCATTAGAACCATTTTAAAACCCCCTAAAATGTCTAAAAGGACCAGTCAAACATCACTAGGGCCAGCTGTTGAAACCAAACAACACAACTAAAACATCTTCAAAGAACCTGAACACTTTGGTTGAACCATACTGACACCTGAACAACCTCTTCAAGCACCACTGAAACCACCTGAAGGATCATTGTAACCACTTTAAAACCCAAAACGACCATTCAAATATCACAAGAACCTACTGACCTGCTGAGACCACCACAAGAAGACCTAAGGAGAAAGACTGGTGCTCCTTCAGGAAACCTGGGCATTCTGGCCAAACTATCACCTTAAGGAGCATATCAACCACTTTAAACCTGCGAAAATGTCCAAAAAGACTATTCAAACACCACAAAAGCCAATTGGCTCACAGAAACCATGATAAGAACACCTTATACATCCAGAAGAATGCTGGCAGAGCCTCTAGAAACCACAGTGGACGCCTTACAACCTCAGAGCCACATTGAAGGACCAGTCAAACCACCTCTAGGACCATTAAAACATCTTCATGGACCCCTTAAATCTACTCAAGGATGCCTTAAACCACTTCAAGAACCCCTGAAGGGCTATTTGTGCCCTCTTAAAGGACCCTGTAAGCCTCTATAAACCCTGTATTTTAAGCATCGCTGTCTGACCTTTTTTTTTCCAGTATCAGTGTTTCAGCGTCCATCAACAGTACATTCTAATATGCAATGTTTCTACTCCGCTCTCTGGTAATTTTACGGCGTGAGAAGGCACGCTGAAAATGGTCACATTTAACCTCTAGTGTGGAAGCTATGCGCGGCGCCATTTCATTTATGACCCGTATGAATTGGATATATTTTTTAGTAGCGTGTGATGAACGGTGTGGTGACAGAGCCGTCTTAATTCTGTCCCTCTGTCCTCTGAGGTCTGGTTACAACACAGACCCACACAGTCGCCCTTCTCTCTTACAGTAAGTTGCTGTTCTAAGAAGCTGCTATAAATACTGATCCACATATCTGCTACTGCATCCACATGGAAACAGTCTGGAAACCAGCACGAACACCAGACAAAGTAATGAGCCAACGAGCTTCATCTCAGGCTGATTCGTCAAAAAGATCCGTGAAAAGCAGCGCTACTTGGAAACCGACTTTCTGCTGAAAGTTTCTTTAAAGAACCTTTTTTCCGTCTGCAGCCTGAGAATCTGCAGAGAGAAACAAAAGGCTGAGAGCTTTACAATCGGATCCATTCACCCTGTAAGACCCAAATATAGAAAAAATAGCAAAAAAATAAATAAAATAAACCAAAAAATATATATATCTATTTAAACCCAAATACAGAAAAAATTTACAAAAAGTACAATTTAAAAAAAAAATAATAATAATAATAAAAGTAATCTATTAACTCAAATATAGAAGAAAATCAGCAAAAAACCAATAGAATATATATACATATATATGTTATTCATTTCTTTTTCTGTTTTTCTATACTTGTTTTTATTTTTATATATATATATATATATATATATATAGAGAGAGAGAGAGAGAGAGAGAGAAAATAATGTTTAAAAAACCCTGATGTTGTATTTCTGCAACAGTGGGTTTTACAGGGTTAATCACAGTGCTTCCACTCAGTTTTATTTCAGGATCATTGCCGTCTTAAAGCCAGGTAAAATCAGAGCATCTCACAGGTCCAGACATTTCAGACGACCAGAGCTGCTCTCCTGGTCGGCGTCCTCTGCTGACCTCAGCAGCTGCTGAGATTAAGCGGCCTATAAACTGAGTCCAATCCTTTTCTCATTTGTAGCGTCCAGTGTTGCTGCTCGGTCCGGTTTGCTCTGCAGCGGTCAGATTTATGGTTCTGGCTGCAGTCAGGGTCAGTTATGGCATTCGCACCTCTCGCACACACACACATTTACACCCACAGTTAGTTCTGCTCCGAGGCTCGTATGATAAAGACACAAGAAGGAAAATTTCACACGGCGTCCTGCTGCACTGGGAGCTGCAGACCGAAGCTTGTGGAACCTGCAGAGCTCCAGAGGGTGTGGTTACTCAGAAGTGTGGCTGGTATCGAATCACTCGCATGCCTCTGAAGTATCAACCTGAATGTGCTGACTGAGTTCCAAACAACCTTTCCATTACGGGGAGGAGAGCAAATAGTGCATGGCTGGTGTTTGTAACTAGCTGATAACTTATTTCTACTGACTGGGAGTGCAGAGAGGAGCCACTGCAGACACTGATTTATGTTTACTGATTGCTGTGATTTTCTTTTGTGTGTTTGTTCTTCTAAAGATGCATCACAGCACTTTTTCAAGATGCCCTCCAACTATTTCTTTTTTGGGGGGGTTTTATGCTTTGTCCACAAGAAAGTTCAGTTTGGAGTTCTTAAATGTGTCGACTCTTTCTTCCTCAGTAAAAAGTCCTGTTTTCTGTCTTTTAATGGCATTCAATGATGATAAAAAGTCGTCCAGAACTTGAATGAAAATGCCATTGAGCACACCATGTACACCATGAGATAATGCTTCTAATACTAAGATTGGTTATATTACTTACTTTTAATATTTGTTTTGTGGTCAGTCGTACCTTCAAACAAACATTCTCTGGCATCTAAGTTGTTTGATGACAATCCAACCTCATTTTAGCCCTTTTCAGTCACGTAGTATAGAACATTACTACCTTCATCAGTCTGTTAAAGTGATGACACTCTGTCACTCATAGATCAGTTTTATGTTAATGTTCCTCATAGCTTCATTCAAACATATTCAGTCTAACAGGAAGCTCATCAAACTGTCCAAGTAACTGATAGTCGACATGATTTATGATTTCCTAAACACCGAAAATTCTGTCAGGTCTCATCCTGAGGACAGCCGCTGTCAAACAACTGATTTAACACAGTGTGACTTCGCTGTTAGATCCTGATTGATCCTGATTGAACCCGTCTCATGTCATAGCACAGAGGAGTCAAACTCACTTATAGTTCAGGGTCCACATTCAGCCCAGTTTGATCTCAAGTGACCAGTAAAATCACAGCATAACCACAACTCCACATTTTTCCTTTGATTTAGTGCAAAAATGTTCACATTTGAAGAATTATCTTTTTATAAACATCATGAACATCCTGAAATGTCTTAAGAAAAACAATTTCAGTTTCAACAACATTCTGCCTCAGTTTATCATTTCCACATTACAACTTCCAGATCACAGAGTGTCTACAAAGGAACACAACATTTATTTACAACTATCTGGAACAAAAGTCAGACAAAAAACAACAAAAACAAGACAAAATATGAGAAAAATTAGACACAAAATGACAAAAAGAAGAAACAAAATTACTAAAAATTAGACAAACGACACGAAACAAAACAAAAAAGCAACAACAAATTTGACAAATAAGTTAGAAAGTGACTAAAAAATGGACAAACGACAAAAATGTGACAAAAAATGACAAAAGCACGAAACATACATATATATACATATACATATATATGTATGTATATAGATATATACATACATATATATGTATGTATATATATATACACACACACACACATATACATATATATATATATATATATATATATATATATATATATATATATATATATATATATATATATATATATATCGTATATAAATCGTTGAGTTTTAACTTTCCAACAAGAGATGCGTCTCAACGCTGGATCTTTTAGATCTCAAACAGCCCTTGATTCTCCTGAACACGGCACCCTGAAGGACACGGGGATGTTTGTTGGAAGTTCAAATGGTATTTTTTTTCTCAATTTCTTCCTTTTTTTTTGCCTGAACATCAGAAATGTCTTCCAGGAACGACTGTGTGGAAATGCGTGCAGTTCTCCTCATTACCATCGTCTTCCCTCTCTGTGACGGCTGGCTGTTCACCCTGCCTCTGAGCCAGGCTGTCTGCAGCGCCCATCAACACTAACGCCTTCTAACGTATTCTGACGGCACATTGTTCACACCAGTTCAAAAAAAAGAGAAGAAGAGAGCTGCAGAAATGACATCTGTCACAGTCAGCTGCATGCTAACTTGAGTGAGTCGGGAAAGGGAAGAAAGAAAACCGAAAAACAAACAGAACTTCGCTGCACGCAAAACCAACACTGAGACCAAACCTGCCTGGTAGCTGTAATTAAAATAAATCCAGTGAATACAGTAGCGAGCAGCTGGCCACGAACATCTTTCAGCTGCACTTCCAAATGTGTGTGTGTGTGTGTGTGAACGTCTCTGTGAAACACTAAAGCTCTTCCTGACACTGCAAATTAGCTGAAGCAGAAATCAAAACGTCTCAGTGGTTCAGTGTATTTTTAAATGGCAGAGCAGCTTTAACATCCGCAGCAGGCATGAAGTCCGTTAACCGACGGGACTCTCAGCTGAGGGGATCTGACGGCGAGGGGGAAGGAAAGATGTTTTTCTGCTGTATTTCTATTTCTTTTCTTGCATTGTTGATCAACAGTGACCTCTGAGGAAACAGTCAGAAAGTCAAAGCTGGAGGAAGACACGACAGTGTAAGAGACACGAGTTTAACCCTCGTGTCGTCCTGCGGCTCAAAACTGACCCGGTTTAAAGTTTGAAAATGTGGGGAAAAAAAATATATTTTCACAGTGAAACTTCTGATGTCCACATTTTTGACATTTTTGGGAAACTGTTGAACATTTTTTGGTGGAAAAAAAAGAAATGTTAAAAATGTTTCTGAAGAACATCCACAAAAAATCAACCAAAATCCAGTGAATTTCGCAGGATTTTGGTTGATTGAGTTTGACTGATATATATGGAATCACTTTAGATATTTTTAGGATTTTTTTGGAAGATTTTTACTTATTTTTTGAAAATATTTAGTAGAATTTTTTTGCCAAATTTGGGGGATTTTTTTTTTAAAATAAACCTTCCAAGAGAAACTTTTAGGAATTATTTGAATTTTGTTCCTGAAGGGTTTGCAAATTTTCAGAAATTTGGGGAATTTTTTTGCAGATTTTTTGGATTTTTTTTCAGACAAGGAAACAATATTTTTTGGTGCCCGTAAATGAAGACAACAGGAGGGTTAAGCTACAAATCCATCTCTTCATTCAGTTGTCCAGGTTAGCGGTTTAGTTTTGTGGCTAGTAGTGAACAAAACTGCAGCTGGACCTCGTGAAATAAATAATGATAGACGATGAGAAATAAAGTGAAAAACAGATGTACAAACTGCACAAAACACCTCAGTTAGTAAGCAGACTTACTAATGTTCAAAGATTTCCCAAAAATGTTGAAAATGTGGACATCAGAAGTTTCACTGTGAAAATAGATTTTTTTTTCCCCACATTTTCAAACTTTAAAATGGGTCAGTTTTGACCCGCAGGACAACAAGAGGGTTAAGGCACACACCTTATCTGAAGTTAATAGCTGCGTTTTTTCTCATTTTATAAACATCTGAAGTTTCTCAGAGGGAGCGTCTGAAAATGATTTGATGAGAGTGGATTTGTTAGTTTTACATTCATGGTTATTCATGTTTCTCTTTAGCCCCTGAGCGCTGTAGTTTCTGAATCTGTATCTGGCATGACATCCTGAATCAAATCTGATTAACTGTTTATGTCAACCATTTTAAGATGCCAAAACCAGAGCAGTAATAGTTCCCTATGTTGTAGGAAGCTAATATTCACAGCAGAGAAGCAGTTTCTTAGCTTTCCTGTCACTTATAAAGGCACACAGAATCAGTGAGTGCTCAACATTATTGTCACTGAACAAACAAATAAAAACACATGAAGACAACAGAGTGTTTTGAAGAGGAATTGTGTTTTTTTACATCTCTATTTTGATGGATTAAATCATACGAGACACGGGGTCAGCAGCTGAAACACTTTGTGCACAGAAACGTCTCATCTGTTTTGTGTGATTTGAACAAACCGTGGTGTGTTTGCTGGTTTGTTTTTCATTCATGCGGCTGTAAAAGCTGTCAGTCAAGCTTTGTTTCAAGCTCACACACTGCAAAAACTCAAAATCTTAAGAATCAAGAATCTTTATTGTCATTGTGTTTCCACACAGCGAAATTACGATCGGTGACTCCCTGCTATATATAAAAAATAGAAAAAGGCACACTATGTACAAATAAAATTTAAAAAAAAATACTGAAAAGATATAAATATGTAAACAGTCTTAGTGCACATGAGCAGCAGGATGAGTGTAAAGTTCAGTCCAGTGCAAGACTCAGTTCTTTATTGCACATAGTGAGTCTGTTGTGTGTTCAGGGGAAATGGATGGACAGCTCTGGGATAAAAACTGTTTTTGAGTCTGGAGGTCAGAGTTTTTATGTTTCTATATCGTTTGTCCGAGGGAACAAACAGTCCATTTCCCAGGTGGGTGGGGTCGACAGCGATACGTCGGGCCTTCCTCTGGACCCGGCCAGCGTATACTGAGTTCAGGTCTGGAAGAAGACTTCCCATAATCCCCTGGGCTGTTTTCACCACCAGGGATAAGTTCCTTCTATCCTGAGCTGTGCAGCTGCTGTACCACACTGTTGCACCAAGACAGAGGATGCTTTCTATTGTGGTTCTGCAGAAGTTTTCCAGGAGCTGAGGGGAGAGACCAGCATGTTTCAGCTTCCTGAGGAAGAAGAGTTTTTGTTGAGCCTTCTTCACTAGGTGAGCTGTGTTCAGAGACCAGGTCAGGTCGGATGGAATGTGGACGCTGAGGAACTTGATGTTGTGAACACGCGCCACTGCTTCCCCTTTGATGAGGAGAGGAACTGCTCTGTCCTCCTGGATCTCCTGTAGTCCACAATGACCTCCTGTAGTCCACGATGACCTCCTGTAGTCCACGATGACCTCCTGTAGTCCACGATGACCTCCTGTAGTCCACGATGACCTCCTGTAGTTCTCCTGGACCTCCTGTAGTCCACAATGACCTCCTGTAGTCCACGATGACCTCCTGTAGTCCACGATGACCTCCTGTAGTCCACGATGACCTCCTGTAGTTCTCCTGGACCTCCTGTAGTCCACAATGACCTCCTGTAGTCCACAATGACCTCCTTGGTCTTGTTGGTGTTCAGAACAAGGTAGTTATCTGAACACCACTGAATAAAGTGCTGGATCTCCTCTGTAGTGGGTCTCATCACTGTCCGTTAAGAGATGGTGTCGTCGGCACTTTTTTTGGGAAATGGAGAAAGACACGAGCTGGATGCTAACTTCTGATGACTCAAACTTCTGATGACTCAAAAAATGTGGCCTTTTGTACTGTAACATTATCGGCTCCTGCTTCTTTCACTCACATTTTACTGGGAAACGATCATCAGAAATGGTCAAAAAATGGCAAAGTGGCAATGATCAGACAGAGATGAGACCTGAATAACTTGTTCTTTCGTACCATCATCCATCCATTATCTATCCAACGATTAATCGTCATTAGGGTGGCTGGAGTCTATCCCAGCTGACTTAGGGTGAAGACAGGAACAATTTAGAATCACCAACTAACCTCAGCAGGTTGTGAGAAGAAGCTGGAGAACCTGGAGAAAACCCACATATGCACAGGGAGAACATGCAAACTCCATGCAGAAAGATCCCAGGAAGGCCGGGACGCAAACCAGGGATCTTCTAGCTGCAAGGTGACAGTGCTAACCACCGACCCACCATGCAGCCCCCTTTCTACTAAATAATAGGAACTCATTGACTGGATGGTCGCCATATTTCACTCAGTTATCAAATGCTCTTCTGTAAATCTGAGGTACACATCAAAATCACGTATTGTTTCAGTTGTTAAATCTGCAACAGAGTTTGATCGACCAAAACCAAATTTCACGTATGTGAGCACCCATTAAATTACATGTACATTAATGCTGGGACTTTAACGCGTTGATTTCGATTAATTAATTACAGAAGAAACAATACTTTAAAAAAAAATAGCGCATTTAATGAACTTTTTTTTTTTAACTTTTAATATATGCAAGATAAGTCCCATGGACTTAATTAAGTCCCTGAATTCTGTATTGACCCACTTATTGTGAGATGTAGAAACCTACAGCCTCCTGTGTTGACATCATGGCACAATTGTTTTTGGTTGTTTGCTTTTTTAAAAGGTTTGAGCTGTTTTATCCCAACTGAAACGTCCACATGAAGTCTTTTTGACCAATTAAAACTGGAATATTCGGCCTTTACATAACCGTACTAAAGCTTTTTTTGATCTTTTCTATCTCTTGGAGACTTGGAGCAGAAATGATCACATCTTCATCCACGCCATTATCACAGCTTCATTACATCAACATCCAAGTTAGCGGAGTGAAGAAAAAACATCTGGTGCTGCTAATCAGACTATGAAGTGATTCGAAGTGAAACCGACGCACGCAGACGGCAGGAAGTGATGAAGGCTGAGGAGGAGGATGAGGCTTCCTACCTGAACCAGACGTCTTATCTCGATCCAGGTATTCTGCTCCACTTCCCTCCCTCTTCTTTCTGTGTTTACTCGGTTCTACTGGGTTCTACTCGTCCGTGTGACTCTGCGGTCGAACCAAAGAGCAGCCGAACACACTCACCGCTCGTCCGAGTGTGTGTGAGGGGAGAGAGAGTGTATCAGGTGACCGGAGCGAGAGTGGCATGTGTCATCGCTATCCGAACCCCCGAATCCTCCACGTCAGGTGTGTGTTCCTGCCCCAGTGTGTGTGTGTGTGTGTGTGTTACTGCTTAATCCCCCGCTGCCGTTTCCTCCAGAGAGAAGAAACTCTATCCCCGGGGACGAGAGCGAGCGAGAGGGAGAGAAAAGACGACCACACATACTACTCACAGATTATACCGCAGGATTAAAGATTAAATTACCCCGCTGCAGTCGCTGCTGTGTGTGCGATGAGATCAGAGAGCAGTTGTTGTCGGTTCACACGTCTCCTGTTACAGTGTGTGTGCACTCGTGTTACTCGTGTTGTGAGGACGTAAATCTTTTTACCCCGTCACACTCCGGGCACCTGCCTCCGATCTGAGGACGAGGAACACGTCTGCATAACGGAGGACAGAGTATGTATGTATGAACACTTTATCAGTAGCCAGAAGAATGCTGTCACATGCGCAAAAAATGCAAAGTTTGGCAGCAGGAACAAACCCCAAGGCTTTCGTACCCGCTCATAACGGAGCCTCGTTGCCCTCCGTTGCTCTTTCCGTGACTTTCGTGCAGGTCTCCGAGGTGTGATAGTCTGTGGCCGCCCGGGCTTTCGTCACCCCTGTCTGGCTTCTGTGGGCTAAAAACACCCACAACCTTTTGTCCTCCACCACCTCCACCTCAGCAACGCGCTCCTGGTGGACTTAACGTCAGGATTTCTAGCAGAGGCAAGTCCCTTTCCAGTGGTCCTCATCACATACTCCAAACCTCAACACGGTGCAGCTTCTTCACTACTGATGTTCTCTGGATTCTTTGTCTTCTGTATTAAACTCCCTGTTGTCCTCATTTATGGGCACCAAAAAATATTGTTTCCTTGTCTGAAAAAAATCCCCTAAATTTCTGAAAATTTGCAAAACCGTCAGGAAGAAAATTCCAATAATTCCTTACAAGTTTCCCTTGAAAGTTTTATTTTAAAAAAATCCCCCAAATTTTGCAAGAAAATTCTTGTAAATATTTTCAAAAAAATGAGTAAAAAAACTTCCAAAACAAATCCTAAAAATATTTCCCTCTGTGATGAATGAGTGAGACTTTATCTGGTTTTCTGCTGGTTTATTGAACCTTCACACAGGCTACTGTGGGCCGTAGCCAACACCAGAATAACTAGAAAAACCCCATAACTTAGCTCCAGAATTAGCCGCCGTTCCCAGCTCTCTCTACTGCTGACTCTCAGCCAATCAGAGGTGAGCTAACTAAACATGGCACGTTCACTGACATTAGGGAAATCTGGAATTGAGCAATAAACATTGAAAACTCAACATCAACAACAATATCAGTCTGTTACAATATTCTGTTATCTTCGAGTGAAATGATTCATACATGCATGAAAGTCGTTGGTATTCATGACTTTATGAAGAACTGATCCATATGGTGATGCACGGAACGGCTTTGTCATTCGGCGTTCCGACTTGCGCCGAATATCAACTTCCATCGATCTGTAGGAACGGAACTCCGATGTAAGTGGAGGACCTCCTGTATAACATGTTAAGGAATTACTAACGTGTGCGATAACTAACAGAAAATGTAGTCATCTAATGTTCTTTTTAGTGCCAGAGGGTGTAGCGGAACATTTTGGATTCACCTAAACTGTGCTGTCTCCAAAGCAGCCCTGAGCAGACGCTTTCATCCAGTGGGGAAAGCTCAGGTGCATTAATGATGGTTGTATTACACTCAGGGAAGGAACTACTTTCATGCAAGCTGCTACACTATCTTACTGGGACACTTAATCGAACTGAGCCGATTAATTCCACCTGTGCTTTCCCCACAGTGACGAGTCAAAATGTCTATTATTGGCTATGAGGAGTAGAAGCCAAATCTGCTGCTGTGTAATGGCGATAAGGCAGCTATAAGCCAGAGTGGGCTCGTTTTCAACAGCCACAGTCAAATTAATGTCGGATTAACTATTTCTGAATTGTCGGTGTGTGTCTGTAAACATATTACACCTGCCTGCACAAATATAACCCAGAAACCAGGAGCTAGATCATTGCTATTTGTTGTGTATATTTGGATATGCAGATACAGACTTCTGCTAATATCCCAAAATTAATCAAAACTGGGAGAAACCTATATTTCTATGATTTTTCTACTCGTTCTTTCATTAGTGCTTCCAGGTCATTTTAGTAGACACCTGTGGTCAAAGTCAAACACCTGAGGAACAAAAAATCAACACAATCTCCTCATTATTGTCATTTCTCGCTTTTAAAACATCGCAAATGGGTCATGTTACCTTCTGGTAAGGAATAAAAAACACAGATTACTGTGTATTTACATGGACACAAGTCTTGTTTTTGTCATTTTGTGTCTCATTTTTGTCATATTCTGTCTTGTTTTTGTCGTGTTTTGTCTCGTTTTTGTCGTTATGAGTCTTGTTTTTTGTTTTTTGTGTCTCGTTCCTGTCGTTTTCTGTCTTGTTTTTGTCATTTTGTGTGGTTTTTGTCGTTCTATGTCTTGTTTTTGTTTTGTGTCTTGTTTTTGTCATTTTGTGTCTTCTTTTTGTCATATTCTGTCTTGTTTTTGTCATTTTGATCTTGTTTTTGTCACTTTGTGTCTTTTTTGTCTTGTTTTTGTCATTTTGTGTCTTCTTTTTGTTGTATTCTGTCTTGCTTTTGTCCTTTTGTGTCGTTTCTGTAATCTTGTCTTGTTTTTGTTGTATTCTGTCTTGTTTTTGTCATTTTGTGTCTTGTTTTTATAATTTTGTGTCTTGTTCTTGTCATTTTTTGTATCATTTCTGTCGTTTTGTGTCTAGTTTTTGTCGTTTACATCATCCAACAGTTGTCCTATAGAATGTGTAGAGCAAAGCTATGTCCTCTCTTCTATTTTCCTTATTTTCATCCCATTGTCAGCCTTGATTGAATGTCTCACTCTACCTCATATTATCAGGATCAGACGAATTCTTTGGACTGTTTTCCATCAGTCAGTTTGTCCTCTTGGTCAGCAGTAACAGCTAGCTAAATATCTAGCTCCTACTGCTGAGAAAAAGATCACATTAGCATGGATTAGCAACCCTGTTACTGTGATTAGAGTAGGGTTAGCAAACAACACAGAAAACATGGAATAAAAATGCTACCATTGATGTGGAAGCTGAGCCAATCAGTATCTATTATTGATCAGTATGGAGCAGAAAACTGGATAAGAGAAGGTTGATTTTTCAAACATTTTGAAGCCCAAATATCCTCCAGTTGTGGAATGATCCTTATATTGTTAGCAGACGTGTATTTACCAAACTGCTGAACCGTCAATAAAGTTATTCAGCTCCATAATTTCCCCTCCACTTCTCACTCATGTGGCACTGAAAAGGTTCATGTAGGTTCAAGTGGAGATTTGCCTCAGTACGGTGCATGATCCCTCACCTGCTTCCCACTGCAGCTGCAGAAGAAGCCTTGAAGAACACGAGATATTAATACACCAGTGATCCTACTGGGAGGAGAACCCATCTCACCACCCTCATCTGCATCTTAAACATTCCTTCTCCACGGAGATTGGGCGCTGGAGCGACGTAGACCGAATGTGGATTTGCTGACGGCAGCATTAGACATCACGCTGCATTATTATTATGCAGAGAAACACACACATTAGCATAACAAGCCTGCGTGAGTAAGTAGGTCACGTTCAGATCCTTCTTCATCCAAAAACACACACACACACACACATGTGCACGCACACAGCAGACCAATCAGGAATATAAAAGCAGACAGCAGAGCTCCTGTCTGAGACTCAGAACAAACAGAAACAGGAACAGCAGAATCACCTGCAGCAGAACTTTCATTAGAACCAAACCAACGCTGAATATGACGAAGCTGCATGGAGCCAACGACACACTGATGGATGAGCTGCCTCTACGACTGGAGCTTCTCGTGAGGAAAGGTCATTAAAATGGAAGAGATTCATCCTCTGGGGAGCAGGAATCTGCTTAGGAAACCACTAAACCTCCAAATGTCTCAGACAAACTCAGGTTCTATCTCAAGATGCTAAAAAAAATTACAAGAAAGTGAAATTTATGTTAAAATGACCTCTCACTATAGAATATTTAGTGTACATCCTAAATAAATGATCAAATATTTTTAGAATTGATTATCATTGGAACCATTTTTGAAGCAGAAATACTATATGTTGTTTAGTATTATGTTCTTTGGATTTAAGCTGCACAGTGGCTCCGTGGTTTGCACTGTCACCTCACAGCTAGAAGATCGCTGGTTCATGTCCCGGTCTGGGCCTGGGATCTTTCTGCATGGAGTTTCCATGTTCTCCCTGTACATGTGTGGGTTTTCTCCAGGTTCTCCAGCTTCCTCCCACAGTCCAAAAACATGCTGAGGTTAGTTGGTGATTCTAAATTGTCCGTAGGTGTGAATGTGAGTGTGATTGTTTGTCTCTATGTGTAGCCCTGTGATAGACTGTTACCTGTCCAGGTGTTCCCTGCTTTCACCCTAAGTCAGCTGGGATAGACTCCAGCCCCCCACGACCCATGAAGTTTAAGCAGTGCAGATAACAGATGGATGGATGATGGATGGATGGATGGATGGAGGGATGGATGCATTAACGATGATGAATGGATGGATGATGGATGGATGATGGATGGATGGATATGTGGATTTCTGACATTTAGTTCAGTAAAACATTAGAACACAACTGGGCTGTCAGAAATTCTAATAGTTGTTTTTTTTTAGTGTTAGAAAACATGTAATGATGAAATGATTATTATTTAAAACTATCTCATTCCCCTTCTAAATCCCAAAACCCAGCAGCAAGAAAGGGAATTACTGCCAAAAAATCCACCATTTATCAGCGTGAGAAAGTATAAAAACAGAAGGAACTGTTTAGATTTCTGATTTAGTTTCCAACAGTAATTGAATTAATCATCTGTGAAAAACTTAAACAAATCTGTGATTAAAATCATGACACACCAGATATTGTAAGAAACAAAACAAAGCAAAAAACAATGACGTGACAAGAGCAAAGAAATGCCCAGAAACTGTTTAGGTACAGAGGATTTATCTGTAAATCAAAGTAATTGTTTATTACTGTCCCCAGTGGAAACAATACGACACAAAAGACCTTTACTTTGAAATTACTGAGGACAGAAGAAATCAGAAAGCAGCTGCATTTTATATCTGATCGGTCCCTTCTGTAAAACTAAGAGGAGTTGTTATTTTTGGCTTTCAGAGTGTGAAACTTTCATATCTCTGAGTTAAATGAGTTCGGCTACAACCCAGTTTCTCCCAGATAAACGTCGCCTTTGGCTCGTTGTTTCCTCTCCAACAGGTTACTGCTCTCTAAGAACTCTTCTGCACAACACTGTCAACAAACCACAAGTTATGAACCACGTTTTCCTCTTTTCCTGGCAGTTTCCAGCACTGGGTGTTACCATGGAAACATAGTTAAAGCTGCAAATTTTTTAGGCTCAGATTGTTTATTGTGTTTATTTAGGTGAAAGTGTTTAATTTAAATGAGAATAAAAGAGTCTAAAATCTTGGGATGTGAGCCTCTAATGGGCAGCTTTAAAGAGAAAACTGCCTAAACGGATTAATTAACCCTGTAAGACCCAAGTATAGAAGAAAAATGAGTGAAAAAATAAACAAAAAAATATTAGATTCATAAAAACCCCAATATAGAAAAAAATAAACCAACAATATAAATAATAATATATAATAACAATATATAATATAATAACAATAATATAATATCTTAATAATATAATGATAATACATAAACCCAAATATAGAAAAAAATTAGCAAAAAATAAATAAAATAAACAAACTATATATATATATATATATATATATATATATATATATATATATATATATATATATATATATATATATATATATACACATAATTTTCTTCTGTATTTGGGTTTATATATTACTATTATTATTATATTATTATCATCATTATTATGTTTTATTTTATGCTTTTGCAATTTTTTTCTACATTTGGGTTTTTATATATATAACAGAAAATAATACATAAAAAAAATAAATTGATGTATTTCTGCAACAGTGGGTTTTACAGGGTTAAACTTGATTTTTATGAACAAATTATTTTGTTTGTGTCCGCTTCAGAGAAAAACAGAAAAGCTGTGGAGATGAACCAAAAGTTTAACCACGTTTTTAGGACTATTTCCCCCCGATTTTCGATCAACAAGCACAAACTGGTTAACCCTCTGAACAATAAGAAGTTTCTGGGCATTTTTCCTCCCTGTGGCCTTAATTTTTCCTTCATTATAAAGTCCTGCACATCTATGGAAACAGCACAACTGTAGCTAGAAGTAGAGACAATTCAGACATGTCTTCTGTGAAGTATGACACAGTTACAATGCCATAAATCATTAAAAAAAATCATTATGAAAGTTTTATTTCTTTGGTTATCTGTTTCACAAAAAATATAAAAGTGCAATCCACGCGTCCAACAATTTTTTAAAAAAAAAGTGACTTCACAGACTGTAGAGATTTTATGATTCACCTGTTCCAGTTTGTGTAAATACTTCTCCTATTGTGTACACAGCCTGCAGCGCAACCCAGTCCAGCCGAAAAGTCCCTGAATGTTCATAACTGTCACCAATGAGTTCAGGTTTAGATGTGCGTATTTCTTCCAATGAATGATGCATCACAGATGAGTTCAAGGACTGTTGGAAAGCTGAACGTCTTATCGTTGTTGCTGTTTTTCAGTTTCTGGCTCTAACAAATGGTGTTCTTTCACTGCTATAAAAAAAACCAAAAAAAAAACCCATAAAAACCTGCCAGCAGATTTTAGGCTTCAGAGGATTCATGATTCATTTATTCATGAAAATATAGGTCATCTTTGGGGAAACAAATCAAATATTTTACCATTTAATGAAGCATTTCTCTTCCTGTTATAGAAAATAATATTTTGATTGTGTAAGAAAACGTTCAAAAAGCCTTTAATACCTTTAAATAGCTCTGGACAGAAACATGTTGGCCACAATAAAAACAGAGGAAAGGCTGGAATATGTTTAACGATTATATCTCATACCACATATTTGTAGCTTCTAAGCTGTTAATTTTGAGAGCTGTTTTTGTATGAAAGAAAGCTGGCAATGTATTCCACTTGTAAACAAATTGAATTTTACACCAGGGGGTGCTGCTGGAAGAGGTTAATGTGCATGAATAGGACCAGACACTCAGTGGACAAGGGAATCCACTGTGAGTGTTTTTTGTGCTCTGTGGTGATGAGCAGCAGCGTGTGGGTAATCACAGCCGTCATGCTATCTATAATGAGAGGAATCTCAGACAGACAGACACACAGACGGGATGCAGTCACAGATCCAGTGCAGTTTTTGTTTTATCTGAGATACGGTTTCACCCAGGAATCATCTGGTAGCATCCAGTCTGTTCATTTCAGGGGGTCGACATTCCCAGAAAGCATCCTCCATCCTCTGAGTGAGCAGAGGCAGTCGGTTTTCCAGGTCAAGCACACATAAGAAGATCATCAGAGGGAGTGAGAAAATAAGGCAGGCGAAGCTGCACAGTGTGCCACACTGTTTGTAGCAGAGATCTGTAGTGTGCTAATTTTCAGACCGACTATCCACAGTAGGTGCAGCCCAATCGATATGTTGTAGCCGTGTTCAGTTTCTCTCTATATATCAATCCTGAGAGGAAATGCCAGAAATTAGCAAATGAAAACCAAAAATATTGTTTTTTTTATTGAGATATTCCACTAATTTTGCGCAGTGATACTTTAACTTTTCATAGCGACACCAAGAAGTTCACATGAAAGCTGTGAAATTTGGTGCACGTCGATCTTAGGATGAATTGTAAAAACTTTGGTGATCCTCATTGGTTCAACTAATACCACCATGAGCTCCAAAAATTTAATTGTGCAACGCTTTTGTTTGTGTCAGTTAGCAAATATTAGGATGGTAACACGCTAAACAAGAAAAGCACTCGAGAGCACAGTACTCCTCCAAGGCTGCTCAGTCGTATCATTTCTGATGGATAAGTCCTGATAAGTCCTCAGCGGTGGATTTGTAGTAGGATCACAATCATGTGATCGTCAGCAGTCAGCTGACACAGCGTTCACTTGTAGCCATGGTTACAGTGATGCTGTGCTGCTATCTCGCAATGATACAGAAATCTTTAACAAATCCATGGATCCAGACTATAAGCCCCATCACTGCCAAAATCCAATCACTTGGTCTTTGTGTCATTTCTGACCTTCCCTGAAAATTTCATCCAAATCCGTCAGTCCGTTTCAGAATAATGTTGCTGACAGTCAGATTCGCAGAAGGACAAATGTACGCCGATCGTCACATAACTCCATTGCCTTCCTTGGCGGAGTAACTAAGATTAGTGGTGAGCATTATACACACTTGAATCAACATGTTAGCATGTTGGGTCAAAACACCACTGCAGCCTCTCAGAGCCCCTATTACAGCTGTAGATGGTACTCAATATACCAACTGTACCATCATATGTGAAGATTAGTATTAGTAGAAACAAATCTGGAAAATCTGTCACATCTATATGCAGTAGGTGATATTTGTATAAGCCACAGAAATGCCTACATAGGTTTAAATAACACCTAAATGTTGGTTGTCCAAACTATGTAGAACATTTTACATGTAAATAATATATCTGGATGAAGGACATCACAATAAAAAACACCAAAACTAGCTCCAATTTCAGTTTTTAACACAAAAGTTTGATCATGTAGCGTCATCATTTAGGCTATTGTCAAAATCAGTTTTCTTCAGCTGTCATCATGTTTTCTCTTTATCCAGTCAGTCAAAAGAAAAGAGAGATTTCAGCCTTTATCTAGAATTCAGTAGAGTATAAAATCTGAATACAGCAAACAGATGGGTAAAAATACATGCAACGTACTGAAATAAGTCTGCAATAAAGCAGAAAACAGCAACAAAAAATGAGACATAGGTCCCGATGTGTAGCAATCCTCTGATTATAATCATCCTCTGATGAACAGCTGAAAGTGTCTCTTGGAAAATTAGACTTTCCACCGTGGCACCATCATTTCTAGACTGAACTACAACCTACAAGCTCAGAGTGAGTCCAGGTCACGACCTCTGGGTCTTCTAATCCCAAAAACAACACACTCTCACACTCAAGACACACCTGTGGCCGTGCAATGTGTGCAAAAACCCAGGCAGACACAGTAAAAAAAAAACACATTCAAGACCAAGCCGGCTGAATGTGGAGCTGAAACTGAAAAACAGAAGACGGATTTCCTACCTCGGCTGAGGAAACTACTCCACATCACGGACAGGGAGACAGCTGTCTCACCTCCTCCTCCTCCTCCTGCCTCTCCTCTCTGTCATCTGCTCCCCCGACAACAAAAAGCAACAAGGAGGAAACCCAAAAGCAAACAGTGGAGAGTCGCCGTCTGACTGTCTGTCTGCGTGAACGCTAAGAGGAGGCACGTGTGCGAGTGCCGAGGAGGAGGACGGACACAGCGAGCAGAGCCACAGTGTATGTGAATCAGTGAGGTGATGATATTCAGGGTGAACGGCGATGACAGCCCCTCTGTCTCAATGGAAATCCCTCTCTCTCGCTCTGTGTCCGTGATGCTCACTCGCTCTCAGCGGTTCACGGCATCGTGATTTTAAAAAAAAGAGAGAAGAGGAGGAGAGCAGAGGAAGAACAACATACAAAATTACTACAGACAAGATAAAAGAAAAAACACAGACAAATGCAGCAAATGAACAAACCGGGATGACAAACTCGATTAGAGGAAGAAAGAGTAGCTAAGTCAACCAACAAATTAATGAAAATCCCCAAAAATCTATTTACAAATAGACAAGATTAAAACTGCAAAAGATGAGTCATCTTTCTCTAACCCTACCAGTCTTTGTCCAGGTCCCTTTTTTATACTCTTTCTTTCATAGACCTTAACTAGTCCTTCCAACCCTCCAATAGTTACATTAGTCATACTGGTTTTCTGATAAACCCTGTACTGCTCTCATCAATATTCTTAATAGTTCTTTTTAACTATTCCTCCATACCCCTTTACTAGTTGCACCAGTCCTACCAGTTTTTCATTATACCATGACATGGCCTACCAGTCCTCTACTGGTTCTTCATCCATTATCTACTAGACGTCGATGAGGTCTACCAGTCCTACTTCTCCACTAGACCTATATATCTCCTACTATTGTATCTCCAACTTTTACACTAGGTCTTAGTTTTTCTACTAAACTTTGACTAGTCTAACCGATTCTTTACTATATCTTGACTAGTCCCACCATTACATTTCAATCCATACCAGTCCAAGCAGCTGTCTCTAGCAGTTCCTAATACTGTTAAGTCTTCTACATGACCTTAACTAGTCCTACTAACGTGTTACATGTTCAACTAGTCATAACCAATTTTCTACTAGACGCTTTTCTTTCTATGATCTTTTCTTCTGGTTTTATAAAAGACCTGAATTTGTCATTAGTTCTTTGTAATTCTAGTTACCTCAATCCTACTAGGTTTCTAGTAAACAACCAACACTACCATTTTTCCACCCTGTCCTGACTGGTCCTGCCAATCCTCTTTTAGTAATACCAGTCTAAGCAGCTGCCTTCAGCAATCCTCCCTTGTCTTCTCCACAAGCTTCTACTTTATCTTAACTAGTCTTCTGTTTTATGCACCCTCTACTAGTCCTACCTATTTTCCATTAGAGCTTGACTAGTCCTTCCAAAGTTGCACTACTTAACTGTTATCAAACTTTTACACGAGGCCTTACTTAGTTTTCCCCCAGCAGTTTTCTAATAAAGCTTGACTAGTCCTACCAGTTATCTTTTAGTCCTACCAGTTCGAGCATTTGTCTTTTTTGTGAAGGTTCTACTTGACTAACTAGTCCTGATAGTCCTCTAATAGTTATTCCAATAATAACCACTTTTCTACTAGACCTTGACCAGACTGCCAGAAGACCAAGCTAGGAGTCTATCAACCAGTCTTCTGCTAAACCTAATATTCCAGAGAGTTTTCTACTAAACCTGGACAAATCCCTACCACTTCTTTGCTAGGCCTTGACCAGTCCTACCAATACCTTTTAGGTTGTACGAGTCCAGGTTATCGCAACTGTGAAGCCTTTTACTTGACCTCAACTAGTCATACTAATCACCACTTATCTACTAGAAGTCCTACCAGTGTTCTACTAGACCCATTTCTCCCCTATTATCATTTTAGAATGATATATTAGACTTTAAGAAGCTCTAGATAACCGAGTCCTGCTCGGTGTCTACTCGACCTTAGGCAAGTCCAAGTCAGACCTCCAAAATAACAAGGTTTCCACTTGGCCCTGACTACTCCTACTAATCCTCTACTAACTAGTCCTCTATAAGTTCCACTAGTATTAAGTGTTCCACCTGATCTTCACTAGTCCTATGAGTCTTCCATGAATTCCAGTAGTCCTATCAATTTTCTACCTGACCTTCATTAGTCCTACTAAACTTAGATTAGTCAGTACCAGTTTCCTAATAGACCATTTGCTGTTCAAGTTGAGTCTTCTATTTAACCTAATATTCCCACCAGTTTCCTACTAGATCCTAATTAGCCCTTCCAATACCGGTGAGACCTGCAGTAATCTTGCTATTCGTCTATTGACCCCGCTGGTATACTCATACCAACCCTCCAGTATAACATTAGTCTTCCTGGTTTCTACTTGACCATAACTATCCTTTTAACTACCACATTCTAGTTCTGGTATCTATCAATTTCAGTGACAGATAGAGATTTCCACCAGTTATGTACTAGTCCTACTACATGTTCGTCCTGTACTTGTCAACTTAGTCTTTCCAGTCAGCTATCAAACCTCTACCAGTTACATTTTAGTCTTCTACTTTTGCTAGCAGTGCTGCTAGGTGCATCTACAAGTCCCACCAGTCTACTGCTACCTAGCACTTACTAGCTGTACCAGTCATCTACCTGAGCTCTACTCGTTATACCAGTCCAGTACTGGGTCTACTTGTCCTCACAAGTCTCCTACTGTGAGTTATTGTTGGACCACATGGGCATGAATGTTGGTTTAATGTTGCAGGATGTGGGTCAGGTGGGCACAAGCATGACTGGTTCAAATCGGGTCGTATCCCGTCACCCGCCTCCACCCCTGAGCCTGTTGTCATCACCATACAGCACTGAGCGTGTGAAACCGTCAGCAGGGTCTATTCATACACTGCTGAATGTATCAACACAATGTAACACACACACACACACACACACACACACTGCTGCAATATGTGCCTATTAATAACTGTCTATTTCCCAGCTCATTATGAATGGGGTACCAGCAGGGCAACATGCTGACCTTTATTAGCCCAGGAGAGCTAATTAGAGTGAGATTATTCACACAGTTACATGGAAAGGAAAGAAAGGAAAAGGTAAGTGGATTTGGACGTTTCCACTGTATGTAGGGAGAATCTAATCGGGAACTCTGAGGTCTTCATTAAAAGAAAAGCAGCTTTAGGATCCTCCTGAAAACTTTGTGTTCCTCAACACTTATCTGCTGCAGCACAGCAAATTAGATGGTCAAAGCACAGCGGCGTTGTTGTTCTCAGCACAGGAGAGGATGGGAGGGGAAGAAAAAACATCCAGAGAAGAAGTAGAGAGGAAAAGCTACTGAGGAGACAAGAGGAGAAAAGAAGCTGAAGAAGAACTGAGGCACGAGGGAAGAAAAGAGGAGAACAGAGCAGAGGATCTTTAATAATGTGAATTCATTAGTCTCATGTGATTTAATCTCTTCATTTGTACCGAGCATGTGGATCACGAGAATTCACTTCTTTCATTAGTGACTGAGGTTGCGTGTCTACAAGTGTGTTTGTGTGTGTGCGTGTGTGTCTGTTGTGTGTTGTGTGTGTGTGTGTATATTGGTGTGTATGCTGCCTCCTAGTGGTCACTAACTGCCACTAAAGAGAAAACAAACGCGTGCATTCAGGGAGAAAACACTCTGTACAGCACAGCCCCCTTTTCCCAGAATTAAATATCTCTGAACTCCTTAATCTAAGGACACAATAGCTTCATTTTGCAATTAATTTCAGTTCCATTTGGTTTTCTTTCATGCATTTAATAATTAAATTGGATGAAAATAAGTTTGTGAACGTTCTCACGCCCTGTATTTCAGAAACATATGAGGTACTTGTTCTACACTTAAGGTTCTTCTCCTCACTAATTCAATAAAGCAATGAGTCTGTCTTCGTGAGATCTTCCTCCATCTTCTCCTGCTATGTATTAATGTTTGATATTTTCACTCACATGTACAATTTGTCCTTTTCTTTATTTTGACAGTTGTCTTCAAACCAGTTGTGTTTTCTCTAGTAATATTTTCACAGAAAGCCACATTTCTGAAAAAATAATTGCACATTTTACTGCATTTATCTGACAGCTGTAGGAAATGTACATTAAATATAATGACTTTACACACAAAACGTGATTTATTGTTAAAATAGAATGCTAGAATGCATTAGTTAGGATTAGGAAGATTCGCTCAACCTTCACCAGGTAGAATACGAAAAAGCACATCTATGTAGTAATACTCGTATAATACTGACAGTACTCATACTTTAGACTTTTGCACTTGTTGTGACACATTTTTGCTTTTGCATGCAAAAGAATTTTACATGAATAAATAGTTTGACTTGAGTAAATGATCTCAGTACTTCTTCCACCAAGCGTGACGTATAATTTTACATTTTCAGTAGAGATTGTGTGTAGATTTTTTTGAGTTTTCATGTAAGAAAACAAAGAAAAAACTGACATAAGTTGACTTCACAGCACCTGCTGTGTCCACACAGTGATCACTAGAGCTCCACCAGCACACAATAATCAATAATCGATATTCAGCTCCTGATTTTGTGAAGCTTTATGTGAAAACCATCGATTGAGGAGCTCACGAGTCGCATCGACCGTCTCCAAGCAGCACAACTGTTTGTATTAGCCGTGATGTCATCTGACCTGACTGCTGATAGGCTGCTCAGTCAGGTCACTGTCACACACGCCACCACACACACACACACACACACACACACACACACACACACACACACACACACACACACACACACACACACACACACACACACACACACACACACACACACACACACACACACGCTCGGCCTGGCCCGGAGGAGAGCTGAGTTCAGGCCAAAGTGCTTTTCATGGTCGAGCGAGCATCACATAATGGACAGAGAGGAAGAGAGAGAGCGAGAAAGATATGATCTTTCAGGCTGAGTGTGTGTGTGTGTGTGTGTGTGTGTGTGTGTGTGTGTGTGTGTGTGTGTGTGTGTGTGTGTCTGTGTCTGTGTCGAGCAGAGAGAGATTTAATCTTTAATCAGTGTTATTGTAGCCTACACACTGATATGGACACACAGTATGTAATTACAGCTGCTGCACACACACATTCACAGGTGTGTGTGTCGGTGTGAGATTGTCTTTCTGTTTCCTCCGTGTCTCCTGACACAATTACACGATCATCCTAAGTACTGAAACTAGCTGTGTGTGTGTGTGCGTGTGTGTGTGTGTGTGTGTGTGTGTGTGTGCTTCTCCCTTCTTTGGAACATATTAATCGTATTTTCATTCGCATTAATCAAGCAAAGTTTCTCGTCCAGCCTGGAAGAAAACTGCACTAAAGCAGCAGATTTCAAATAGAACTTGTGTTTCTCAGCAAACTGGGCCGCAGTAACACAAGGAGACGGACATAAAGATGTCCTGACAGCGTGCCTGTGTGGGTTCTAATACATTAATGGACTAACACCAAATATTAGGGGTGTGTTTGAGAAATGTCAAATGTTTCCGAGCAGCTCCGTGTCCCAGTTTATTGACCCGCTGCTGTCTGCTCCACTTTAACTCCTTTACATCTCGCAGCGCCTTCTCCCTCTGTTGACCGGCAGTTTGACTTTAAAGAAGTGGGTCTGAAACGCTGAAGATGCTCTGAAAGTGTTCCAGCTGAACGGGATCAGAGGACCAAACGGGGTCGAGCAATGTCAAGTGTTTCAGCCGCGAGTTCGCCGGCAGAGGGAGCTGGAAGTACTGCTGCTATCAGGCCATTAAAATGATGGAAATACTTCAAGACTGTCCAATTAAACTGAACATTTAACATCACAGCTACAACAATAACACATAGAATAACGGGGAACAGATCAGTCTCACACCAACAGCTGCTGATAAGAAGATAAACTGTCTGTTTCTTCTCTTGCTTGGATTCCAAAACCCACCAGTGAGTTTGAAAGACAGAATTTTTTTTGTCACAAATCCACAAATTATCAGGTCAAGAAGCTGTAGAAACAGCAACAAGCTTCTGATTTTCAACTCTTAGATGGTCCTTCAACTAACACTCTGTCTTTCGGTCTAGAAACCACCAAATGTAAGCTTAAAATCAGGATATTTCATCAAAATCTATTTCATTCTGCACATCTCTGCTAAAAAATTGCAAAAAATAAACCATTTGTATCAGATTCTGTAAAAAAACAAAAATTCCATGCTTCTCAGTGCAACGGTGAGGGGAGACTTTTTGATTGAACTGCAGGATGTGTATGCAATGAGTAGTAGGGAGACAAATATGGAAAATTAAAAATCTATGTATGAACATATTCGTCATTTGTAGACTCGTGTTTTTTTCTAAGTACTGTCAACACTTGGTAGCATATGGAAAAATGTTGTACATATTGAACCAAGTTTTTTAATTTTTTGTTAAATAAATAACAGAAATTCAACTTCTGTTTAATCTTTTTTCTTTTGCGATGTATGGCATGATAAACTTCTTATCCTACTACTACTAAGACAATACTGAGTTCTCTCTAATTCTAACCATGACTTTGCGTTTGTTTTCTTTGCTTCTGTAGGAGTTCTAGCGCTGAGAAGTTTCTACAACGGGTCCTCAACTTACGTCAGAGTTCTGTTCCTACAGACAGACATAAGTTGATTTTCACCTCAAGTCGGAACTCCGGTGAAAATGTAAACAAAGCCGTTGTGTGCATCACGATATCGATCAGTTCTTCATAAAGTCCTGAATACCAACAACTTTCATGCATGTATGAATCATTTCACTAGAAGACAACAGAATATTGCAACAGACTGATATTGTTGTTGATGTTGAGGTTTCAGTGTAAATCTGACTCAGTATTACGGAGCCACATTTTGCTGACATCACAACATGACTGACAGGTGTAGAGGCGGAGCTAACAATAGCCACGCAGGGGTTGAGTTAAAACTGCAGCAATGATCTGATTTAATGCAGGGTCAGTTTATCCTTTTAGACCTCAATCTGAGACCCAACACACACACACACACACACACACACACACACACACACACACACACACACACACACACACACACACACACACACACACACACACACACACACACACACACACACACACACACACACACACTTCTCCCAGAGGACAACAGCTGTTGCTGATGGATGAGCCAAAGTCAATCTCACTCAGCAGACAGACAGTCAGACTTTACAAATTAATGTCCTGTTCAGCTTTTAGTGTCCTTCTGGTTTCCGTGAAAAACTGGCCTGTCTTGCAGCAGCAGAGGTTGGATTAGGAATTCTGAGTACAGACGAGTTATTTCCTTGCGTGCAGGTGCTCCTAGCTGTGGTCTTTGTGGTGTGTTCAGGTGTTTGCAGAGTGGACCGTGAGTGGTGGAAGCATTAGAAACAGCCGTCCTACCTGCAGCGGTGCTGGACGGAGCGCTGAGGCCCGGACTGAGACCAGGAGTCGGAGGTAGTCCAGCAGGCTGAGAGGTGAGCCCTGTGGCTGGGGGAAGAGACCTGGTCTGAGCCCCTGGTGGAACCAAAGACATCCAGACCCATCAGAACATACAAAGAGCTGACAACAATGAAGTTCTGCTGCTAGTGTGGTTGTAATGTAGCTATGACTACTACCGCTGCTATGACTACCACTACTGCTGCTATTGTTGCTATGACTACTGCTGCTGCTAGTGTTGATATCATCACTGTTACGGTGACTACTGCCATGGCTGTTGCTACTGTTGCTGTGACAACCACTGGTTCCACTAGTGTTGCTTTGACTGTGACTGCTGCTGCTACCACCAATGATGGTTGCTATGGTTACTACTGCTGCTACTACAACTGCTGTTACTAATGATACTATTATTTTAAATATATTCTATTATTATTCATCTATATTAATCTTTTTTTAAACTCAGTTTTGGGTCTCGGAGGTTCCGGTTACACCTATGTTACCTCCGTTATTTTATGTAAGCTGATTGCAGTATCGACTCATGCAGCTACTACAGTCAGAATGTACCTGCCGCCTGTCGTCCTGTCTCTCCAGGCTGGAGCTGTCTCACTCTCCGGAGGTGAGACCTGCCGTTGTAGTGCAGCTGAGCCTGAGCAGCGGAGGTCAGCTGCAGGTTACACACCTCACATAGTGAGTAGGCCCCGCCCTGACCTGGAAAAGAACAACAAAGGTGAGTCTTACAGTCAGTCCCTCCAGGAATTCGCGATGTTCCGATTGCAACAATTAACGCAAATTCAACCAATCTCCGTGAATTCTGCGTGACCTTGCAAATTCGTCCAATCACCACAACTTTTCCACAATTTTGGCCCGCCTTCTGTGAGTTCTACCAATCATAGCAGTCCCCAGCGCAAACGTAATGCCTGTACGTCACCAAATTCACTTCCTTGTTTATGGTTTGAAGATGCAGACATGTCCCATTCTAATTTCTCTCATTTACCAACAAAAATTACTGCTAAAGACCGTGAAAAACAATTCTCTGATGTTCTCCACCAAAGCGGAGCTAAACTGTTTTACACCCATGAAATATTGTGGTGGAATACAAACGAAAATCATCAACTGACAAACACTATCTCTAGGAGAATGTCTGCAACGACTGGACAACAGACCAGACAAATCACCATGATGGAAGCTGTTGCATCCAGATCTGTTGGAGCTCTGAAAGAATGAAGGGAAGTTAGATTCATTAATAGACGTGACAAGCCGTGAGCGTGAACGCGTGTGTGAATACCAGGATGTGAAACTAACTTTTTAAGCCACTGACAGATATGTCCAAATATGATTCATTCAATAGTAAATGATCATTTAGTGCCTTAAATCTACCAACCACTTCATGTTAAACCAGCATCTGGCTGCTGCTAGTTTCCCACCGTGGTGTGCCAGCTGGTGGAAATGGGTTGGAGCGTTTAAAGAATTAGTTTAGGAAGAAATGTTGTCAATTAAAATGTTGAAACATGTTCTGAAAGCTGAAAAAAATGCAGATTTTTAGCGATTGTCACTGTCTCCCACAATTTCATCGCAACAAATACGCTTAAAACATTGCAACTTACATCGCAATTTTTAATAACAGCTGCATGAATTCAGACATTTTAGGCTGCAAAAATCTGGAAAAAAGCCCGTGAAATCCTGGAGGGACTGGACAGCATGAAAAACTACAAGGATTGGTTTGCATTGAACAGATCCTATAACAGAGGTCAGTCACCTGGAGATGGAGTCTGCTGGACAGAGATGGTTGTAGGTGTCGGTGAGTCCATCAGCTCTTGACACATCCCTCTAAAGGCCAGGATCTGACCGCTCTCCAGGAGCTGAGCGGGGCCGAGAGGAGTCTTCATCCTTCAGGACAAAGAGAAACGGACATAAATGATAATCCATTAGTTCTGAGTTCTTTTTTCAGACATCAGGTACATAGATAGATGTTGATTACCTCAACACTCAACTCAAAGACATGATGAACATTTTTGAGATATAAATGATAATCACTGATGTTGGACAGCCTTAATATTCATTTCAAGGTGAAATATTCCTTCTATCTATCCATCCATCCATCTATCCATCCATCCATTATCCATCCATCCATCTATCCATCCATCCATCCATCCATCCATCCACCCATCCCAAAACCCACACATGTACAGGGAGAACATGGAAACTCCATGCAGAAAGATCCCAGGAAGGCCGGGATGCAAACCGGGGATCTAAGGTGAAATATTGGATATTTAAATTCTTATCGTAGCTTATTTCCCTCGTTGCAACGTCCACTTTTATTTCAGCTCCTCAGGCAGACTTAAACTGCCCCACGGAGGAGTAATAGTTTCCTAATTGATACTACAAACACTAATGACCCATTAACTACAGCGCTAACAACATTCCAACTAATAATCAGGAAACTCATTAGCTCGAAGATCTTATTTCCTTCCCTGATTCAATAAATTTTGTAAATGAAATTCTGTGCAGCCCAAAGAACAAAATGCCTCGGAGGGAGGGATAATAAAGTAAAGTGAGACCGAGTTCATTTAATGCTTTAATGTTTACTGTCTGCTAATTCAGGGGAGCACATTTTTAGTAAAAGATTTTTCATTTCTGACTGTATTTCTGTAAAAACTTCCCGTTTAGGTCTGAGTTTCACTCCTGCAGCAGGCTGGTTGTTTTTGTGTTTTTAGAGTGTGCTGGAGCTAAAGGATGGCACATTAACAAACACAGAGAGAAAAACACAAAGACGCCATCAGGGGGTTTTGTGATTTACTTCCCAGCTAACCCCAGGAGGAAGTCACCAAACTTCTGCAGCCAAACATTTTCCAAACACGCTCAGATGAATTTCACACAGAATGGAGCTACCTAAACCAGGGGTGTCCAACATGCGGCCCGCAGGCCAAAAACGGTCCTCCAGAGGGTCCAATCCGGCCCTCAAAGTGTAAAAAGACATTAACTGCAGATTGTAAATTAGTAAAACTATAAATTTAAAATCATTTCTAGACCATGACAAGTTGTTTTGATCATAAAGTAAAATACTAGATTGCTCATTGTTCTTTTGTCATTTTGTGTCTCATTGTTGTAATATTTTCTCGTTTGTGTTGTTTTTTTTGGTCCTTTTTTGTCTCATTTTTCATTTGTCTCATGTTTTCGTCGTTTTGTTTCTCGTTTTTGTCACTTTGTGTTTCCTTTTTGTCTCACTTGTGTTTTATGTCCCACTTTTGTCCTTTTGCATTTTGCTTTATTCATTGTTTTGTGTGTTGCTTTTGTCATTTTGTTTCTCGCTTTTGTCTTTTTTTGTGTCGTTTTTGTCATTTGTCCATTTTTTTGTCGCTTTGTAACTTTTTTTCGAGTTGTTTGTCTCATTTTTGTTTTGTTTTGGGTCGTTTGTCTCTTTTTTTGTCATTTTGTTTCTTGCTTTTGTCATTTTGTATCTCATTTTTCTAATATTTTGTCTTGTTTTTGTTGTTTTTTTGTCTTTTTTTAAAGTAAAATACTAAATCATTCACTTCCAGATACCTGTGACTGAATGTTTTGTGCCTTTGTACATAAACTGTGATCTGGAAGTTGTAATGTGTAAATGATAAACTGAGGCTGAATGTTGCTGAAACTGAATTTATTTTACTCAACAAATTTCAGTGTGTTCATAATGTTTTCTTTTGCTGGTCTGGCCCACTTCAGATCAAATCGTGCTGAATGTGGCCCCTGAACTGAAATGAGTTTGACACCCCTGACCTAAACACACTAAATATACAAGATTCTCTCACAAAGATATGAGCAAAGAAATCCTGACAAACACAACGACAGAACAATAAAAGCGCTCCGGTGTGACTGAAAGGCAAACACCAGTGATTCAACAGCGTGAAGGTGACACCAAACGTCCACATGACCCCAGAGGAGACACTCAGTGACGGACAGAGAGGTGGACGGACAGACGGACGGACAGTAGCGATGCCTGGACGACACCGGACGCAGAGTGTGAAGCATCAAACGCTCACAGGGAGAGTGATGAAGTAATGAGTAAGAGGAGCAGGGATGACATATGTGTGTGTATATATGTGAATGTGTGTATTTGTGTGTGTAGGTCATCCCATGACTGCGTCCATCTGTTGTCCTGTCAGCGCTGCCAAGTCACATGACCTCTGACAGGACACACACTCACTGGTTTTCTCCTCGTTCGGTACGACTGTAAGTACAGTATTTAAAGTCAGTCTGGGGATCTGGACCAGCTCGTTAAGGCATTAATGGCACAAAACCAATTGTTGCCTGATGATATTTCACTTCATACAACCATAAAGCAGCTGCTGCTCGTAAGTTGAGCTCTGGAGAGGAAACCAAGGTCTCTACATCCCCACGATCAACACATTAAGCTGGGACTATATTGCAGGACCACCAGTGTACGTGGGTTGATTTTTAGATATTTTACTTTCTTATATATAAATACTGTATTTTGATCCGTTTTTTAAAAAATATACAGCACTAACCGGGCTGCACAGGTGATTAGTACCTTGCAGCTAGAAGACCCCCGGGTTGCGTCCCGGCCTTCCCAGGATCTTTCTGCATGTTAGCATGTTCTCCCTGTGCATGTGTGGGTTTTCTCCGGGTTCTCCAGCTTCCTCCCACAGTCCTAAAAAAACATGATTCTAAATTGTCCGTAGGTGTGAATGCGAGTGTGATTGTTGGTCTCTATGTGTAGCCCTGTGATAGACTGTTACTTGTCTAGGTGAACCTTCACCCTAAAGGCCTCTCCACACTGTGCAGTTTTACCAATCTTATAAGTTCCCGGCTTGCTACGCTGTACCACACCTATTGCTGTTGAACTACAAAGAAATGTTGCATAAAATATTGAGTTTTATCAGAGGAACCAGTGGAATGAAGACACAAAGTGACCTGTCTCTGTCGAACTTTAGGAGAAAGTTTAATTAAGTCCTTTTCAGACAATAAAATATGTACCATTGCTGCTTCATTAGTCTATCATTCAGATATATGTCCCTTTTACATAAAAGCTTGCAGATTTATTTATACACACCTACCACAATGACGGAGAAAGCTACAATACACTCAATATTTACCCCACAACCGTAATTGGAAAGTACAAACCGCCTCAAACCTCAAAAACTATTGTCATGTAGTTTCCTAACTGAACTAATGTATTTTATTTTATAAAAAATGGGGGATTTTAATCATCCTTTAAGAAAAAAATGAAACAGGATGGATGAATTGCATCTGCAACACTACAGTTAAAATACTAAGAACACTGAAGGAGCTGCATTTTGTGTTCTCTTGTGGTGTTTATTTTTGCAGTAAATCCAAATCTACAGAGAAATGATATCTCTCTATTCATTTGGAAACAAGGCTGTGAGTCTGACACACTGTACTCACTATCTGCAGATAGTAAAAACTAAAAAAAACAAAAAAAAAAACAAGAAGGGGAGTTAAAGAACCAAGTCAATTTTGCCACTTCATGCCCCTGTAGTTTACTTACGTAGGGCCAGTTTAATGATAAACACCAGTTAAATATTAAAATTTAAATGACCTAAATAGATCCTGCACATTATGGAGTAAATCCCTGAGCTTCTGCTGAAACTAGAAGAATTAGATGCAGTTAAAATGAGAAAAGTGCTACATCCTGCGTGATTTTCTCAATGAGACTTTCTTATTTCTGGAGAAGTCTTGGTTTCACTTGGGCTCGCTACAGAATCAGGTGCAGAGGCTCATGGGTTCTGTATTATTCAGGGTCAGTCAACCAAAACAAAGAAACGGTGACTTTGTTGGGAATGAAGGTGAAACGGCCGATAGAACGGCTCAGTTAGACGGGAAACTCTCCTCAGGGTTGGTGTTAGTCGTCACCTTTATGTTCAGCAGACAGCTGGTTAATCTGCTACTGTGATGAATTAGCTACAACACACACACACACACACACACACACACACACACAGAGCCAGCTGATGCTGACATCAGCTACAGCGAGAGGAAGGATTAAATATATCTGCTCTATTGAGCTGCGAATTACACACACATAGGTAAATACGTACACACACTCGTTAACACACGCACATACTCACTAACACACACACACACACACACACACGTATGGTAAGACGCAGCCAAAGAAAGAGGAAGTCAGTGAACTGAGCGTTCAAGATCAAACTGAAATATGCGTATAACCTTTACGGATGTAACGTGTGTGTGAGTCTAATCCAGGCTGACCAGGCAGTCAGTAATCAGAGAGGCCAGCTGTGGGTTATAATCCCACACACACACACACACACACACACACACACACACACACACACACACACACACACACACACACACACACGCACAGACACGCACAGACACACACTAACAACAATGTACTTCCTGACTGAAGAGAAAAGGCAGAAATATTTCCAGTCAGAATCTGAGGAAGGAGTGGCGTCCATCATTTCACTCTTCAAAGAATCTCCTGACTGAGTCTCAGCCTCGTCTCTGAGTCTTTAACGTCGCCATGACAACAGTCTATCACCTGTCACAGAGCGAATGACAAACCGTACAACTAAATCCAGAAGTGAAGGACTGTCATGGAGGCATCAGGGACGACCGGATACGGAACTCAAACATTTCACCTGCTGCTTCCACCATGGAGCCTACTGCATGTGAGCATTATGGGATGTACACACAGCAAGAGACTAGCAGTGGTGATGGGAAGGAGGCATTCCACAGAGTTCTAATTTAGTTCTAATCTAACTAATCTCAAATTGGATGGAAGTGTCCGACTCCATGGACTAACATGAGACACCATCAAACTTGACACGCCGTCCACAGCTTTGTTTCCTGACACATCAAAGCTCATCATTGTGGCTGCACTCCCAACTCACAACAAAAAGCTAACTGTTTCATGTGATCTACGGGTGAATTAGCACTGTCAGGCTAAACAGTTTCAGCTGGGAGACATTTAGGGTGGGAAATGTATCATAGGGTTACCACGCCAACCAGAGCCTGCAATTTTGACTAGCAACCAACAGTCAGCTGCAAAGTAATGGACAAAAAGCGAAACTTTCTTATATGTGGATGGTGCTTTAGTGTTTCTCTTGACTTTACCCAGGATTAAAATCAGACCAAGACGACTAACTTTTCTAGACTCTGAGGGTACCGATATGCCGATATTGTCCAACTCTCAATTTCCGATTCTGATGTCAGCCGGTACCGATATATGTGGGCTATTTAACTAATTATAGGTAACATCACATACCTCCTGTGGTGGAATTAACACTTCATGCCTCATTTTATTGTGATGCCCCATTGGATGCATTCTCAGATGCAACAAGGCTTTCAGATGTAAACATGCCTTGTTTATGCCATATATATATACACACACACACACACACATATATATATATATATATATATATATATATATATATATATAGACATACTTATCAGACATCCCTACTCTCATGTAATGCCATTTAATTATTTTCTGAGCAATATCTGGCCCAATAATTTCCTTCTAGATCAAAAAGTTTTGTCTTGTCTTCTCTCAGAGACTCGCCGATGGACAATAACCATTTTAATGTGAAATAACCAATTCAAACTGAACATTTTACTTGAATCAGACACTTTAAAGCAGATGTTGCACATCATATATACATACATATACACATACACATATACATATACACATATACACACATATATATATACACACACACACACACACACATATATATATATATGTATAATACTTGTTTTATACAGATGTTCGTCGTTTGCTATACTATGTCATTTTTGGTTTTTTTGGAAGTGCAAAGTTTCATTGCAGAAATGTGATGACAATAAAAATGCCTGAATCCTTGAATTTTTAGAGCTTTGTCTCTTCCGGACAGAGCCATGCTGCTGACCTCCCACTGTTTCTGGTCTTTATGCTAAGCTAAGCTAAGCTAAGCTAAGCTAAGCTAAGCTAAGCTAACCAGATATCATCTACTTCTACAGCATTCCATAAGAACATGTCTGCTATTGGAGGTGGCTATAAAATATGTAACAGATGTGACAGAGGGGGAAAGTATCATTAATGGAGTTTTTGCTAAAGAAAAATACCAACTACAGGGATGATGCATGACGCACTACCATTAACACTATCTCACTGCTGGTGGGGAAAAACCTCTTAAAGTGCAGAATGTATGGCAAATATTGGTGTGTGTTACTGTTCAGCGGTGTATGAACTCTTTTGTGAGCCATTATTCTCGTCTGAAGAGTCTTTTTCAACCCGCCGATGCCCTTCGACCCATGTGACAACACGGGAAACCACTAAACACAGACATACAAGCTTTTCCACATCAGATATCTTCTAATCTCAGCTCCTCTCGCTCGCACGCCGCCTTTATGTCGGCGAGTGGACAAACGAGGGGGCTCATCCGATTGGTCGGCAGCTCTGAATCCTGCCGGTGTTACAGATAAAGAGACGGGGGGCACTAATGTGTGTCGCTGTTCCCTGAAAGAGACTGTACAACACACACATAGACACACACACAGACAAGCACACGCACACACAGAGTAACCTGAGGGGACAACGGGACAAAGGAACTAATGGAGATGTGAAAAGACAGAGAGAGAGGTCTGAGAGTGGCTGTCTCTCACCCCGAGGCCTCTAGCTGGTAATAACAGTGGGCAAAGACACACAAACACACACAAAGACACACAAACCAGAGCAGTGGCCAGCAGCAGCAGCAGAGATGTTGAAACAAACTACTAGATAGAGTTTGATGTTTGTTCCTGCAGGAATCTGAGAATCCAAGATCAGAAGAAACTGGCTGAAAAATGTTCTTTAAATATATAAATCAACTCTTCTATGGTTTAATTTGATATCTAAATACACAACTTGACTGTTATACTTTTATTACATTACGTACACAGATTGTTGCATATTTCTGCAGTAAAATAGATCTGATTTTACGTTTTAAGGTGCGTCGAATTTGGCATTTGCTGTAAGCTGCATCTTATTTGCATACACAGCTGCCTCTTAAATCATTTATTAGTCCGACTGTGCAGTTTCTGAGGCAGTACACAACAGATTTCTGCAGGAATGCAAAAGATGCAATCAGGAAAAGCAGCAACTCTTTATCAGAGCCAGTGATTGGTCAAATAAAACCAAACCTCAACAACAACAAACTGTGCTGATTGTTCCCTTTTCTTGACTTTCCTCGCTGACTTCCAACAGACTCAACAAGGTCGAACCTCTCCTTTATATCACGTATAACCTCCAAACCTAAACTGGAGCAGCTCTGACCTGAAGCCACAAGTTAAACACCAGATTTATGGAGCTTGTTGGGAGGAGGGACTACCCGACAGGCTGAATTCAAGGCAAGAAACTTTTCATAGAGCCGTTAACCGACTCACAGTTTCCCTTCAAACCAAAGCAACTGGAACATCGTCCATTAAAGGTTCTGGGGAACACAGAAGATGATATTTCTGCTTCTGCTGCAGTGATTTTATCCTTCTCCCAGACCTTCTTTAACCCTCGTGTCATCCTGTGGGTCAAAATTGACCTGTTTTAAAGGTTGAAAATATGGGGAAAAAAATTAATTTTCACATTGAAACTTCTGATGTCTACATTTTCAACATTTTTGGGAAATCTTTGAACATTTTTTTGTGGAAAAAAAGAAATGTTAAAAATGTTTCTTAAGAACATTCACAAAAAAATGTTGATTCTTATGTGAATGTCCTTAAGAGAATATTAGAAGTTTTACTGATATATATGTAATCACTTTAGACATTTTTAGGACTTTTTGGAAGATTTTTACAAATTTTTTGAAAATATTTACAAGAATTTTCTCGCCCAAAAAAAACTGGGGCGATTTTATTTTATTTTACTTTTTTTAAATAAATTTTTAAGGAATTTTTGGAATTTTCTTCCTGAAGGTTTTGCAAATTTTCAGAAATTTGGGGAATTTTTTTTCTGAATTTTGGGATTTTTTTTTCAGACAAGGAAACACTATTGTGCCCGTAAATGAGAACAACAGGAGGGTTAAAACCCCACCAGCTTCACAGCGGCTCTAACAGCCCCTCTGATCAGATCACATTCAGGCTCCATGAATCTAACGGCTGCAGGAGGCCGAAACCTGAAGACGCTCTGCGGACACATAAGGTGATCTCCATTCAGTTAATTATGTTTCCTCCTCTCTCCTCTAAAACAGCGACACAAGAAGGAGTCCAGGTTCGCCGTCATCAAGGACGTCAACGCTGTCTGAGAACGACGGGTTCAAAGCAGCTGCAGCAAATTTTAGATTCATCACTTTAAATCACAGTGCCTCGAAATGTGTAAATACTGTATACTGACCTTTATCACATTTAATATTTCTATAGATTTCAAAATTAGAGGTGTTTCTCATAGTATTGTGCAGCAAGTTGTTCAGAGTGTATACTAACCTTTAATGTTACTAACCTGCCTGTCTGGTCTGTTTGTTATGTCTGTTGTTGTATGTAAGCTGTTGAATACTTCAATTTCCCTTGGGATTAATAAAGCATCTATCTATCTATCCATCCATCCATCTGTCCATAGTCCATCCATCCATCCATCCATCTATCCATCCATAGTCCATCCATCCATCATCCATGTATCCATCCATAGTCCATCTATTCATCCATCTATCCATCATCCATCCATCCATAGTCCATCCATCCATCCATCCATCTATCCATCCATCGTCCATCCATCCATCCATCTATCCATCTATAGTTCATCCATCCATCCATCCATAGGCCATCTATCCATCCATCCATCTATCTATCATCCATCTATCCATCCATAGTCCATCCATCTATAGTCCATCCATCCATCCATCCATAGTCCATCCATCCATCCATCCATAGTCCATCCATCCATCCATCCATCCATCCATCCATCCATCCATCCATCCATCCATCGACTGTCTGTCTGTTTTAATTCGGACTATTTCTTGCTGTTTTTATAGATTCTTTACAGGTGTGCACTTTTTCATTCGTAAACTAATTTACTGGTCTATTGGTTATTTCTCAGTCTCCTTTTATGACAACTCAACAGATCTGCAATCAGTCATCAAACGAAAGCTGCCCTTTATGATGTAGAACTGTTAATCATTTCCACACATCATGTTACTCAATCCTGACAGTTTTCTCAGTAAAAATAACAGAAAACATGCGATGAAGAGACGTAAACAAGGGCAGCGTAGAGTCCCGTTAGCTAAAAGGAAAGCTTTGAGTCGGACAGGTGGAACGACGGGTTTGCAGACAGTTCTGTGTGTCTGTTTTGTGGTTGTCACAGAAACACTGTGTTGCAACAACACAACCGGTGATGTCAGTGTGGTCGGTGAACACACACAGTTGTGTTTCCACCACTTCACAGGACATTACACCGGCTGACATTCATTTCCTGGAAACTTACATCCCAAACCTTTCCCTAACCTTGAACCAAGTCTTCACCCTGAAATGTAATGATTTACATTGTGAGGACATGGTTTTTTATCCTCATAAAGAGGCAGCAGCCCACAGTGGGACGGCGTAAACAGATTTATGTCTCCACAGCACGGCTAATAAAACACAACTACACACACAGAGTCAGATGAAAGGCGGCCTGTAGTTGACACTTTTCTGTCCAGGTGACACTTAAAGGAAAACAAAAAGCTACTGCTTCACCCTTTATCTCAGTAAGTTTCAATTTATAACCCATCATTTTTAATGCGATTCATTCCACACGCTTTTCAGACAGTAAATGTCTGCAAAGCATGATGGATCTTAATATCACTATAAACACTGTAAAGGCCGACTAATATAGAGCAACTTTAGCAAATATAGAGCAACTTTAATATGGAGTAACTTTAGCTAATATAGAATAACTTTCACTGATATAGAGCAACATTAGCTAATATAGAGAAACTTTAATACTGAGCAACTTTAGCTAATATAGAATAACTTTAACAAATATAGAGCAACTTTAAAGAATATAGAGCAACTTTAATATGGAGCACCTTTAGCTAATATAGCACAACTTTAGCTAACATAGAGCAACTTTAACTGATATAGAGCAACTTTAGTTAATATAGAGCGGCTTCAATATGGAGCAACTTCAATATGGAGCAACTTTAACTAATAATATCAACTTTATCGAATGTAGAGCAACTTTAATTCATGTACACTACCATTCAACAGTTTGGAGTCACTTCGAAATGTCTTTAGTTTTAAAAGAAAAGCAGTTATTTACAGATGAAGATAACATTAAATGAATGATAAATCCAGACGAGACATTGCTAATGTGGTAAATGACTATTCTAGCTGGAAACGGCTGATTTTTAATGGAATATCTCCATAGGGGTACAGAGGAACATTTCCAGCAACCATCACTCCTGTGTTCTAATGCTACATCTACATTGTGTTAGCTAATGGTGTTGAAAGGCTCATTGATGATTAGAAAACCCTTGTGCAGTTATGTTAGCACATGAATGAAAGTGGGAGTTTTCATGAAAAACATGGAATTGTCTGAATGACCCCAAACTTTTGAAGGACAGTGTATGTTTGACTGAAGAAGGCAAAAACTGTATGTAGCAGCTGAACAAAGGCAGGACCAAAGATGTGGAGTATAGCAGTAGCACGGTAGAAAAATCATCAAAAAAAGTGTGTCAAGTTTATTTTTTTGGCACACGTGTGGTCAGCGTGTGTGGTCTCAAGTTTCTGGACGTCTGTCGAAGGATTCTCATGGATGATGAGATGTACGTCAGACCGACTCTAGCAGACACTAGGATATGGAAACTGTACGTAAGCCCTAATTCTGGAGACAACCAAATAATATCTGGTGATATTTTTATCCCGGTTTTCAGTTTGTCTTTCAGCCTTTTAAGCCACTGCTATCCTATTCAGCTTAACTGAACTCTAAATTATCTATAAGATGTATATTTTCACACAAAAACACCCCTCAAGGAAGTGTGTTAATTCCAGATCACATGACCTGCTTCACATGTCATTTCCTCCTGAAAAAAGACTGGCCAGACTCCAAGGCTTTCTGAGTTATTTAATATAAAGTAGTCAACAGGTTTACTACAATATCTTTAGAAATAACTTTCAATTTATTATTTAGAAGAAACTTTCTGTAAAAATGCCATGTGGTGTTTGGTTATAGGCAGCCATGTTGATTTTAGGCCTGAAAACAGCAAAAATGTCAACTATGATACAAAAAGTCCAGCAGTTATATATTGACCCGACTGACTATTGATGAGTGATTTCAGTCCACTGCTCATGTTCAGCATCAGAGGGATGTAATTTGGATCAGGCTCAGAAAGTGATGTAGAGCATGTTTGTGTGGAATTTAATCCTCTCATGTGTGCAACTGACATCATGTTGTATGGTTTACATACCGCAGCAGGGATTACACACACACACCACACACACACACACACCACACACACACACACACACACACACACACACACACACACACACACACACACACACACACACTCGACACAGCGAGAGGTAGAGTGAGCTCGTTCAGTCTGTCCAACCTTCACTTCAGGACACCGTGACTTCAGTTCCATCTTTAAATAGCTGCTCTGCTCCATCAGGACCTGACACTTACTGCTCAAGGTGAAACTCTGCCTTCACACTGAAACCCACCAATGAGCCGCCAGCGCTAACAGCCACTGCTAACAAAGACACCCGAGACCCCGGGGGCCCCGTCACTAATGAACCTCCACCGGCCGGCCCCAACACTCAGCACAGGAAGAGGAACAGATAGTATAACTGTGAAAATTCTCTGTCTCATCAACACATTTATCAGCAGTAATGAGGACGTGGAGCGAGTTCAGGATGTTTTTTTAATGTCCGTGTGCAGATGTCCACAATGTCAAAATGGAAAAAACCATCAGCAGCAGCAGCACTGCAGATTATTCTCCATTTCTCTATCGACTTTCCTCTATTTGAACACCACTGGCCGTGTCGTCAGCTGTAACTTTAGATTAACAGTTTGACATTTTGTAAAACTGTTCTTCCACAGAATTTATATGAGAAGTTGATTTAACCCCTGTCTTCATGCCAAATATGAAGCTACAGCGAGGAGACAGTTAACTTAGCTTAGCATAATAATACTTTGAAACTAGGGATTTCTGATAATATCCGCCCACTGATATTATTGGCCGATATTGGCATAAAAATGTAACATCGGTCAATATCGCTATTGTATTTTTTCACCCAGCATGAAAACCAATAAAATAATGTCTGGATTTTGCTCATAGAGGGAGGGAGAATGTGATCTGTTGTTTGAGACAACTAAAAAAAGTAAATATGTCATTTTTTCCATAACTTAAGTTGAAGTAGTTTTCTTATTTTGCACAGACAATGTTTACATTTGAAAGCCTTGTCGCATTTGAGAATGTATCCAGTGACGCGTCACAATAAAATTAGGCATGATGTGTTAATTTCACCACAGGAGATATGTGATGTTACCTAAAATTAGTTAAATAGCCCACATATATCGGTATCAGTTGATATCAGAATCAGAAATTGAGAGCTGGACAATATCGGCATATAGGTTATTGGCAAAAAAAAAAGACAATATCAGACATTCCTACTTGAAACAAACCATATTCTATCTCTTTCTTGGTTGAATTATGGAGGCTGCGGTGGAAATTATTTTAGGTGCAAATGCAGGAGTAGGCCGATACACAACAGGTCTATGGAGCATTCACAGGAACGGCAAAATCAGATCAACAAGAAGAAGGAAACCTGGGAGGATACAGAGATGGATGATATGCGTAGCAGCATGCGGTAAGAAACATTTTTCTAGGCTTATCTTTCAACTTAATACAAACGCCCTGACGGCCCGCTATCCCAACAACGCTGCCCGCTGTTCCCAAGTCATGCTGCTGCTTGGACATATTTACTGTTGCCATAACGACTACCTAACAAGTGACAAGAGCGGACGTTGCAACCTGCACAGATTTGACATCATATCTGGGCTGTATTGTCAGTAAATGTGAGTAAAATACAGACTTCTCTTATCCCGTGCGAACAGTACATTAGTGTGACCTTAGTAATGTCGTTGTTGCAAGTTTTACGGACCTGTGACCAAACTTCTCATTCACATGTGAAGCCGACATGTTCAGATGTCAGAATGGGAAAGAGTGCACATGTCAAACTACGGTTGTTATCAACATCACAAGACGGCGAACAGGCCTGTAAAATATAACTAATGTACAGCATTTACAGAACTGTGAAATGGCACAAAGACCGACAGAATGCGGAAAATGACTTCAGGTGAGCGTTGTTTTATTTTTAAAACAATCCTGCAAAAAATGTGAAATCGTTTGGAATTAATGTGAAAATGTTTAACTAACAGAGTTTCCTACCAGAAAAGGAAACCTCAGAATCACAGAGATAAACCAGATGTTCCTCTATTACAGACTGTCAGGGATTAACACACATACACACGCACATGCACACGCACATGCACACAAGCTACTGCATGTAGGTTACCCAGCAGGCTGTGCAAGATTTGATAGGACATGATTGGTTGAGCCAGAACGGGATTGTGGGATTGGGATTATAATCTACAGATAAGTGTGTGTGTGTGTGTGTGTGTGTGTGTGTGTGTGTGTGTGTGTGTGTGTGTGTGTGTGTGTGTGTGTGTGTGTGTGTGTGTGTGTGTGTGTGTGTGTGTGGTAGCTCAGTTAGTATAATCTGTGGTCTAATAATAGAGATTACCACTCGCACTCTTCTGAGCATCGTCTGACTTCCTCCCTGCTGAAGAGTCCTCAGAACAAACCCCTCCGACCTCTGACCTCCCCATGACTGTGTGCGTCTCTTTGTTGTCATTGTGTGTCTGTCTCTGAGCATTTAGCATCTTCTCACTATTTTTTGTGTGTCTTTGTGGTTGTAGTGCATGTCTTTGTGCTTGTTTTGCATCTCAGTAGTCGTTTTGTGTCTCTGCGGGTTGTTTTAGGTCTTTTAGTGTCTCTCTCCAGTCCTTTTCTATCATCTTGCAGTCAGGTTTGAGGTCTTTTTCGGTGACATTTTGCAGGTGAAGCAGAACTGCAGACGCTGCTGTTGGTTGGAAACCTGCAGCTGAACTTTAGCACGTATTTCACCCTGGAGATGAATGGAGGCTGACTGACTGCTGTCAGAAAGCTTCCTGCCGCAGCAGATCACACATACACTATATTGCCAAAAGTATTCGCTCACCCATCCAAATAATCAGAATCAGGTGTTCCAATCACTTCCATGGCCACAGGTGTATAAAATCCAGCACCTAGGCTGCAGACTGCTTTGACAAACATTTGTGAAAGAATGAGTCGCTCTCAGGAGCTCAGTGAATTCCAGCGTGGAACTGTGATAGGATGCCACCTGTGCAACAAATCCAGTCCTGACATTTCCTGGCTCCTAAATATTCCACAGTCAACTGTCAGCTGTATTATCAGAAAGTGGAAGTGTGTGGGAACGACAGCAACTCAGCCACCAAGTGGTAGGACACGTAAACTGACGGAGCGGGGTCAGCGGATGCTGAGGAGCATAGTGCCAAGAGGTGGCCAACTTTCTGCAGAGTCAATGGCTACAGACCTTCAAACTTCATGTGGCCTTCAGATTAGCTCTAGAACAGTGCTTCAGCAGAGAGCTTCATGGAATGGGTTTCCATGGCCGAGCAGCTGCATCCAAGCCATACATCACCAAGTGCAATGCAAAGCGTGGGATGCAGTGGTGTAAAGCAGCCACCACTGGACTGTAGAGCAGTGGAGACGCCTTCTCTGGAGTGACCAATCACGCTTCTCCATCTGGCAATCTGATGGACCAGTCTGGGTTTGGCGGTTGCCAGGAGAACCATACTTGTCGGATGCATTGTGCCAAGTGTAAAGTTTGGTGGAGGGGGGATTATGGTGTGGGGTTGTTTTTCAGGAGCTGGGTTTGGCTCCTTAGTTCCAGTGAAAGGAACTCTGAATGCTTCAGCATACCAAGACATTTTGGACAATTCCATGCTCCCAACTTTGTGGGACCAGTTTGGAGCTGGCCCCTTCCTCTTCCAACATGACTGTGCACCAGTGCACAAAGCAAGGTCCATAAAGACATGGATGACAGAGTCTGGTGTGGATGAACTTGACTGGCCCGCTCTCTCTAGGTGTTTCCTTAGAACTTTTATCGCAGCTTGTTTTATCAACAGTTCAATTTTTCTACCTCAGTGAAGTGAAAAATTGTATGAAGTTCTTTTATGCACAAATTGAAAAGCCATATAATAAAAAGAGGTTTACAGAAACACCCTTGAAAGAATAAAATACAACTATAGCAACTGCATCCAGTGATGAAACAACCCTCCATCCCATCACTCCTGTCATGTCAGCAGAAAGAAACACAGTTAATGCAGAGAATATAATTAGCCTGATGATGTACAATACATTTGTTCAATGTTGTGATGGTGAAGTCAAAGAGAGAAACCCTGAACTATAAATCAAACAAACACACATGTATCTACAGCAGGACTCCTGCTATTAATCCTACTTTAAGTGTAAGTGCACTTTAAGCCTACAATTTTTCATCACGCAGCACTAAAGCAGATTAACTACTAGACCCAGAGACAGTCTCTGCCGCAGGACACAGTTTCAGGTGCTTTTCCTCAAGAAGGAACACAAACTGTTGACAGTCCATTTTATGCAGGTGAAACATTTCTTTCAGAAAGCTTCATGCACAACTTTCAGGGATGATGAAGCTTTTTCAAACATCTGTGCTACATATGACACAACCAGGCCTGCAAAAGATGGCTGTGACTATAACATAAACAGTAAAATCATATATATGGTGCATGCTGGGAAAGACTCCAGTGACCCAAATCAGCTTGAGCAGGTAGAGCAGATACATGTTCTGCATGTATGGATTATTTAGATGAAGTCATGTGTCTCTGTGGGCCTAAAGCTGGCCTGACTTCTGGAGGCCACATCCACACCTTCGCGACCAAAACCAAGACGAATCTTAAAGAAATGTTGGAGTCAGCAGCAGCAGCAGCTCATGTTGTGACGGCAGAAAAAAACTGAGCTCTGACACTCAGCTCCAATCGGCCCGACTCAGCTGGACTCAGGATTACTCAGCTGTTTTAGTCACGATGCTACCAGCCTGTTCATATAGACCACCGTATGGCCTGTCTGCTCACCATTCTGACTCAAGATACCTCAACTACTAATGGATGAACCCAAATTCATGCTCCCCAGAGGATGAATCCCTCTTTGCTCCGTAGCACTGCTTATATCAATATTGACTGGTAGTAATCCTGGAGAGCATTAACCCTCGTGTCGTCCTGTGGGTCAAAACTGACCCGTCTTAAAGTTTGATAATGTGGGGAAAAAAAATCTATATTTTCACAGTGAAACTTCTGATGCCCACATTTTCAACATTTTTGGGAAATCTTTGAACATTTTTTGGTGGAAAAAAAAGAAATGTTAAAAACATTTCTTAAAATATTCACAAAAAAATTTTATGTGAATGTTCTTAAAGAAGACAATCCTAGAGTTATTATCAACAGGAAGGTGAACTGGGTGAGGTGAACATACCCGTCAGACGTTTAACGGTGGTTAAGACAACCACTCCTTCCAAAGGTACCACAGACTAAACCTCAGGACCACAAACACATGGTGTGACCACAGCACGTCCACCAGCTGTGTTCACATTAGGTGTTAAGGACTCGAGGCTGCAGCCGGAAAACATGAACACGGCCCGAAAGACGAGAAGATGGCCGTGACATCACTTCCTTCTCAACACGCCGTCTTATCAAACATTCAACAGCTGCTCCACTCAACTAATGGAAGAAGAAACGTGAGACAAATGGACAGAAACAAACACCTTGGCAGGCAATTTAAGGGTAAGTTTCTTCTCTCCAAAGGCGTTCCAGGCAACCAACTAAAGCGTAGGGGTGCAGAGTGACGTTACAGAGGAGAGGATGTCCAAAGGAAAGTCTCAGTTTCTATATAAAGAACAACATCACCTTCAAATTAAGGACACTGTGACTTTGTGTTTGACCAAATTAACTTTTCTGTACTTTTCCCGCTGACACACAGAAGCCGTTTGTCTTTCTGACTGAGAGTCATGTCTGCACTGAGCCAGCTGAGAAAACAAAATCTTTACTCTTTCAGTATTTTGCTCCTCTTTCAGCAGATGAATCATGAAAAAGCTGAACTCTGGAAAACAATAATGCAAGTTAAACACTAAGTCTGCTGATAAAAGACAATTCCGTGATCCTACTAACAAGCTTTCACTGTGCTGCTGAGGTCTAAAAACATTTAAAAATGCATCACTGAACAATGTTTCTGCTCTGGGTCACACGTCCTTTACTACCATAAACACACACACTGTATTTTATTTCAGTTCAACCCAACTCATCCCATCCTGACGCTTCTAGAGCACCGCATGTGGATTAGTCTGCTGCTGAACCTGGTCCCCAACAAATGCGCTATTTCCTCCTGTTTAAGTCATTTAAAGATGATACTGTCAGCCGGTGGAGAATAAGATGATTTTAACTGCAGTAAAGCCACTTAAGGGAATCAAAAGGGTGAAAGTTGTACGTTAAGGAGCTAAGGAGTTAATCCTTTCTTCTCCGGAGGTCACTGTACCGAGAAAAGACCGAGTCTGTGAACAAAATGTCACCGTTTTTACTGAGTTTGCCGTCTGGTAGCACAGCTGGTGGAGTTAGAGAGCGTGGACCATTCATTTAAGAGGCAGCATTTGTTGTGCTAACAGATTAAATTTCATCAGCACCACTGACTCACTGTAACGAGGCTGTTATTTAGTCTCTGAGTTACAGTTTTGACTGCACAGAAGTAAATCTGACACTTTTCGGCTCACTGATTGCATATTTTTTTTCAGATTTTGCCTTGACGGACACTACCTTCCATCCTGTGTTCTCATCTAAACCTTAGCAAGCCAAAGACTCTCGTTAATCCCCTTAACAAAGCCGGTGAGTCAAGATAATAGGGCTTCCCCTTAGTGGTCGACCAAATGGTAGTCAGAAGAGTCTTAGCAGAGTTTTGATGGGCTGGTTGACGTCAGGGAAGAATAAACTCTACAATAAGTGGATCCTGTCCTTTACACAGCAGTATTTATGTGTTGATATGTCGGGTAGGAAATCCAATAACAAACTCTAACAGAATGAAGAATATTATGAAAGAAATGGGTGTTTTTGATGGTTCACCACACTGATGCAGTGGGTAAGTGTCTTTTATGACGGGGGACGGGTGCACTACATGATCAGGCTTATTAATAAAATGTTCCCCTGCAGATTATTGCTCCACTTTCAGAATCATTTCTACTTTTGCCTTTTTGCTGCGACTTTCATTGTGCTTGGAGTTTTCAGTTTTACAGACTTGTTATTAGCTGCAGCTTTGTATTTCTCTGTAATGTACGACTGTGCTAACAATGCTACGAACAACATTCTCTCTCAACTCTGGAGCTCAAATCATTTCCTGATTCTCCCTGATGTACCTTTAGATTCAAGCTAAACGATTTGGAGGAAAGTTCCGACAGCATTTTTCTCTGACAGAAGAGTGACTTGAGATGTGATTTATCTAAAATGCGATGGAGCATTGCTGCATTAGATAACATTAAACATATATATATATATTTACTGTACTGGACCTCATGTGCACTAGTTCTGTTGACATATTTATATCTGTTGGGGATTTAGTTTTATTTGTATATAGCCTGCCTTTTTCCGGTCACCAATTGAAATTTTGCTGTGTGGAAACATAATGACAATAAAGATTCTTGATTGTTAACGTATGCAAGGCTAAGCTAAGAGGCAGATCTGACAGATAAGAGAATCCATCCATCCATCAATTATGCCTGCTGTACTCACAGAGAGACTGGAGTCTATTCCAGTTGATAAAACGAAGGTACAGTCTGGACAGGTGACCATGCCATCACAGAGCTAAATATGAGAATACGAACAATTTGTCATCTAATTCTTCTGTGAATTCCACCCAAACTGATTTGCTTTATTCAGCTGACAGTCAGCAGGAACCCGGCCATCTGTTAGGTATGTTGGCTGTGATGAAGCCGGGCCAAAGGATTTAAAGATTTAGCCGTTTTTCTTATTGTTTCAGCTGTTTCTGTGTAATAAAAACGCAGAGCGGACGTCACGTTGGATTACCTAAAGCTCCGTCTCACAGGTGAAACTCCTGAAGACTTCCTGCAGCCGCCCGACCGACGGCACAGTGTGAACAGGAGTGTGTGTCTGTGTGTTTGTGTGCCAGTGTGACCTTCACAACCTCACTGTGTGTGTGTGTGTGTGAGTGTTTAATACCTCAGAGACACAAGTCACAAGGTAACACTTCATCACTGCCGTCCTATTTACACACACACTTTCCTTTTCAAACACACACCATCAACTTTTCCTTTATACACTTCGTCCTTTTTACACACAAACACACAAAAACACACCCACAATTGTCCGGCTCACCATCAGCCCTCTAATTGTGTTTTTGATAATAATCACCCAATCACATTTCATTACTGTCATCACTTCCTCTTCGTCACATGACAGGAAATTAATTAAAACTTTTGGAGAAAACACAGGGAGCAGGTGCAAACACACACACACACACACACACACACACACACACACACACACACACACACACACACACACACACACACACACACACACACACACACACACACACACAGGTAGCTCCATAAATCACAGCAGACAGAATGGGAGTAATGGGGTGGCTAGCTGTTAGCGCTGGTTGCTCCACGCTCTGCAATGTTCTCAGTGTTCCTGATAAAGTAACAGGAAAAAAAAAGAGTTGTTTGCTGTCAACCTGAACAAAGTGTGTGTGCAGCTTCATTGGTGACAAGCCTACCGAGTGAGCACTGAACCCATTTGTGCAGTGATCAGTGTGATGTATGAGTTCAGGACAACTGGATTTATCAGAAGATTGATGTCACTCTGTTTGTCTGTTGACATGGTTGGTTTCGCATGTTGTCTCCATATGGTGTAAACAAACAAGATACCGGAAATTTGCGAGCTTTAAAAGTGTTGGTCGCTGGATTTTGAGAGCTTTTAATGAAGAGTACCCGTCTACATTCAATGAGTCGGACAAAAGCTAGTCGTTTCAGGTTATTTCTAGTCTTTGCTAAGCT